>PITA01000048.1:130020-356578 GCA_004023965.1 Spilogale gracilis
CCCCCCCCCCCGCCAACACACATACTCCTTGAGGAGCCTGCTTCTCCCTCTGCCTCTCTGTCTCCCCTGAATTAAAAAAAAAAAAAAATCTTAAAAAAAAAAAGCTCTGCCAAATCCTACATTTTTTTTTGTATGAAACTTGCCCTGACGCTTCAACTTTTTCCTTTTCTAATCTGCTAAAGTAAGTTCCCAAATTATTTTTCTTAAGACTTGCATTATTTTCCACTTTATCACATCACTTTTTATCTAACTTCTCCTAGTCTATAAGTGCCTTCAGGTCAATCAAACTTTACTTATTTTTACGTATTCTGTATTGCTAGATATATGTTTGTATATGTGAAATGCATTCAATTGAATTAATATCATTTATTTTTACTAGTAATATATTCCTGATAGTAAAATGGCAAACATGGTTCATGGACCACACTATTAAATGATATCAGAATGATATGAATAGGATGCTACATTTCACTAGCACATTTATATTATGGACACTTTATAATCTTATATTATAGATTGCCTAGTAAGACCAGCTCACAGAGGTGAGGACAGATGAATGTTTTACACCAGTGCTAATTTACTGTATGAAGAATTTGACAGACCCTTCCATTATTGAAAGAAATAGAGTTGTCTAGTCATATTCTCCCAACATGTAATCTTGATTAAGGTGGGAGTAAAAATGACAATTTCTATAAGCAAAATCAAAACACAATAATGAATTAAAAAGGCAAATCCTAAAAGGCTCCAAGTCTGTCTACTTCAGTACAAAAAAAAAGTTCTTTGATTTCCAAAATTCAGGGAAAGAAAATTTCCATGGTCTTTCAATGGTAAAGGAAGAAAGGCACAGATATTAATGAGTAACAAAAGAGGTCTAATTTTAAAAATAAAAATCAGAAATAAGTTTAAAAGAAAAAAAAGTGTTAAACCACAAAAATTAAAGAAGAAATGTAGAAAAAAATGAAGAATAGAAATACAGGAAAAGTGTAGCATGTCAGAAGAAATGTTAGAGAAGAAAAAATACAAAATTATGAAAAAATGAAATATAATGAAAAACTTACATTGGAAAAACTTGTTTATAAAGTAGAAGTAATATATCTAAGTAGAGATAAGAAAATGTAAAGCTTAGGAAATAGCATATAGCTGCTGATATGTTTCTTTTATCTGAATATTTTGTGAGGAAGTTTAACTTTTGAACATAAATGTAAAATGAAATATATTTAATGTTTGAACAGTAAACCTCATTTATTTCTTTAATAGGTCACATCATAAAAAATATAAACAGTTTCGAAGTTTTCCCTTGCATTATTTAGGAAGAATTTACTAAGGTACTTGATTAGATATTAAAGAGAATAAACATATAACTTAAGAAAAATCAATAATTAATTATTTTAATGAATATTACTTACATTCATTTAATGTTCTCATGAGTTCCTCAGTATTTAATAAAGCAAGTCCAACTTACCGTATTGCAAAGTGTTAAAGAAACAGTTTCAAGCTTTATTGTTCATAAAATTTTCTAGAAGAGACTGCTAATATTGTGGATTCTGGGGGCCCAGAGGAAGAGTTATTGATTTAGTCTTACATGATAGGGTCCAGGTTTATGTATTTTATCATAGACCCCAGTTGGTTCTAAAAATGGTCAAAAGCAATTGTTTCCCAGGTATCCATAAGAAATGAGTTGCCAGAATGCTTATAAAATAACTTTTCCAGACCCATGCTCTGGGAATTCTGAATTAGATCATAAAAAAATGGAACCTAGGAAACTGTAATTTTAGTATATGTACTGCCAAATAATTCTTGTAGCTTCAAATTGAAGATTATAACCATCAAGGAATTTCAGGAAATATTAAGTTAGTGTAGTATATATACTAATTTCAAAGTATGTTGCATAAGTCTTAATTCACTCTGATATTCAGGTAGTTCAATATAGGCTAACCCTTTCCCTAAACATACATAATTTGTAAGGCATGACCATCTACGTATATGGATAAAGCCTTATATTTTCAAAATTTCAAATTAAATACATAGGGGTGACAGTTTTTGTTCTTTTAACTGTCTTATACTTTTTTAAAAATATATACAGTAACTCACAAAAATAGTATCTTATTTAATCTTGATGTAGGTTTCAGAAGAGGTTACCGTTATATTTACTGTCTAAGTGGATAAAATTGGCTTCCTGGGAAGTTTAAATGGCCTACCCAGATAACACAAGGAGAGGGCCAAAATTGAGTGTGTTTGCCTTAATACTTAGTCTCATCTTAATAACTCCAGGTCCTACTATAGTAAGTTTGTGTGGCAACCCAGGAAGAAATGGTTCAGGATTCCATGACCTTTTGGTCACACTATTCATCAATGTACAAATGAGGGTGGATAGGGCTGATCCAGGGTGAAAGTATGAAGCTTTTGAAGTTTGCCTTTGATAGTCTCTGTCTCCCTTCTGTTCATCTCCTTCCCCTTAGAAACAATCCACACTCCTTTAGAAACCTACTTTCTCTCTCTTTTTTCTAAAGATTTTATTTAGTTTTCAGAGAGAGAGGGAGAGAGGGAGGGAGCCCAAGCGGGGAAGCCACAGGCAGAGGGAGAAGCAGGCTCCCTGCTCAGCAGGGAGCCCAATGCAGGACTCTATCCTAGGACCCTGGGATCATAATCTGAGCTCAAGGTGACACTTAACCACCTGAGCCACCCAGACATCCCTCTCCCTCTCTTTTTAAGAATAAACTCTTACTGTCACTCAAAGAAGAAACTGTCTGATAGAATTTATAAGTTGGAAGAAACTTATCACACCAACACACTAAGTCTTCCATAGTATTTTATGTTGAACAGTTTGGCTATGAATGTGGAATGAATGAGTTAGCTAAGGAAGAATGAATGAGTGTAATAATAATGAAGAAATATGGGGGCCTTTTGTAAGGAGAAAGGTTCGGGGATCCTACTGCTGAAATCACACTCCATTTGAAGAACAACTTGCTGAGAAGAAAAACACTACTGCATTTCAGAGCACTTATCCTCTCATCTTTTCCACCCATCATTTAAGTGTTTGTTGCACTCCTATCTTTCAGTCTCACCTAAGTCTCCAGGAAACCGAGGATCTGAGATTTACCCTCTGGGCTCTCTTCTTCCTTGTGCCATTATTAATTCATCCATCCATGAAACAATATTAACTGAACACCTGGTATGTTTCAGGCTCTCTTCTAGGTACTAAGGACACAGGAAAGAATGCTAATAATAACTAGGCCTTTACTATGTGTTAGGTATTCTGAGAAGCACTCAGTTTGAATTATCTCTTTAAATCTCCCTGTGATCCCCTAATTAACCCTGCTTTACAAATGAGGAATATAAGGCACAGAGAAGCTAAATAAGCTACATAAGGTTATGGAGTTGGAAACTGGAAAATGTCTGATAAACAAAACCAATAAACTTGTTCTTGTGGAACTTTAGGTTCTGTTTAGGCACACAGATGGTACATGTGGAAAATCAATCAGATAATTATTTAATTGCAAACTGTAATTAGTGGTACAGAAATGTGTTATAGTATATGCTATGATTAAAACTAACACAGAGTACCTACATTTCAGCAGGATAGGCAACATGCTCTATGTAGCCTCTCTAAAAAAGTGGCAGTTTAGTTGAGACATGAAAAATAAGAGGCCAGTCATGCCCAAATTAGGGCTCTGGAGGAGCGTGCTCTGGGCAAACAGGGCAGTAAGAACAAGGCTCAGTGTCAGGAAGAACCCTAGTATCTGAACACACCACCCTCTACTTCATTTCATATAAGATAGGATTTTTTAAAGATTTTATTTATTTATTTGACAGAGAGAAACACAGCCAGAGAGGGAACACAAGCAGTGGGAGTGAGAGAGGGAGAAGCAGGCTACCTGCTGAGCAGGAAGCCCCATGTGGGGTTAGATCCTGGGACTCTGGGATCATGACCTGAGCAGAAGGCAGAAACTTAAGGACTGAGTCACCCAGGTGCCCCATAAGATAGGATTTTACATTTTTTAAAAAGATGTTATTTATTTGACAGAGAAAAACATAGCTAGAGAGGGAACACAAGCAGGGGGAGTGGGAGAGAGAGAAGCAGGCTTCCCACTGAGCAGGGAGCAGGGCTCAATTCCAGGAGTGGCTTAACCAACTGAGCAACCCAGGCGCCCCAGATTTTTACATTTTAAATTGAGTCCTTTGGCTACTTAGGAATTAAAGGAAAACTGATGCAAAAACAAGGAAGTCATTGAGGAGACTTTTGAGTAGTTCCAGTAAGCACAAAATAAAGGCAGGACTTCTACTGGGAGTACTGGGAATGGAAGGAAGGAAGGAAGGAAGGAAGGAAGCAAGCAAGCAACGGAGGGAGGGAGGGAGGGAGGAAGGAAGAGGAAGGAAAGAGTGTAATTGTTGATGGACTGATGTGGGAAGTGAAGTGGAGTGTAATTTCATTAATGCTTCAGATTTCTGACATCCAATGAAATATGGGAAGAGTTGGGAAAGGTTTTGAGGGAAAAACCAGTACTTACACTGCTGCACTAAACATTCTTTCTCACAACAGGATGACTGTGTTGTTGAAACGTCTGCAAGACTCCTGACAGGAAGGATAGAGCTTAAAGTTCTAGAGCATTATTGCTTTTAAACCTTTGTTATCCATAATTGTAGGGCAAACTTTAGGAACTAACTGCTCAAGGAATGTATATGTTGGTAAGGAGAATAGTCTCATAGCATAAGGAATGATTTTTGCATACTGGAAGGTTAAACATTGATGCTAATTAAAGATACTGGCAAAGAGAAGAGACAATTTGAAAACTGGTTTGACCTTGTAAAATAATATTAACTCGTGTCACGTATGTGAAGAGTTTGCATTTTCTGCTTGATTATCAAAGAACACAATGAAGGTTATATAAATCATTAAATTTGAAGTGCATTTACAGTGTTGTAAATTTTATTTGATTGCATCAGCAAAACAGTTCATGTGATTTTGATGCCTTTCTGGGTGTGAATGGATTTTTCTTGTGCCCTAAACTTTTGTTACTGCAAAGTGTCCTGGGCAGCTTTATGTTCACAGAATTCTAAGCCATTTTTACTCCAGTTCATTCTGAAAGTATGTGAAATGAACTTCGGCTTCTGCTTTCTGATTAGCAGTATGGTATTCTCCCTGGGATCAGAAAATTTCCTTAAACAAGGTAAGATACTACTCAGTTCTTATCAGCCCCAAATTCTCTTCAACAGTATTCTCATTTTCAGTCCATGTAGATCCTCTCAAACAATGAATTGGTTTTGTTCTGTTTCCATGTTTTGCCTGTTCTATCCAATTAACTGGAATTTTGAATTAAATATGTTTGAATCAAATGAACTATAAGGCCCTTCAGATAATTTATACATTTTACAGATAGTTTTATAAAAAGTAAAATAACAAAAGTCAAACATTCATTGGATGAGAATGGGCAGAAAGCAGGTTATGATTCAACATATCTCCAGGGATTCTCACTCAGGGTCTGCACTGAATTAGTCCGAATTCTCTTTGTCTTAGGTTGGAATTTGAAAATGTAACCTGAATCACTCCGCAGAATCCTGACTCGCATGCTGGGGAGTCAGCTTGATAGAAATGCTGCGTAGTGCAGCTCGGGAGCACAGACAGATTCACTCTCTTCAGAGCTGCCTTGGGGTCTCCAGAGTGTGGGAGCTTGGGCACGGATGATTCTGCTGTATGAGGAGATAACCAGGGAAACAGAGTTCCTGACGACAGAGGAGTGTTTTCCAAACCATAGTCTGTGAAATTTAACAATTCTATGAAAAATCATTCCATGTTCAAAATGTTTGAGTAACACTATTATGTCCCTTTTGGGAGGTTATCAATTCACATTAATGTGTTGAGCTCTTTAGTAGGAAAAAATTTGGTTATGATTTACCTTAGTGTTTCCTCTGAACTATTAGCTAGCCTCACACCCTTCTACTTGCCCAAATCTGATACATACTGTCTTAGAAAAAAATATTAAGTGAACGGCTAACCCCCTGGAAGTAGAAGTATTTCTTGGATTCATGCTATATTTTCCTATTTGGTATCCAGTGCGATTTGCAGAATAGAATAGTTGTGATTTTATATAAAATGTGATTCCTTGTGTGCATTTAATCATGTAGCTCTTTGTAAGTGATTTAAAGAAAGATTTTTCCATTACTATGGGATATCCTTAAAGAACTTCAGATCAATTTCTTTATATTACAAAATTGTGGGAAAAAACTAGAAATATCAATTACACTTTTGATAAATATGATGTTACTTCTTAGAGCATCTTATTCTTGTTGAGAAATTATTAAGGGCAACTCTTAAGTTGCTTCATTAACAAAAATACTTTTTACTTTAAAGTTTGAAAAAAAGATCTCTAAATTCTCATTTTATATTTTAGGTCTTAAAAAAATGAAAGTCTCCAAAGCAACTATCTCTTTTATCAAGGTCAAGCATTGGCATTATTTCTTTGGACTCTTGCTTCTGCCTTTGCTCATGGCTGTAATATACATTTCTCATCCCCTACCCTCTCTTTTCACTCAGTGTAAGCCCTGGGTGGGCTTACTGTAAGACGCATACAACACAACTACTCGTTGATTGTTGGCTGGTATTGTAACTGACTTTTCTAATTTCATCTCTAGAAATACTTTCTGCTCACACACTAGTTAGGAATCTCTTCATTGCTGAGATATTCACTTATTAGCTATATTATATCATTACTTGATTAAATATTGTGCTGTAACAATTCCACAATGTTTCTAGAGTGCAAAAATGTATACTTTCTCTTCCCAGTTTTATACAACTCCTCTTTCTTTTGTCAGCACACCTTTGAAATCTGAACTTTGTGTCAGATTTTTAGAGTCTTGAAGATAGGCTTTAGCTGTTCTTGGCATAGCCTTGGCAGCCATGTTGGTCCTATAATAATTCTCTGAAAAATGTCCTCAAACCATAGAAGGGGGGTTTTGTAGATGGTAGATATTGAGGATTTTAATTTCAAATTTTATGTCCATAGCCATTTTATTCAATATTAAAAAGAAAGAAATGGTCAATTTCCATCATTCTTGTCTCACAAGAACAAGGATGTCTGTCAGTTTTTATCCACTTTTCCTTAGGAAAGGTATAGTTCTTTCCTTCTTCTATGAGGTTTCAGTCACAATTTCTCTTTACCTTAAATATAAATGAGTATCAGGTTAAAGTCTGCATGACCTTTCTAGTGGCCAAACTTCTAATTTCATTTAGACCAGTCTTGAAATTATAAACCATACATTTTAAGTTTACTGTAAAGTAACTTTACTGTCTTTCTGTTAATAATTTAAAAGAATGAAAACTTCACTTTCACTGCAATATTCATAGATTGAATTCTGTCAAACTGCAATTACCATCAGGGCAGAGCAAGCAATAACAAATCAGAAAAGCTGATAACTGTGAAAATAGTTGTGTGCAGGTGCCTGGGAGGCTCAGTGGGTTAAAGCCTCTGCCTTCGGCTAAGGTCCTGATCTCAGGGTCCTGGGATCAAGGCCCGCATCATCGGGGCTCTCTGCTCGGTAGGGAGCCTGCTTCCTCCTCTCTCTCTGCCTGCCTCTCTGCCTATGTGTGAATCTCTCTCTGTCAAATAAATAAATAAAATCTTAAAAAAAAAAGAAAATAGTTGTATGCAATAATCATTCAACTTATATGCTACAAGTGATTTAAACAAAGATAAGTCATTGACTTTGTTGGGTACTGATATATTACATAACACATGTAGGATATGTGGCATGCTGGTAAATATATGTTTCATGTCCCACAATGAATAGATCTGTCTTTCTGAATAAAAAGGATATGTATTTCAAATATATATTTGGGTTAATAGATGAACAAACAGGCTACACCTAATAGCAAAATCATTATTATGAGTGTTTGCTTTATTAATATGGTACATAATAACTTAATTGCTTAGACTTTAAAACTATCTTTGTACTAGAATATTGACACATTTGGATAAAAGGATAAGAGTGTCAGATTAAAAAAATCAAGAGCATGCCCTTGATGACTTGGAAAAACAAAAAAATATTACCTATAATAGAATTGAAAATGCAATAACTGCTGGTTCTTCATTAAGACTATGTAAAAAATATAGTCAGTATTTAACAAATATGAGTTTATTTAACATGTAAAATGAGAAAACTATAGCTGCAAATAAAGACAACTACTTGTAGTTACCAAATTCACTTTAAGTAAATATAAAAAACTTTGTCTCCATAAGGAACTGAACCCCAGCAAGCATTTATTGAACCACTTCTACTTTCCAAGTGGTCTCCTAAGCCCAAGGCTCTGCTAATATACTGTACACATTTTAAAATTATATATATATTAGTAAACATAGTTATATACATAAAATTACATAAATATTATATATACATATTTGTAGTCTACGTGTGAAAATGTTTGTTTTATTTTCATGTTATCTTACTATATCTGAACAAATCTGCATTATTTACAATTTTATGATTAATTTTATAAAAATTTGAAAATATTCCATATGATACATAATTGAACATTTTGCAAACACACATTCAGATACATATATCTTTAAATGTGTATCACAGAAATAATTTCCAATGTCTAAATATCGAATCATGAGTCAATGCATATATATTTGAAGCATTGAAGTTTATTTATTGTTTAAGCTTAGGTGTAATAGGAAGGTAGAGATACAGTGATTTTTAGGTTTTATTATAAATATGAAAACATGTCATTATAGATATAGAACTTTAATTTGGTTATAGAAATCATTACCAAAATATTTTACAGTTTATGGTATATAATACTTTAAGGTGTGCTTTTCCTGTACTTAGTAGACAAATAATTTTCTAACAAATCTCTCACTCTGATAAAGACTTAAGGGTTTCAAAAATAAAAAAGAGCTCCTGTGAGATTTAGTTGTCACCTCTTCAAGCTCAACCCTATTTAAAGCCCAATTATAATTCACATTCATAACAAAACAGGTTTGACATCATCTGATAGTCTACCAACTCTGCTTTCCTGTAGATGAAGGGAAACTACTCATAAAGGAGAAGAATTAAACAAAAATATATTAATGGTAACGTTTTCCAGCACAGTTCTCATTTCCCAATGAAAGAACGTAATATTCAAAATATTTTCTATGTAAATGGTACCCTTTGGAGTTCTGTGACTGCCCTTACCCACATTTCACATATTTTTAATAAGGGAATTTTGATGTAATTTTAAGAAAAATTCTCAAATAAATGAAATATGTTACTTTATTTGCTTATTATAAAAATATTTGAGTAGTCAATATATTCCAGCTATTCTAGGTATTAGAGATTTGGCTTTGAGCAAAACAAAGTATTTTCTTTAGGAGTGTATCTTCTAATAGGTAAGACATACAATAAACAGATAATATAGTGGTACAATAAGAAGAACGTACTGGCAAGCCACTGGAGAGTTTGAAGCAGAGATATGGTGTTCATGATACTTTGAATCTTTGGCCAGTGAGTGAAGAAATGGCCAAGTAAAAGGAAGACAAAGATGGAAGAGGGAAGGAAGCATTTGGAAGAGAGAGAGACAACTACCCTAATTGAGAAAGGAGTATCTTGGTGTGGGTGGTGAAATAGGAGGAAAATGGTCAGATCTGGGATACAATTTGAAGATAAAGTTTCCAGGACTCTATCAAACGGTGAATTGAATGCAAGTTGTGAAAGACTTGGACGTGGAGTTTAATGATTCTTTGATTTGTTCAGATTTGGGCTATTAGATGAACACTGAAAATTAACAGTTATTCTCCAGAAGTGATGTATCTCCTCAAAATTCCCAGAGTATCATTTATCCAGTATCATTCAACCTCCGGAGAGAGTAGGCTTCACGTATATAAAATAAGTGTTCTTGATCCACTAAAATTTTTGGCCCAAACAATATTTTTTCTTGTTGGGTTTTCATAAGAGCTCAAGAGGTGTGGAATGAAGGTAAGTTTTTTCAAATACTTTAGAGGAAAAAAATGATGGAACAAATTATCAGGTAAAAATACTGTTCTAACAATTTTTAAGAACTGTATTATATATGTGTTGAATTCTGAGGAAATATAATAGTGAAACAACTATCTATCCCTACTCAAGGAATGTGAAATATGAAGAATAAAGAGCATATAATTACCAATCTTTTTATGTAAATATTATGGTACAGATATTGGATGTTATAAAGCATTTATGTTTTTAGCCCATTCACTGAACTTTGAAATAAAACTTCTAATTATTATTTCACTAACTATGAATCATTTAGCATTATAAAATAACTTACAAAACATTAGAATTTGTTGAAACCAAGTTTTCCTGTTTCTGCAAATGAAATATAGCAGCACTTTAAAAAAATTCTTAAGGAATCTCCTTCCCAGAAGATATTTAATCAACTACAGGGAAGTTTCATTTTATTAAGTGAGTCTAGTTTGACATTGCAAACATCTCTCACCTTGGGTCACATATAAGATAAAGGCTCAAAAAATCTTACTCTCATATTCTGCGCTATTTTATACTAATCTCTAGAGTTACCTTTAGAGATTTTGAGTCATCTTTATTCTTCCTAATTGCTGCATCTATTAAGCAAGGCAGATATTTTTCTACATTTCTTTGTTAATTACTAACATATCCCACATTTACATAATATATTTTTAGGGGCATTTTCTGTGGTAACATTTCATGGCTAATAGGAAGCAATTTGCTTTCCTTTATTAAGTGCATTAAAACTTCATGCCCTAGACATCATTGACGGTAAACATTTGATTCTGCTCAAATTTAATGCATGGAGGCATTTGGCTGTGCCATATTACGTTTATTTATGTGCTGTGTTCTGCATTGTTAGCTGCTAATGAGACTTCAACTCTTATTGCTCTAAGGCCTGAACACTAACCTCATTTTAATGAGTTCATTATTTGCTGTCTTCTGAAAGGAAGACAACAAATTTTCCTTTTAATTAAAGGTCAAAACACCTCTGGTGAAGGAAAAGGAAGAGGTTATCAAGCCCTGGGATAAGATGAGAGATAGCTCTTTCAGATTTCTTAGCTAAACAGAGCGAGTGTAGGCTGAAGTAGGCGGTGGTTTCCTAAGAATGTAGACAGTCAATCAATTTCAGGAGACCAAGGTGCATCTAAATTTAAGACAAATGGGAACACTACAGCACGATAGCTAATGTGCCTAAGACTTTGTAAAAAATGAAAGTCAGCCAAAGTAATTAAAGAGGCTTTACTCCTAACCAAAAGGGCCATGTGGATCAATACGGCTGCAGGAGCAAGATTCATCTTTCGCATGACCAATGAGTTGTGGAGTTGAGAGAACACATGCTATATTAATTGAGCCAAGAAAAACTAATCTTAACTATTTTATCACAGAAAGTGAAGCAAAGGCAACTCAGTATTTTAGGGAATATGTTGACCTAGTGTGAGGTAAGAAGAACATGTATACTCAGAGGAAACTTGCTGCTAAAGTGAAATTCCTGGGGATGTCAGCTGTTATTTGCATTTGAAGGCAATGCATATTCCTAACCACAGGAGAAAGGTGAACTTAAATGATATATAGTTCTGTCACAACAGATATTATGAACAACTTGTTACCTATGTAAGTTTTAATATAAATGGAACCAAGACATTTGAGCATAACAATTAAATGGAACATTTGCATTTAATAAATAGTGCGGTTACATTAAAATCCAAAATATTTTTATTTTGCCCTGATGACATAGACATTCCACACATGGGTTGTTTAGTCTTGTACATTGCTCTTCAAAATTTAAATTTTTAATAATTTATTAATATTTATTTATAAGATTTTATTTATTTTTTTTGAGAGAAACAGAGAGAACATTGGGGGGAGAGGCAGTGAGAGAGGAGCCCAACGATGATGACAGTGCAGGGCTGGATCCAAGACCCTGAAATCACCACTGGAGCTGAAATCAAATACTTAACCAACAGAGCCACCAGGCACCCCTATACCGTCATTTAAACATATACCTTCAATAGCTTTATGTGTAAAATCTATGTACCTTTTTATAGTTCTGGCATTGTTCTTGGTGTAGAGCATATGATCAATCAATATTTCAGTAACCTTTACTTTTTTAGAGTATTTTTAGATTTAGAGAAAATTTAAGAGTTTCCATATACCAGTACCACAGTATTTTCTGTTATTGTTGTACATTTGCCACAATTAATGAGCCAGTACTGGTATACTGTCATTAACTAAAGTCCATACTATATTCACATTTTTCTCAGTTTTCCCCTAATTTCTTTTTTCTTTTTTGGATCCCATTAAGATACCAAATTACATTTAATTGGTTATCTCCTGAGGCTCCTCTTGGTTTGAGATTTATACTCTTTTTTCAGAGCAGTTTTAGGTTTACAGGAAAAGTTAGGAAGCACAGAGTTACCATATAACCCCTCTTCTCCATATCCACAGATTCCCCCATTTGTTAAAACTGATGAATAAATACTGATACATTATTATTAACAAAGTCCATTGTTTATAGTGTTGTTTGTTCCTTTGGTGGTAAAATCTATGGGTTTTGAGAAAAATAGAATGGCATATAATCACCATTACAGTTTCATGTAGAATAGTTTCACTGCCCTAAAAATTCTGTACACTCCACTTATTCATTCTTTCCCCCTCCTTTTGGCAATCACTAATTTTTTCACTGTTGCTATAGTTTTGCTCTTTTCTAGGATGTCATTTATTTGGATTTATACAGTATGAAGCCCTTTGGATTGGCTTCTCTCCCTTAAGATTCCTCTATGAGGTGTGTGTGTGTGTGTGTGTGTGTGTGTGTGTGTGTGTGTGAGAGAGAGAGAGAGAGAGAGAGAGAGAGAGAGAGAGAAAGACAGACAGACAGACTTGATAGCTCATTTGTTTTGGATGCTGAATAATATTTTTTTTCAAATAATATTTATTAAAAAGGAGACAGCAGGCCCCCAATGGAGTCATTTGTGCTAAGCATCATGCCTTAATACCTAACTTAACTGCAGCTTGTCTGTCTCCCAGGAATGTAACTTTAGCACTGCAATATAGATAAAAGTAAAATGAGGTGGGAAGGAGATAGGAAACATTTCTTGTCTTTAAGGAGCTTAAAATACTGTATTTTTTTTAAAACTCTATATGCTTCTCTAAACACTATTTTATGTTTTTTTTACTAACTGTGTTTAAATAAAATCAAAGATGGTTAATTGTACACTTGGGAGTTATCCAATACATGTTAATATAGATTAGCCTCAAAGCCAAAAATATCCAGCCAACAGAGACAGTAAAACTGGTTTTAAATTTCTCTTTGACAATTTCTTCACTTTGGCTTTTGTCTAGTGCATGGAGGGGAAAATCAAGATTTGAAAAAGAAGAGAATAAAAAAATGAAAACTTGTTTCAAAAGATTTTTAATTTGAGAAACAGATTATACTCTACTACTGTGCCATGAGTCCTGTCTTTTGAGGATTTCAAAATTTTCAAAAGGCTGTCCTATAGTATTTCACTCAAGCTTCAGAATAATATTAGGTATTTTTATCTTTATTTCACAGATGAAATAAAGTGGAAAAGAAAGTGGTGTAGTTCGATTAGGTTCTAAAATATAAGTTTTATGATTTCAAATCTGTTGTTCCTCATAGTTTCTACAGGAATTATTCAGCTATTGGACTATGGATGGCATCCTCTACTGACTGATAGTTAGCTGAATTGGGACTCATTTAGTTGATCAATGTATAGTTTACTTAAAGAAAATACCCACCTTAGTTCCAGAATTTAATGTTCCAAAGGAAGGAGTTAAAACTCACATAAATAAATAGTATTTAAATAACATTATATATTTATAGTTTAGTGCCAAACTATGCTGTATAGATAGTGCTTAGAATTTCTTTTTTTTTAATTTTTAATTTTTATTTTGTTTTCAGTGTTCCAAGATTCATTGCCCATTCCCCACACCCAGTGCTCCACGCTTTAGGTGTCCCCAGTACCCACCACCAGGCTCTCCCATCTCCCCACCCCCTCCCTACAAGTCCCTCAATTTGTTTCTGTGTCCAAAGTCTCTCATGTTTCATTTCTCTCCCTGGGTTACCCTACTTCCCATTTACTTTCCTTCTCCTACTGTCCTCCAGGTTACCCCTCATGCACCGCAAGTAAGTGAAACCATGTGGTACTTGACTTTCTCTACTTGGCTTATTTCACTCAGCATAATCTCTTCTTTTGTGCTTGGAATTTCTAATAGACATTTTTAGAAATCAAATTTACTAGAAATCAAATAGAGAAAGGAGACTCACATTGTGATATATCTACATTTTTTTTTCGTAATTTTAGCTAAGTTATTTTTTTAACCCTTTTGCTCATTACTCTTATTTATATGCTAGGATTCTAGAGGTGTTTTGAATATAGGAACATAGTGTGAACTACTAAACTGGACCCAATTTAAAAAATCTAGGATTCATTTATTTTGACAATAACATGAATTAGTAATGTATTTCTTCATGAGTTTTTAATTATCTGATAGGAGTAAGATAAGCAACAAACTTATTTGGGTGTTTCTTTGTCCTATACCTTAACATTATTGTTTCTGTTTTAAAATGAGACTAGTTTTAGATGTGGTGAGTAGAGGAATAAGACATAGAAAGTAGCTACTTCAGAATTAATTCCCACTTGGTATGATACCTTCCAATGGACACATATTCTGTTGCTTTTTATACTGTTTTTGTTGAAAAAATGTGTTCTTAACATCTTTTTGACAGAAAAATTTAAGATAATTTAAAAAATTATATTTGTGTTTCTGTTTTCAAAACCAAGGGGTGAAGGCAACTGTCTATATATTAATCTTTTTCTAAGTTGACATATAATGTATTCTTTGCTTTAGGGATACAGGTCTGTGAATCATCAGTGTTACACAATTCACAACACTCACGGTAGCACATACCCTCCCCAGTGTCTATAACCCAGCCACCCTACCCCTCCCCCAAACCCCAGCAGCCCACAGTTTGTTTCCTGAGATTAAGAATCTCTTATAGTTTGTCTCCCTGCCCATCCCATCTTGTTTCATTTTTTCTCTCCCTTCTCTCCACTACCCCCACACCTTGCCTCATTAATCTTGAAAGCTGTGCACTCATAAACTTTTCTGCTAAGTAGTTCTGTAATTATTTAAAGTTACCTTGCAGTTCCTAGATGGCTCAGTCAGTTAAACATCTGACTTTTGATTTTGGCTCAGGTCTTGATCTCAGGGTTGTGAGATCAAGCTCCTATGGGACTCCACGCTGGGATTGAAGCCTGTTTAAGATTCTCTCTCTCCTTTCCCCTTCTCCCTCCACCCCTTATTTCCCTCCCACCCTCTTTCTACCTGCTCTCTCTAAAAAAAAAAAAAAAAGAAAAAAAAAAGAAAGAAAAAGAAAAAGAGAAAGAAAAAGAAAGTTACATCTTGTCCTTAAAGTGAACCACTTGCAGACATTGCTCCCCTAATTTTGGTTTTACCACCTCAATTTAGGATTTAAAGATTAGTAATTCTGTTTTTATTCATGATTCATAAGTGGTCAACTATATTCCTTATCTTTTTTCTATGGACACTGTCTATTGGAAAATCTTAAAGAAATTGTTTCAAGTATGATTCTACATCTAGCCCATTTTTAAAAGCCATATTTGACCCTGTTATTTGGTCCAGTAATCCATGCTAATTTGTTGAGATACCATGGTACAATCTCAGAAAGAATGTGCTGAATTTTTTGATATAGTGTTTTACCTGTTAAAAATCATATTCTTATTCCCAGTCCATAAAAGTTGTATTGGTGGAGTACTCCATGATCGAAGTAGGAATGAAAATAAATAAAATAATTGTTCCTGCATCTAAAATAAGTGATTTTCTTTTGAACAAACAAAACTGTATAAAAGGCAACGTAAAACAGTATAGGAGGAGTGCATCATTACGTATGCTAAATGAATCCAAATTAAGGAAAGCAGTGGAAAGGTAATGTTGATCAGAGAATGTTTCAGTAAGTAAATGATTAAACAGATTTTGAAGAAACTGCAATATTTGGTTAAGTGTAAAAAAAGAAAAAAAACAATTCTGGGAAATGTGAGAGAAAATATGCAAAGGTGAACTATTTACTATATTTTTTTCTGAAAGAAATTTCATTTCTCTTTTTTCTGATTTTGAAGAAAACCAGGTTATGCTAAATAACATCCTACAATCTGGCTGTAAAAATATACTTCATTTTTATCTTTTCCATAACATGACATACTGTCAAATTTCTTCAACCTCTTTGGGAATGTGTCTAAGTAGCTTCTACATATATAGTAACTTTCTATTAGCTGATGTCTTCTCAAATATGTGGATCGATGACAAGTAGAGAATATTAGGGCCTCGAAGGGACTGAAATATGTTAAAATCCATTCTAAGAAAACAGGAAAATGCTGCTTTGTTTTAGAGTACTTTTACTCATCAACTATTAATTTTGAGTACTTATGAACAAGCAAATATGCTAGAAGTTGCTAGAGATTTTTAAAGGATGTGTAAAATATAGTCTCTATCCTCAAGGGTAATCAATATGAATGAAAACATGTTATCTGAATGATTATAGTAATAAACAGAAAAAATATCCTGAGTATTTTATTAGCAAATAAAAGTTCAAAAAGAGCTTGGCATTATTATCTTGTACCAGACACAAACAGAAGGAGCAGGCCAAAGGGTGCAAGATAAAACAGGTGGGGCAGAGTTCTATGAGTCATATGGGAGAGTTTACCTCATGATGATTTTTTAAGAAAAATTAAAATTAAATAAAAATATAAAAGCTTTAATCTTTAGAATAATCTGGCATTGTAAACAGATCAGTCGTGGCTGTGATTGAGGTTTTGGGCATGAAAGGAGAGACCAGCACAAAAGAAGTTATTTAAATAATATCTCCTTGAACTTTAAGAGCTTAGATAGTGGTAGCAGTGAATGGAAAGGAAGAGACAAATGATAGCGCCTCATAGAAAAAGAAAATGTAGGATCTGTCAATTCACTCATATGTCAAGAAATAGAAAGGAAATAGAGAAAGCTTTACCTCGAAGTGTCTGAGAATAACCAGAGCCCATTGATGGAAAGAATAATGACACTGAAGTACTAGCATAGATGGTGCATCAATGAAGAATCAATATTACGTATTTAATATTATGTATTTAATATTATGTATTAAATCAATATTATGGAATTGAAATCATCTGAAAAGGAGTTAAATATATTCTTGTATAAATGCAGTCATATGTTTCAAATATGACCATTTATAAAAGAACAAAAAGAATCAGAGTTATAATTAAGCTGAAAACAGTAAGATTCATTCAGACATATAGGAATATTATTTAAAAGTTATATGTATGGATGTTTAATTCATATTAATTTGTATGTTCAGCAGGAGTAAATTGGTATTAATTTTAAAATAAAAATCCATTTCCATTTGTAATGGTAATTGTTTTGATGATCTAGGTTTTGTGTCCTCACAACTACCAGCAAATATTCCAAGAACACATTCTTAATACACGGATATTTAGTTTTATAAATTATACACTTGCATTCCTACAATAATGTATATGCTTTATAAAATATGCAAAATGGAAATAAGCAAATGAAATGAACACAATTTTAAATATTTTATTCTATTTATTAAAAGCATAGCCCTTTGTTGGTGCTAACAAAAATTATGTCTTAATGTAAAGGAATGTGACTGAATAGGTCAGATCAGACATTGTTGTTTGAAATCAGTAGTGTGACTTGGCTGACAATGCATGCACTGAGGAAGTGGGAGAAGTGTTCCTGTGCCTGTTTCATTTCCTGCTGCTTTTTTCTGTTTGAGTTATCAGTACTATTTTTAATAGGAATTAAACTCTTCATAGGAAGAGTTTTCAAATACTAATTTTACCTGTGAAGGCTGATTTAGTAAAAACAGAGCAAAAATATGTAAATGCCTGTAAATTGTTTCATAAACCCCAATGTGCAACAAAAGACTAGAACTGGAGAAAACAGTGGGGTGCTGCTGCCTGCCTGTTCATTGTGACATGCCCATTTCTGCCCCCTAGGACACTATACATATGGTCTGAGATATGAGGCTGCCTGAGATTCAGCCTAGTGGGGCATCAGGGTTCATCTCCACCAAAAAATATCTCAGGTCAATATCTTTCTTACTTTTAGATGAATATTAATCAACATCTTAACACTTTCCCCCCACATCTTAATGTGTTGCTTTGTATTTTATTCACATTGGAGTAGTGCTTATCAAAACTTTTGCAGGACTCAATGTCACATTATAGTTAAGACTTCAGGGTCTGAAGTCAATAGGCATGGATTAAAAAATGAACCCTACTACTTAGCCTCTATGCCTTCTGTTCCTTACCTCCCTCATCTGTAAAATGGAGATGTGAAATACTTTGTAGACCTGTTGAGAGGAGTAATTAAAGTAAGATATAAGGCTCCCTAATGTGAACAACGTGAGGTATATAATAAGCCTTCAGTAACTATAAACTGTTGTTGCTGTTGTTACATGGCAACAAAGAATCAGGTTCAGGTTACAGAATGTATTTTTATATTAGCCCCATAAAGCAAATATACATATATGCTTGAGTTATTTAGCTTTATCTCAAACCTCCCTGCTTTTTTGTCAGTCTTTAATATGATATCTTTGAAAGTAGAGGGGCCCCTGTGTCAGTTCCTTCTGTGCTATATTAGCAGACTCCTCTTCTAGGACATTTTTAATTTTTAATATGTGCTAGAATATATTTTTAAAAATTAATAAATAGAATAAACTAAAAATAATCTGATGAAGTTATTATTTAAAAGCAAAACAACTGTGGCTCAATCTCCTTTTCTTGGAAAGAAACTCTTGGTTAAGTGATTCAGTATAATTTGCATTTCAAATGTAATGAGAATTATGTGGCCTCATTTCTTGTAATTATTTATTTTGAATAGCTTGCACTTGGCTAGCAATGAATTTTCTTGTTTTTCACATGAAAAAAAACCAGGGTCCTCGGTTTGTTGAAGCAATACTGATAGTTCAGGCACTTCGAGACATCCATCAAATACCACAATGCCAAAAGACAACCCTCACCACACTAATAATGCAGCCACCTCCAACTTTCACTCAGTATCCCTTAACTTGCTCTACATTTTCTTTATTTTCCTTAGGATTTCACACTTTCAAAATACCATATAATTTATTTATTTTACATGTTACCTGTCTTTCTCCCCCCTGTCCACACGCACGCTCAAATGAACCTAGGGAATCTTTCTTTCCGTGTACTCTAATGTATCCCATGAAACTAAAACAGTACCTGGAACACAGAGTGCTCAATAAATATACACAGAATGAACGACGGTAGTGTTTGGAACTGATGGAAATCAATTACAGGGAGCTAGGTGTTCAAATTTCATAGCCCCAGGGTGAAGGCATTTCCAGTGCAGCAGCAATTACCGGCAGTTGACTGAGATGAATAGGGAATCGTGTTCAAATACACGCTATGTTTCCCTTAGTTACTGAGCCATTTTATATAGCTGGATATTTGAGCCTGTTGGGTTAGATAATCAGATGATATAACAATAAAATTTCAACTTGAAGAATACTTTGATCTTGTAAAAAATAAACCCCCAGAGTTAAAAATATAAAGTTAATGGCTTTGAATTTTCCTATTAATTAATTGACAAAGTGGAACTAACCAGGTATTCGTGACTAATTAACCAGAAAATGTCAAGCTAAATGGAGAAAACCATAAAAATCTCCATAGATTTCTTGAGCAGCAGAAAAATCTCTGAATAAATTATCTGCTTTTCTTAGGTCACTTCAAGAAGTCTCTGAAAGTCTGTCTGATTTGTAACTATTACAGATCATTGAAGTGGTACCAGAAGTATAAATTTAGAGACTAAAATGTGTGCTAAACTGGCTGTTCTAATTTACACAGTTCCTCTTTTAGAATCCCAAAGAAGCATTTAAGTTATTGTTTCTAATTTCATCTAAACTGGGCAGGAAGTTAAGCAGTTATAAATTTGTCTAACAATATAATCAGATGAAGTCAAAGCTGTCTCATTACTCTTAAAGGAACTATGAACATGGAATCTGTACATTAAACATTTACAAAGATATGTTGACATGCATTTTAATTTAAATTAAGGAGAGAGTAGATTCATTTTCACTAAACTGATACCTCTGTTATTTTCACTCAGCAGTAATTAAGGTGAAAGTATTTTGACATCTCTTAGGTAATGCTAAAATTCTGACATCAAAATACAATGTTAATTTGAATAAGCACACATGAGTGCAATTATTTTGTGTTTCCCAGTGCATTTCTTCTAGGGCACCAAATATGATCAGAGACTAAATGTTAAGTGATCCTAACATTTCTGTGTGAATTGTATTTGAATTCTCCAAACTTGTCTTCCTATTCATTTTAATTGGAATGCCTTGGTTTTTATTTCTTTCCTATATTGTGTTTGATTTTTATAAAAATCTTTAAAAATTTTTCTATGATAATCTTTTATAATGTCTTTTGTTACTGTGCAAAAACTTACAGTGGTTTCTTGATGCATTAAAATGATAATGAAGTAAAGATTTTAAAGTAGAAACTTTGGTTGTTTATTGACAGAGTGAGTTTTCTGAACTTTGTTTTTCCTATCCTTAAGATGGGAATAAAACACCTACCTGGGAAAATTAAGGAGATATACATTAGATAAATCATAAAAACCTGCCTTGTACGTATACTTTTTTATGTTTGAAGGAATAGAAAACTAGAATGATGATAAGATTGCTTAAATTCCCATAGGAAGTTCAGTTTCTGTGGAGATTGGGATTTAGGTTTTGGATTCCTCATTTTTCTACTATGCCATACTGGTATTATTCACCTCTAACTCCATATTGTCATGTCAGGGAACACCTTTTGATGATGAGAGCATATTTACATAATAATAACAATAAGAAGCATTCTGAGGGCTGAAACTTTATTTCTTATCTGTTTCCCAAGTACTGTCTGGAGGTACTTGCTTTCTGTAGCCTACCCCAACCCAGGCACCTGGTACCCGTCAGAAAGGTGATCAGTCCAGAATTGAATAAACATCCCTCATTTTATTAGGACAAACTCCTTAGGTTATGCAAATAAGGCCAGTATTAAAAATCCAATTTTCATTCAGTATGCATCCCTCCACTAGTTAAATTAAGAACTCAAATTACTTGCCAATGTGCATCTCTTCATTTGGGCTAAATTAGAAAATGGCCCTGGAGAATTCCTTTCATGTGTTCATAGGTGGCCTCACAGACCAAAATGGGGCGGGGCGGGGGGAGTCACGTTTTAAAGAATAACGAAGACTTGTTTTTACTTCAGCGCATTCCTATAAATCAACGATGCTGCAATGTGTTCTGCCAAGGGAGGGGACGCTTCAGGGCAGCATGAAGCCGCTACCTGATCCGGCTGTGCTTTACTTAGTTGGTTAAATATAGGGACCCCGGAGGCAGTCCCGTATACATTTTTTCATTTCTTCGCTTTTCCCCTATTATGCAGGCTGATGATATGACTTGTTGGTTAGAAAATATGCTTCATTTTCTAGTTTTTGAGCTTTTGTTTATGTGAGGCAATTTTCACTTCCACCACAGCTCCATTACAAAAATTTTTCTTCCTCCAAATCCACTTCTAAATGCAAAGCCTTCATGATGCTTTTCCTGATTCCTCATTAGGACATAATTTCTTTTTCCATACTATTTTCTTTCTACTTTTTTCCCCTTTCCTTATCTAGCATATTTACTCATCAATATAGATGAGTAAAGGAAAATGAGAAACAAAAATGGAGAGGCAGTCTCGAGTTTCCTAAAGGAAAAACATATCTATCAAATAGATGATAATATTATAAAAAATTCATAAAATCAGCTCTTAAAAGTATGAAACATGTTACTGTTCTGATTGTTTGGTATCAGATTTTTTTAGTAACGTAGGAAATAATGTCTACCTCCATGTACAAGTAAACTGAATGTATAAACATAACATTACATCTGAGGAAAGTTGTGTCTATGAATTTAATCTCATATAGTAGTTTTTGTGGGTTTGTTCTTAACTTCCTGCATGATAGCAAGGACTCAGAGAGAATAAACAGAATCTTATTTACCTTCATATTTCTTATACAAACAAGCACAGTACTTTATCCATAATCCAGACCCAGCAGGTATTGCATTGAATTAATTGATTCAAATATTCCATTAGCTGTCTTAGTATTCCCAGATAGAAATATGATTCATTATGAAAGAATTATGTAAGTGATCTTCTTTTTCACTCACTCCAGTCATCAAAATTCTGATTTTAAGAGAGGAGTAATATCTCCCTGGTTCTAGGGTTTTTAAAGTCACATCTTTTGAAGAGGATTAAAGGATTTGTTGGAAATGGCACTCTATATTGGAAATTACATGTGGTCTATGATACACAGGCATCTACAATATGTTATGATAGTCATCAATGGTTTTCCTCCACTGATGATAACTTAAGTAGTGTGGCTAATGGAATCGCTCTGCCTTGGACTGGATTTCTATACTTAGAGGACCTGGGGATTAATTATTTCCACCAGCAGCCTTTATCCCTCACCTGCTTTCCTATCGTGTCCTCTAGTCTCAAAATTCTTCCACCTATCCACAAAACTTAATGTTTGCCTTGCTAAATGCAAGAATGGCTGCTTCACACTGAAATTTCTCTTTCTAAAGTGAACATTCCGTGTCTACAGCCTCTTCTAGAGATCAGCTTTTTCTTGCATGCTGTGGTTATGAGAAAGGCTTTTTAAAAACAGTTTTAATGGAAAGAATCACTTCCAGCTTAGAATCTAAGTTGAAAATGGATTCCCCAAAGTGCAGAGACCTAGAGGTCATGGCTCCTGTTGTGCAACTCCATTAACTATTCCCTGGATAGCTGATACTCTGGAGGAGCAGCGCCTCACCCCCTTGATGAAGGCCTTAGGGAAACATTGTTTCTAAAAGAAAGCAGGTTCTGGGCAAGAATTAAAAGCAGGCTCATAAGTGCTAGAATCCAGGCTTTTAAGCCTCATTGCTCTCAGTTAGATCATCAAAGTGACATTGCTGATAGAGGAAATTTTGTGGTCTGACTATAGTTTTGCAATCGGAGCATTTTTTATTTTTTAAACTTACCCTAGACTTCATCAAGAGAGTATTTTGTAGTTCTTCCTCTGTTTGCCTAGGAAACTGCCTCATGCCAGATACTTTGCCCTTTGGTTAAGGGATTCTGGCTGGCAAAGAAAAATCTTTTAGGCCTTGGATTTAAATTTGTCTTCCTCTTCTTAGATGAGCCACCTCAACCACCATGCCTCATAACAAGGCATGATTTGCTATTTCTTCCATGATGGAATAATACTGGATCAAGCTGAGACTGTATCTTGCTTATCTCCTCTTATAGTCACAAAAGATTGAGAGGATAAGCTTCATGAAAGCAGAGTCAATGTACATTTTGTTTACTGCTATATCAGCAAGGCCAAGCACAGTTCTTGGTTTGTACCATGTACTCAATGCATGTGTGCAAATGAATGCATAGATCAACACATCAATATCTTTGATTTATATGTCTTATCAAGATATTTTATCACTTGCTCATTTTTGCATGGGTGTATAGGTTTTACTTCCCTAGATATTAATAGGTAATAAAAAGCTAACCTCTACTGAGCAATTATTAAGCACTATTTTAAGCACTATATACTTATTAACTCATTCAATTTATTATTACTGTCACCATTTCTTCATTTTACAGATGAAGAAACTGAGGCTTGCAGAGGTTAAGCATATTGCCCACAGTAAAAAACAAAACAAAACAAAACAAAAAAAAACAACTAGTATGTGGCAAAGCTTGTTTTAATCATAGATGATCTTGTGTCAGGGCCCTAGAAGGATCTCTGGATTTGAATCTTGCTTTGCTAAGTACTAGCCATGTGACTATTGGAATTTTCGCTCACCTCTTAATTCTATCATCTGTAAAATGGGGCTAATATTTGCATCTACCAAACTGTTTCTTATGAGGAATAATCGAGATGCTACATAAAGAAGATGCTTAGTTATTTTCTAGTATACAGAAAGTTCTCAATAAAAATGTTTTTAATATCATGATAAATTTAAAAACATATTATAATTATTATCTGGATGTGCATTGAAACTTAAGTGGATACCTGATTTTTACCAAATGGAGATATGAAGCATCATAAATGCATACAAAAGGACAGAGTTATCAAAACCATAGCATGTTCACAAAATAGTAAAATATTCTGAGAGCTCTTTCTTTTAATTTCTAGTTAAGAAGTTAGAATTTATTTTTTAGACAATGGGCAATAACAGAGATTTTCCAGGAAGATTATTTTGAAATATGGGATGCAGTAGAGAAAGAATCACTGTAGCAAGGACTGTTAGGAAGTATATAATGTTTGGAAGGCCTTTGGTGGAGGTTATCAATGAAAAGACCTAAACTTAGCTCACCAATCTTAGTTTAAGTGGCAACATCATTCTCTAGAATACATTCAAAATCAGTGATTAAGTATATACTTCTGATTTTTTAAATCAAAAGTCACAAACACCTGTTATTCTATGTTGTGAAACAACAATATAGATGTAAAAGAATATGTTCTAAAATATTAAATTTTATAATTGCTTAAAAACTCTATTTTATTAATAGACTTCACTTTAAAATATGATAGCAGTTAGATCATCTGACATTAAATGGGAGTTGATTTGACTATTATGCCAAGTCAAAAGGATAATAAAATGAGAGTAAAGCTAATTGACATAAATTACAATGTTGGAAATTCAAGTATCTCAATTTTAACATTTTATCTGAATTCCCAGGAATTTAATCTTTCATTTCTCTTTATATTTCCTCATGAGAATATCTGCTTCTTAGAAGTCTGCTAAGAAATCAAGTATCTCCATTAATCAACTCATGATACAGAAGATTTTAAGATGTTTTAAACTCCTTTTCACGTAAATAGTGACAACTTTGTTGAAACATAGTTCAAAGTACATTGACTTGACAATTCTTTTAAAAATAAAGCAAAGTAAAACAAAAGAAGCCCCTGATGTACTAAGGTAGAAACTTAGAGCTTTGTTTTCATTGTACATAGTCTTGTTATAATGCTAAATTTTACGCAAAAATTCCTTTCCTTCTGCAAGAAATTTTTGTACCCAAGTGTTCAATCCTATCTGTCTTTCAAGATCAACATCTTTCCTGAAGCCTTCATTGTAGTCTTCCACCTATAATAATCTTTGAGTTTTCTCCTTAGAGTGGTCATTTTAAGTTTCCCTGCCAATCATTCACTTTCCTTGTATTGGTAACAGCACCTTAATTTTCCTCCCTTTCATGAAGTCTTACTGGGACTCTTAACGCTGGCCCTACATTATCCAAGGGATGGCCATGCACTCAATCAGACTCTTCCAGGAATGATTATTCAGTGCAGCAACCCAAAGACAGAATAGTTAAAGCAGATTGATGCATCAAAGTGATGCTGTAGAGAGCATGGTCTAGAGTATCAAGAGGTGTCTTGCTCCCTGTTTTGAAATCTGTTTTTGTTTTTTTTTTATTTCCCCTGCAGTTTTTCAGTACAAATATGTAACCTATCATATACCCTCCAAAGAATCAATATGGCTTAAGATAACCAGAGTCTTGGGTCACCTGGGTGACCCAGTTGGTTGAGCGTCCAACTCTTGGTTTTGGCTCAGGTCACAATCTCAGGGGTTGTGGGATTGAGCTCCATGTCCCTCCAGGCTCTCTGCTGAGCCAAAAGTCTGCTTGAAGATTCTCTCCCTTTGCCCCCCCCCCCAATAACGAGATAAAATTTAAAAAAAAAGTAGATAACCAAAGTCTGGTCCTGTTTGATTGTCAAAGAACAATAATTGTGTATATCAGGTAACTTTAATAAAAGTCCTAAATTTAGAATTTAGTAACATATTTATAAGTGCTTTCAAACATTTTTGTCTTGATGTATTGATCTTGTGTGTATAGTAAATTATAAATTCCTTCAATGGTGAAGCAAATAGCATAGTTTCAAGGCATCCCTCTACTGAGCAGTTGCTTAATAAATAATTGTTTAAAAAGTAATTGTTTAAATGATTCCCAGTTTCAATAACAACTTACAGTTTTCAATTTACTTTATAAAATGAGCTTATTTTCACATCCACGGTGTGCACTTTCCAGGGCAGGTGTTTCCATCATCCCCAAAGGCAGCATTACAAATTGGAAAAGCGCATGAGCAGCATGAGATTTAAACCCTGCTCCACTGCTCAGAAGCTCTGTCAGCTGGGACATGTTATGCAATGTTCACATAGTCTGACTCTTCTTCTACTAAAGAATGAATGGATAATTTCTGTCTTAAAGTTGTGAGGCTCGGATATGATGATATAAAGGAAGTGTTATAAAAGTGGTACTAAGATTTAATAAATGTTAATTATTTTATAATCATTTTATAAATAAAGGCAATGGGGCACAAAATGTTTAAATGGATTTTGCCTTTTCACATGGTCAGTGAGTAAGTGGCTGGGTGAGGAGAAGGCTTGGGTCTATGCATCCCTAAAGCAAGGATCTACTCTGTCCTTAATGATATGTGGCCATATTTACTTCTAGAAATTAAATTAAGTACATGTTCTGCCCTTTGCATATCTCTATGGATTTAATCTCCTAAACTTTAACTTATTTTAATTAAGGAGCTGAAATAAAATAATAGCCTAAAAATATAAACACTTGAAAAATCAATGATATATATGAATACAATGCCTTAGCTCACTAAAACAAACAAACACAACGAGTTTTTTGTTTTTTTTTTAAAGTCATGATCACCCTTCAATATTAATATGTATTTTGGCTTCAAAATTACTAGTTATAAAATAGTAGGTATATAAGAATCTTTAGAGGACATCTAGAAAAGTTATAGTCTTCCAAACAGTACAATTCAGTTTTCATCCCTTTGCAAGATAAAGAAATTTTGCAGACTGCTTTTGCAGTTGGCACTTGTTAATACTTAATTCCCCAGCCCCTAAGCTGTGAGTGCACTGTGTGCGACGAATGCAATAGCTTTCCAGGCAGTGGCAGACAAAACGGCACATCTATTTGTTACTTTACAGGTAAAGCTGGCCTCGAGCACAGAATTGGTATAAATGTATCATACTAATCACCCCTTCTCAGTCAACCTGAAAATATGGTACTATTTGAACAAAAAATGGAAAATTATTTTACTATAACAGACATATTAGTTTGGTGAGTTGTACATGACTTGTATGGTTTTTCCTCAGTACTTAATATTTTATCCTTTTCAGGGATAATTGGGCAAAAGGTTCAGAGGATTCTTTCTAAATTGGTGATAGGAGAAAAAGTGGGAAATAATTTAACCTCCTTCACAGGAAAATTAAGGAGCAATCAATTTAATTGCAGGTGATCAAATTGGAATGAAGCTGAATTTACAAGGTTGACTATTTTCCAATCTCACCATAAAGGGGGAATCTTTAAGGACTTTATTTTTTAGTTGCTTATACTTATTTTAATTATTAAAATCAGATACTTAAAGTTTTTAATTTATCATTAACTGTATGAATAGTTATTGAATACCTATCATGTGTTTGATGCTATATACTCTAAAAGGAAGAGTAATTCATTTACTACCCCTTCTATACATGATTTGTGTTGGCTTGTGTACTTTGTTTCAGTCAACAGCTAGAGAACAATACAAATAGGTTCTAAAATGCAATAGAGAACAAAATAAAAAATGTCCTTTTGTGCTTATAGTATGATGGAGGAGATAGTCACTAAACCAAATTAATAAAGTACATAATGTCATAGACGTTAATAAGGTAAGGTGTTCGGGCCTTCTGGGAGAGGTTGGTCTGGGTGGTCACGGCAGTTGTCACTAAGGTAATGAGATTTGGGTAAATCTTTGAAAGAGTCAAGCTAGTGACCCATGGGTATATTTGGCAGAAGGAACAAGTAGGGCTTATATCCCTGCAGAACAAAATGTCAAATGTGGTTAGGAACCAGCTAAGACTCCAGAATAACTGGGGTAGAAGGAGAAAGAGGAAGAGTAATGGGTGATAAAACTTTGTTCCTAGTAAGTTCATAGTCCAGGGGAAAAAGACAAGAGTATTGATATTTCAAGTTTGTTATATTCAGAGTAATCTTAAGTATGAATGGGGCTTCTTTATGAGAGTGGGATCTTCCTAAAGAAGGTGACCAAGAAATTAGTGAGATCTGAAGGTTGAGTGCAAGGTAACTAGATGAGAGGATGGGGAAATCTGGAAAGGAGTGGAGGAAGAGAATGGAAGGCTTGGAGACAGAGGACACAAAAATATATTCAGGAAACCACAAGAAATTCTATACGACTAAGGAATAGTTAATTAGGAAATGATGATGTCTTATGTTACAAACTAAAGGATTTGTAGTTTATTCTAAAAGCCAGAGAGTGTTATTGAAGTTCTTAATCAGGGGAATAATGAACATTCAGATAACATTTATTGCAGATAGACTGAAGCTAAGCCAGTCTATCCATAGGCAATTAGAAGCCTATGGCTATAATCTACAGAAAACCTGAACTGGGAAAGAAGAAATAAATAAGAAAGTCATCAAGTTAGTATTATATACAGGTTACAGATTAAATGCAGATTAAATACATGGCTGGGGGAGTCAGTTAACTCCCAAGTTCTGCTTTGAACATGTGTAGGAGTAGGAATAATAGTCATATCCAGTGGAAGAAGTTTGTGGAAAAAGATGATGGCATTATTTTGAGACATGATGAATTTGAAGTCCTTGAGGGACATTCAAGTTGAGATACCAAAAAATGGCATATGTAAGAACAACATAAGCAGCAAGTCTGAAATTGTCACTTGTCTAGTGAAGTTGAAACCAATTGTTTGACTAAGGGATACAGGCAGAATATATGGAATTAGTAAAGCAAAATTCCAACTAGAGCACCCTGAGAAAATTTATGGTATGGTATGAATGGGGGAAAAGAGGCAGCAAAGGAGACTAGTAAGAAACAGCCAGAAAAAACACAAGAGATGATGATGATGGGGGGAGGAGTGATCAAGCCTTACAATTTTGAGAGTTTTTTTTTTTTTTTAAGATTTTATTTATTTATTTGACAGAGAGAAACACACCTAGAGAGGGAGCACAAGCAGAGGGACTGAGAGAGGGAGAAGCAGGCTTCCTTCTGAGCAGGAAGCCAAATGTGGGGCTCGATCCGAGGTCTCCAGATCATGACCTGAGCCGAAAGCAGTCTCTTAACCAATTGAGCCACCCAGGCACCTCTAATTTTGAGAGTTTTAAAATACTTAGGTTTTATTGAACATTTACTAATGCATTTTGTTTTAAAATATTTAGGTTTATTGAACATTTACTAATGTATTTAGCCCCACAGACCCTCTGCATGAACCAAACTGTAATAATCTCCCATTTTACATCTCAGAAAATAGAAATGTTAATAATTAAATTTGTTGGGCTGGACACCATTGTTATTACCTTAAGCAGACTAAATTTAATTCTCACACTTTGGAAAGTTCTATTATCTTCCCATTTTACTTATATGGTAATTGAGGCAGAGCAAGTTTAAGTAAACTTGTTCGGGGTTACAGAACTAGCAAGTATATAGGCTGTCCGGCTCCACATTCCAAATATTTAGCCTCGTTATTGTTGTGTTTGTGAAATGGTGATAGAAACATGCGCTTTTACTTTTACAATCAATGCGCCTGGGGAATAACAAGGACAATTTCAGCAGAATTATAGGGTCATAGATACAGACTGTATGGCATTAAAGAGTTAAGTGGGAAGAAAAGGAAGGCAGTAATTTTGTGAAGTGTTGCAGTGAAAAGATGCAAATTGATGAATCAGGAAGGAGAGATCTATGTGGATTTAAACAATGATTTTGTTTGATTTTTGTTTGCTTAAGAAGAAGGTAAGGTGAGTTGAAAATTCCAGTAGAAAAAGGGAACAATGGGGCTGTCTGGGTGGCTCAGTGGGTTAAGTGTCTGCCTTCAGCTCAGGTCATGATTCCAGGGTCCTGGGATCGAGTTCTGTATCAACTCCCTTTTAGCAGAGTGTCTGCTTCTGCCTTTGCCCCTCACCCACTCATGCTCCCTCTCTGTTTTTCTCTCAAATAAATAAATAAATAAAATCTTTTTAAAAAATATTTCTTTAAAAAATAAAAGAAAAAGAAACAGGGAATGATGATATAAGAAAGAGATGGAAATATTGATAGAGCAGGGTACCAGAGAAGGTTGGGAGAGATGGTATATAAAGCACAGGTAAAAACAAACAAACAAACAAACAAACAAATAAATAAATAAAGCACAGGTAATAATTTACCATGCAGAAACAAAGCAAAACAAAGCAGAAAACCTCATTGACCAGCATCTCCTCAAATAACGAGGACAACAGAAAGACTCTCCAGGATGCATCCAATATATTCAAGCATTTACCCTTACTTCTCTAGAGATAAATGTGATTGTGGCACAGACCATCTTGTCTGGCTCCTATCTGGCCTCTGTTTTGTATCACTCCTATAAGGAGTTGGGCCTGAATAAAAGCTGGCTCTGTGCTTGGGTTAGCCTTGGCAGTCAAAGGGCTCAGAGAATACTAAAATAAAATTAACTTCTAAACCCATCACAAGATGGTTATTAAATTTGTTTATTTTCTTTTCAACCTAATTAGAAACCTTGGGAATGACCTGGAGCTTAGCAGGGTTTTTTTGTTTACTGATCAAGAAGAGAGTTTTTGCACTGGTCTCAAAATTAACTTCAGAGATATGAGAATCTCTGATAGATCTTTCTGGATGGATGTAATAGGGGGGAATCAAAAATTTGTCTTTCAGAGATTTTTTATCATAGTTTCCATCATACATACCTCAAATATAACTTATTTCAAGAGGGTATAATACAACTTTTATATCATAAATATACTATTCATCTTTATTTCTGTAGGGTTACCAATGACATATATTCATAGCCTTGTTGATGAGATGATTTTATGTCTTCAGTGAGTAAATTCATTGACTGTCTAGGTTTAAGCCCATAAATTTAATATTTTATTTCTTTTAAAAATATTTTATTTACTTATTTGAGAGAGAAAGAGAGGAAGCATGAGCATGGAGAGGGGCAGAGGGAGAAGCACCTCCCCACTGAGCAGGCTCCCCACTGAGCCCCATGCAGGACTTGATCCCAGTGTCCTCAGATCATAACCTGAGCCAAAAGCAGACACTTAAGCAACTGAGCCATTCAGGCACCCTCATAAATTTATTTTAGAAAATTTTCCTTTTACTTATGTTCATGATTTACTCAATAATTCTGCCAATTTCAACTAAAATTTTAGGTGGTAATCTTGCTTAGAAGTTGTTGTGTTTGCATCTACTTTATTAATCTATATTTATCTGGCAATAGTAAATGACAGTCACATTATGTGATTGGAAGACATAGGGCATAGCTTTCTAGGGTTTACAAAGAGCTTACTTTATAATATTGTGCCAACAGAAATATCACATGCGTGTAGTTAACACAGCAGATTGCCATTACTCCTGACTCAAGTAATTACATACAGTGGTACCCCCACAGACAAATGTCAGCTGGTATACTGCGTTTTTTGAAGCTGATGTAATTTGCCCATTAGCCCTCCAATAAACTTTAGAGCTTCAAATGTTTTGAGATGAGGTCACAGCAATTTCCTTGATCTTTCAGTGCTTTAGTAAATAATTTACTAGGTAACCTTGTGGTAAGGATTCCTAGGGGAAAGCCTCCTCATAAAGCTCAGTGCATTAACCACTCACTTGCTCCTAAACTATCTATTCTGGACAAATGAGTCATTGATATCTGTGAAGTGTTGTTAATATGCTATGATTTCTTTAAAATTTTGAGAATTATTTCACAAAAACAGATAATTAAGCAAAAGAGAGAATTGAATTAGGGGAAGGCATATGGCTGGACTGTCATCTTCAAAATCATTTATTAAAATATTTGTATGGAGATTAGACTAGTATTAACTCTCCAAGAAGGTAATCCTGTTTTATCTTTCTTCTGTCTGCTTCCTATCACCTTATAAGATGACAAGAAACTATTTTAAGTCATATTATTTGGTTATTTTTAAACTTAATAAATAGACTCATTGAGGGTATAAGAGATTATTTTCACTTTTAATGTGATTGTAAGATATGAAATTTGAGATTCCTAATTCTTCTAATATCAACAAGCAATATGTACGTATTAAGAAACTGTTGAGAGGTGTGCCTGGTTGGCTCAGTCAGTTAAGTGTCTTACTCTTGATTTCTTCTCAGGTCATGATCTCATGGTCATGGGATAGAGCCCCAGGTCGGCTCCACACTCAGTGGGGAGTCTGCTTGAGATTCCGCCTTTTGTGCTCTCTCTCTCTCAAATAAATAAATAAATCTTAAAAAAAAAAAAAACTGCCGGGAAATAGACACATATAAAAGGAAAATAACTTGGGCACCTGGGTGGCTCAGTGGGTTAAAGCCTCTGCCTTCGGCTCAGGTCATGATCTCAGGGTATTGAGATTGAGGCCCGCGTCAGGCTCTCTGCTTGGCGGGGAGCCTGCTTCCTCCTCTCTCTGCCTGCTCTCTACCTACTTGTGATCTCTCTGTCATATAAATAAATAAAATCTTTTAAAAAAGAAAAAAAAGGAAAATAACCTTTTATTATTTATTAATAATTTATTTATTTAAATATTTTATTTCTTTATTTGACAGAGAGAAACACAGCTAGAGAGGGAACACAAGCAAGGGAGTAAGAGAGGGAAAAGCAGGCTTCCGGCTGAGCAGGGAGCCTGATGTGGGACTCGATACCGGGACTCCAGTATTATGACCCAAGCTGAAGGCAGACACTCAAGGACTGAGCCACCCAGGCACCCCAAAAAATAACCTTTTAAATTTATATACTATATAAAAACAAGCGAAAGTACATGATTTACTGATGAAGTAGGAGATAAAAGATAGGAAAGAATTAGAATTTAAGGAGTTACAGTATATATTTAAAATTTAAGATATATATATATATTTATATATATATATTATATATACTTTAAGATATGTATATTAATGACCTAGAAAACTTTTCATGTCATGATCTTCAGGTCTGGCTCTGAGAGTTAATACAAAAAACCAAAATGAAAATAAAAATAAGAGATCTCCTGAAATTGTTCTGTTCAGATTAGGTTTCTATTGAGAAATAATTTAAATGAAATGAGGTGAATGGATATTAAGTACTCAGTCTGATGAATTTTCTCAACTGAAGACTCCTGTGTAAACACTGATCTCAAACAGTATTAAAAAAACATTTATTTCACCCCAGTGAGTTCCCTTGTGCTCCTTTTCAGTCAATTCCTGCCCTTCCAGAAGGATCTTTCTTATTTCTCTCATCCTATAGTAATATTTTTCCTTTAAAGATCAACTTCATTGAGGTATAACTCACAATGAGAGGCAACTATTTTAAGTGTACTGTTTAATGGCTACCATTTAAGGAACTCATTTTTATCTTCCTACTTCTTTCCCTCATGCATCAACCTCCTACTCTGCTCCAAGTAACCACCAATCTGCTTTTTGTTACTATAGTTTTAGCTTTGTCTGTTCCAGAATTTTATATCAATGGAACAATGTAGTTCATTACTTTTATATTTACTAATATTCCAATGAATGGATATACCATAATTCTTCTGAAGATGAATATTCGGGTTAGTTTCAATTGTGATTACATTAAATAAAACTGTAAGAATATATATCATAAAAATTGTATATTCTACTCCAGAACATCATCTATCCCTACTTTAGGTATTTAATTTTTATATGCAATGCTTGATGGTTTTCACTATAAAAAGGTTTCTAGGGACGCCTGGGTGGCTCAGTTGGTTAAGCGACTGCCTTCGGCTCAGGTCATGATCCTGGAGACCCGGGATCGAGTCCCACATCGGGCTTCCTGCTCAGCGGGAAGCCTGCTTCTCCCTTCTCACTCCCCCTGCTTGTTTTCCCTCTCTGGCTATGTTTCTCTCTGTCAAATAAATAAAATCTTTAAAAAAAAAAAAAAGGTTTCTATATTTTTTATTTTTTGATAGTATAACTGGAATCCTTTTAAGTTTAATTTTATAATTTTCTGTTGCTAGTACATAGAAATGCAATTAATTTTGGCATACTGAGAATGTATCCTGGAACCTTGTATTCTTTGACCTTTCTTAATTCACTAAACTGTGTATCCCCCCAATAAGATTTCTAGGTAACATAATCATATTTTCTACAAATCAATACATTTCTCTTCTCTTCTGAACTTTATGTCTTTAATTGCTATTTTGTTGCCTTATTTCCATGGCTAAGGAATCCAGTATGTTTGTCTTGAATAGAAGTAAAGCAAACATAATTAGTTTTTTTCCTGATCACAAGAGAAAAGGGCTTAATGTTTTACATTAGATATGATGGTAACTACAGGTATTTTGTAAGTGCTTTTTACCAGATTAATGAAATTTTCTTTTATTTGTAAAGTGCTGAGCATTTTTATTTTCTTAAATCATGAATCATTGTTGAATTTCATCAACTATTGCATCTATTGAGATGACCTTATGTTTTTTTCTTTAATTCTCTTTAGGTGGTAAATTATATTGACTTTCTTTTACAAAATAAACATTGCTGGTTTGGAATAAACCTCATTTGGTCATGATTTCTTGTCATTTTTATATATTTTTTAAGCTTTTATTTATTTGACAGAGAGAAACACAGCCAGAGAGGGAACACAAGCAGTGGGGTTGAGAAAGAGAGAAGCAGGCTTCCCCCTGAGCAGGGAGCCCGATGTTGGACTCGATCCAGGGTCTCCAGGATTATGACCTGAGCCGAAGGCAGTCGCTTAACCAACTGAGCCACCCAGGCGCCCCATCATTTTTATATTTTTATATGACTACTTTTCATATGACTAACCTCAAGTTGCTAATACTTAGCTATGAAGAATTGCACCTATGTTCATGTGAGATATAGTCTGATATTCTATTTTTTTTTGCCGTGTCCTTGTCAAGTTCACATGAAGTTTTTGCATTCTTCATAAAACCAGTTGGAAATTTATCTCCCCTCAGTTTTCTAAAATTTTGGGTAATATTGGTAGTATTTTTCTTTCAAACACAATCTAAATTTATTCTAAACTGTTTCTAAAAGTGAAGCTATTAGGTACTTTGCTTATAAACAAGAAATTAATCCTTGCTTAGGAAAATTTGCAACTATTCTGCAATCATATGATTAAATATAAAGTTGAATTTATCACTAACTTGGAACCAAACAATTAAAAAAAATGATAATCAATGAAGCCTATGTTGCAGGGTTCTTTTTTCACATGATTATAATTTAATTTTTTATGCAGTCTAATTGCATAGCTTTCTCTTTTCCACAATCACCACAATACTGGGCAACTGGCAACTGAAAAGTGAAAAAAAAAAAAAAAAGGAAATTGATAGAATCATCCATACTATTATCATTCAGTTTGCCTTTGGAAGTTTAGTAGTCAGATATAATGTGTTTATATTTGTCCAATTCTATGACTTCCTTGTCTGTTGAATAATTTCTATTCATCCCTATATCACATGTCTACTGTCACACTAAACAGTTAGTTAACCTCACTTTGCAACTGTCATGCCATTCTGGTACTTATCTATGTTTCTATGGTCTGAAAAAAGTCTTCTCACTTACGTCTTCAGATATTCCATTCAAGTCTATTTTTAACCTTTCACTATACTTCATGTACCATCAAACCTCCTACTTTTACAACAGTTTCAGAAAAACATTAAGGCACCATTATTTTTTTTTATACTGCAATTCCCATGTATACTTGCTTTTTACAAAATGATTGATAGTTTCATAAACTGACATTTCTTGTAAGGACTACTGCTGTCAACTTAGACACCATCTTTTGTAAGTGAAGAATTTCATGTGTTAGAGAAATAGCAATTCCAGTTACTAATAAATAATAAAAAACCTGTTTTTCAAGTTCCACTCATCTCAGAATCATAAACAATATAGTATCCATTAAAATACTAAAACATAATTTATCTCTATGAAAAACTATACAACTTATTTTATTTTATATTCCAATATATCTTCCTAAGATAAAAGAACTTTATTTCACATGGAACCTAACCACTAAGAACATTAATAAGAAATAACATTATTTAGCTAATGATAGTTATATGGTTCTACATGAATAGTGTTGCAGATACATAGACCAATGTTAATTTCTCCTGTTTACAATAAACACATATTGCTTGCCAATTTTAGTAGAAGAATTGTAGTAATTCATACAATAATTTACAATAAGATACATACATAACAAAATGCAAAATAAAAAGTCATTGTGTATGGGGGAGGGACAAGAATGAAGTGGATAAAGTGAAAGAGAATTTAATGACTACCTAGAAAGAATACTAGAGCCTTAGAGCTAATCCATTATTTTGGAAAAAAACAAACAAACAAACAGTAAATACAAACTAATAAGCTTATGGTGACATCATAGACAAATGACAACTTATCAGTTTATAATCTAGATATTATGCCTATCAAAGCCCAGTATTCCTGAGACCATTTTTTACAGCCACCAAAACTTTTTGTTTTTACATTTATCACTGATATATGGGAGCTTTCACTTATAAATAGCTGGGCTATCTGATGGGAAATTGAACCAGCCTCTTAAATTTCCACTACCTGATGTTATGGCTCAATGTCACCCTAAATCAAAGGCGTTATTACTTGATAGCTACAAAATACAACTATCATCCCAACACCGAAGTTCAAGTGACCTCATTTGCTCTCTTTTCTTACTGCATTTTTTTCACTCGAATTAAGTAAAAGAAACATTTTATATTGGTATGTGCTTGCACTGTGATTCTTAATATGAAGGTTGATTCAAATATATTTTAATAACATATTTTGCTGACTATATTAGTTTTGCTAAGTTATCAAGCACTTCATGAATTATTGTATCTCTCTCAAGTAACTGAATTTCCTACCTCTAAGTTGTAGGTTTTTGTATTTTTAGAAACTATACTTAAATGTATAAAGAATACAAATAATTTTTTCTCCTGAAAAAAACTGACAATAGAACTTTGCTTCACTCTCAGAATATTATTCTGTCCTTCAGCTGTCAATTTTTATAGGCTCTTTTTACTAATTTCCCTCCAATTTTTAGCTAGAATTAGCACTATCAGAAATTCAAAACCATTGCTATGAATAAAACTTAGTTGTGGAATATATCTTTTTCCCATTTTTCATTTTCTTTGATCATATTTAAAATTTTTTTCTTCATTTTTACCTGGTATTGAATAGAGTAGGTTTCTTTCTATTACTCATTATTTTTTTTCTATTGCAAGGGCTCTCCTTATCTTTAAATGTAGAATTCTCAAGCTCTATATTCATTTCTTTAACTGTTATAAAATTCACTTACTTTGAAAAAATGTATTTTAACCACCATCACATTGTATATGTCCATTAAATCACATTCAACCTGGAACTCTTTCCTGAGTCACAGTCCACTTGTCAGTTGTCTAATGAACCTCTCAAGTCAAATGACTTTCTTCACTTCAAGTTTAATATATCTAGACTTCAATTCATCTTCATCTAAAATCAGCAGTCCTTCCAGTTTTCCCCTTTTTCATAATGCTACAACCATTTCTAATGCTATACTCAGTATAAAAAGCTCAAAGTCATGTTCCACTCTCCCAATATCCACTTACTATGTTTTCAAGAGTTTTATTCACAATCCATTTCTTTATATTTTTATTGCCTCTAAATATTTTGGACTCTTATCAACCCAATACTAGCTCATTGTCAATGCTAACCCACTAATCAATAGCTACATATTATCTATCAAAAGTTATTCAAGTGTTATTATCTGGCATGCATAATCCTCTAGTAGTTATCTCACATATTATTTTTTGTGACTTAGCTCTCAAGTAGTGACCTACCAACCTCAAGTCCAACTCACATTAAATGAAAATCAAATGAGGAAATCTTTCTGTGGACATCATCTATGTCACATCCTCATTGAAGAATGACAATCTGTTTATGATTTATATTCACATATTCAAGTTGAATCTATAATTCAAGACCTAGAGCACTACTGTCTTCTCCTGTGAGTCCAAATGATGTCACTCCTGCCTCTCTAACCTACAAGATTGAAATGATGGCATTGTCATGTGAACTGTGTTTAAAAACAATCTATGTTATAATTAAAAAATCTACATTGGTACAGTATTTATACCTCTTGGATAACATTTTCCATGAGTGTATTATCGATATATTATGTTTTTGGTTAGATTTAAGCCTAGACCATAATATTTGTATCTGCCATCATACTTAGTGTGGGGCCTCAAATATTTATAGAACGACTAGCTCATTTAATTGAAATTAATCGTGTTACTTTTATTTGTTAGTTGGGTTATGGGTATCCACAAATTTGTTCAGACATTATTCTGGTGAGTCTGTGAGGTTGTTTCTGGATGAGATTAATATTTGAATTGGGAGTCTTAGTAGACTGCTGTCCCCAATATGAGTGGGCCTCATCCAATCAACTGAAGAATTGAATTGAAAAAAAGATTGAGTAAGAGGGAACTCCTCCCACCTGACTGAGTTGGGACATCAGATTTTTCCTGCCTATAGATTCAAAATTTAAAAATTTGGGAAGGCAGGCCTTGGCAAGGCCACCTGCGCCCAACTGCTGACAAGCTGATTTTGTGCAAGCTCTACTCCCTGGAACAGCTCGTACTGGAACACCACTGATGGCTAGCAGTATGTTCCACTATGCTATCTCTATCTTTGTGGCTTAGTTACCTGAGCTGCCCACTGAGATACTCCCCGCCTGCCTGCCCTTTAATTACCCCTTTGAACTTGCCACTAAATGAGACTTGATCAGAATCCTGTCTTGTCTCCATCTCTCATGGCTCTTGTCCTCTCATTCTCACTCCCCCTCTAGGGTCTCCGTTGACTACCCGTGGGTCGGGACAAGTGGCGCCCAGCGTGGGGCTCGAGAACGGGGGATCCAGTGAAGAACGCTGTTCCAGGCAGCTGGTTTAGTTACAGATAAAAGAGGAAAGGGTGCGATAACCTGTCGTCGTGACTGAACCTCGGTAAGGTGAACAGCAATATGGGACAAGAAATCAGTCAGCATGAGCTGTTTTGTGGAAGGCTTAAAAAGGCTTTAAAGGCACGAGTGGTAAAGGTTACAATTAAGCAGTTGTTAAGATTTTTTGATTATGTTAAGACTGTTTGTCCTTGGTTTCCTATTGAGGGAACTATAGATGAAAAAAGATGGAGAAGGGTCGGTGATGCCCTCAAGGATTATTATAATACCTTTGGACCCGAGAAGGTCCCCATTACGGCTTTCTCTTATTGGAACCTGATGGATGAAATCTTATCCCAGAGACAAAAGGACCCGGTTGTAGCCAATGCTATAAAAGCAGGAGAGGAGATACTCCGACAGGAAGAGGCCAATAAGAGTGAGGAGGCTAGCCCCAGAAGCGAGAAAGGGAGTGATGAGATAAAGGAGGATTTGATGTCCTTTGATAGTGAGGACAATCTGGCTGCAGATAAAAGGGATCAACAAAGCCAGGTTAAAAAAATTAAAGAGAAAATCTCAGTGTCGACACAGGCAGGGGCGGATCCTGATCCTCCCCTGAGAACTATGTTTTTTTCAAACAAAAAGCCATTATCTGGGGTGCACCCAAAAGAAAAAAGGCTTTATTCCTCTCTCAAACAGTTCCAGACAGCCCAAGATGCTCTCGGGGACAATGATTGTAGTGAAGTAGAGGATGAGGCCGCCATATATCATGACCCTGAGTGGCCACCGACAGTCCGTCACCCACCCCCTTATCGCCTACACCGCCTATACCCCTGGTACCCCCTCCGCCTAGTGCCCCTGCTCTGACTTGTCCTGTTGTTGACCCTCATAAAGAACTTAAAGATAAAATAGAATCTCTGAAGGAACAGATAAAATTAGAGAAGGAACATCAAGAGTTTATCACCCAACTTGAGGGATTAAAGGTCTAAAGGTCGGGAAAGGGCGTGATAATAACAAGGGACCTACGACAAACCAAAAACCTCCCTTAAGGGGAGCAGCCCCTAAAATCCCAGCCACCCATGAGGCATCTATGGGTCCTGATGATTTAGAGACATTCCCCATAACTGAAACAACTGATGCACAGGGACAAGCCTGGAGGCATCATTCTGGTTTTGACTTTAAGGTTATTATCAAAGAGATTAAAATAGCTACTGCTCAATAGGGCACCACAGCCCCCTATACGATGGCAATCATAGAGTCAGTAGCAGAGAATTGGCTTACCCCCGGGGGAATGGCAAAGCCTAGCCTGAGCCACCCTCACCGGAGGAGACTATTTGCTGTGGAAATCTGAATTTGTAGAAAATTGCAGAGACACAGCTAGGCGTAATATACAGGCAGGAAATGGATGGATCTTTGGTATGCTAATTGAGAGGGCACTTATGCCACCAGTGACTGACAAATGCAATATGATGCAGGGCTTTTTGCCCAAATACAAGTTGCAGCTACTAAATCATGGAGAAAAATTCCATTCAAAGGAGATGTGAGTACATCCCTTACTGGTATTAAACAAGCTCCAGATGAGCCCTTTTCTGATTTTGTCCATCGCCTCCTCATGGCCGCCGGCAGAATCTTTGGCAGTGCCGAAGCGGGGACTGATTTTGTCAAACAACTTATCTTTGAAAATGCCAACGCTGCATGCCAGGCAGCTATCCGCCCCTATAGAAAAAAGACCGACCTATCCAGCTATATCTGCCTTTGTTCTGATATCGGGACAGCTTACCAGCAGGGGCTTGCTATGGCTGCAGCCATGCAAGGCTATACTGTTAGACAGTTGCTATCTCAACAAAGCAGACACAAATGTTTTAGTTGCGGGGAACAAGGCCATTTTGCCAAAGAATGTTCAGGCCTTGTTTAGTACTATTAATGATATTCAAGATCAAACTGACTCCCTAGCTGAAGTTGTTTTACAGAACTGTAGAGGTTTAGATCTGCTCACTGCAGAGCAAGGAGGGATTTGCTTGGCCCTACTGGAGCGTTGCTGCTTTTATGCCAACAAGTCTGGGATTATTCGAGATAAGATCAAGAAGCTACAAGATCTGGTGAAAAGAAGATAATTGTTTGAAAACCCTCTTTGGAGAGGACTTAATGGGGTTCTCCCTTACCTCTTTCCCTTGTGGGGCCCCTGGCTGGCTTGCTACTCTTACTGTTGCTAGGACCTTTCCTTTTCAATAAACTTATGGTCTTTGCCAAACAACAAATAGATGCTATGAAGATGCAACCCATCAGGTTATTACCACAGGCTTGAGATGGCCGACAGAGAGTCTTACCCCTGAGTATAAAGGAGCCATAAGGGACATTTGGTTAACCCATTCGATTGGCTCTCTCCTCATCCTTGGTGAGCTGGACTGGATAGCCAGAGACAGGCCCCTGGAAAAGGCTTGTCCCAAGCTTAACAAGCTTGTATATACCACCTAAGACAGGAGCTGAATCCAAGCTCTTCAGACCTCCCATGACGGGTAAAGTGTATACCTACGGGATGTGCACGTTTTTCCTGACCTAAGACAGGCACAGTCCCTGCAAGGAAAGACTCACTGACGTATTAAATATTTAAAAGAAGGGGGACCTGTGGGAAGCCGGGCCTTGGCAAGGCCACCTGCGCCCAACTGCTGACAAGCTGATTTTGTGCAAGCTCTGCTCCCTGGAACAGCTCATACTGGAACGCCACTGATGGCTAGCAGTATGTTCCACTATGCTATCTCTAATCTTTGTGGCTTAGTTACTTGAGCTGCCTGCTAAGATACTCCCCATTGCCTGCCCTATAATTACCCCCTTGAACTTGCCAATAAATGAGACTTGATCAGAATCCTGTCTTGTCTACATCTCTCATGTCTCTTGTCCTTTCATTCTCACTCCCCCTCTAGGGTCTCTGTTGACTACCCGCAGGGCGGGACAAAAAAATCAACACTTTCTGGGTCTTGAGCCTGCCAGGTTTCAGAATGCGACTTACATCATCAGCCCTCCTGACGTATCCAGATAATGGGTCTTCACAACTTCCATAACCATGTGACCCAATTCCTTATTCTCTATCTATCTATCTATACATGTAAATATACATTCTCTCAATGTAGGAGAATCCCCAAGTTTCATAGTTATTTCTTTTGTTTTTATAATATCTATCTATCTATCTATCTCTACTTATCAATCTATATCCATCTATCTTATTGATTCTGTTTCTCTGGATAACCTTGAAAAACATAATTGACATATAACTATATCAGGTTTATATAATGATTTGATATGTTTTTACTGTGAAATGATTACCATATTAAGTTTACTTAGCATCTATCACCTCATGCAATAAAACATTTTTTCTTGTGATAACTTTTGTGATAATTTTTTTTTAAAGATTTGATTTATGTTGATGAAATGTTGGGTATTCATCCTTTCTGATGGTTGAGTTATATTCCACTGTATATATGTACCACTTCTTCTTTATCCATGCATCTATTGAAAAGTATCTTGACTCCTTCCACAGTTTGGCTATTGTGGACATTGCTGCTGTGAACATTGAGGTGCATATGGCCCTTCTTTTCATTACATTTGTATCTTTGGGGTAAATAGTAGTGCAATTGCTGGGTCATAGGGTACTTAACTACTTTTAACATTTTGAGGAACCTCCACACTGTTTTTCAAAGTGGCTATACCAACCTGCACTCCCACAAACAGTGTAAGAGTGATCCCCTTTCTCTGAAACCTCTCCAATATTTGTTGTTTCTTACCTTGTTAATGAAACTGGAGGAGAGTATGCTAAGTGAAATAAGTCAAACAGAAAAAGACAATTATCATATGGTTTCACTTATTTGTGGAACATAAGGAATAGCATAGAAGACATTAGGAGAAGAAAGGGAAAAATGAAGGAGGGAGGAATCAGAGGGGAAAATGAACCATAAGAGACTATTGACTCTGGGAAACAAACTGAGGGTTTTAGAGGGGAGGAGAGTAGGAGATGAGTGAGCCAGGTGATGGGTATTAAGGAGGGCATGTACTGCATGGAGCACTCGGTGTTATATGCAAACAATGAATCATGGAACACTACATCAAAAACTAATGATGTACTATATGGTGACTAACATAACATAATTAAAAATTATTTAAAAATTTTGATTTATTTATTAGACAGAGAGAGAAAGAGAAAGAGCGCAGACAAGCAAGGGAAGCAGCGGGTGGAGGGAGAGGGAGAAGCAAGCTCCCCACTGTGCAGGGAGCCTGATGTGGGGCTGATCCCGGAACACTGGGATCATGACCTGAGATGAAGGCAAATGTTTAACCAACTGAGCCACCCGGATGCCCCACTTGTAATAACTTTTAAGATCTACTTTCTTAACAACTTGCAAATATACAATAAAGTATTATTAACTATCAGCATCAGACTTCAGAACAATTTTTAAAAAATTGAGAGATTTTAAATTTAGGAAATAATTTTTCTTTTACAGAACCTAGGGATTTATTGTGCTGTAAAAGTAAATTTTATCATTCAATCAGTTACTTGATTTTTAATTATAAATTTGTTTTAACTATAATTAAGTCACTCCAATATAACAAACACATAAAAGCTGTCAAATATTGCTAATTATTATTAAGGGAGAACATACTATTTAATAAACAAAATTGGCTTTTTAAAACTTCAACATACTATTACAGAAAAAGAAAGGATGGATTACTAAGTATTTTCTTTTTTTAATGACACTGTCAAATTCTATAGAATTTAATTATACTTCATAGCCATTTTTATTCAACACATATATTTTGCTTCTTTGTTTTACCCACCAAACAAATTACCCAAATGAAAAGCCATATAAAATCCCTTCTTCATGAAATATTTCTATATAGAACACTCTTTTCTCCAGAACACTCCTTCTTTAGCCATTCCTTCTTTTCCTGAACCCACTTAAATTCTCCATTTCATTTTCCTGCATTTAGGTGGTGGATACTTAAACACCCAACAGTGTCTGGGCAACATCAGGTGTGGGTTTAATTTTCCCTTGCTACCTAATTCACTTCCTTGAAAAGAAACCTTTTTATTTTCTAAAGGAATGCATATTAAAACATTCAGATGACAAATGGTGAATCCAGTGTAAAAATGAGCTAGCTTTACCATGAGATATCTTGATATTGAGGGATAATAAGACAATCATTTTATTTATTTTTATTTTTTTTTAAGATTTTATTTATTTGACAGAGAGAAACACAGCCAGAGAGGGAACACAAGCAGGGGGAGTGAGAGAGGGAGAGGCAGGCTTCCCGCCAAGCAGGGAGCCTGATGTGGGGCTCGATCCTGGGTCTCCAGGATCATGACCTGAGCCGAAGGCAGTCGTTCAACCAACTGAGCCACCCAGGCGCCCCAAGACAATCATTTTTAAAAAGTGTTATCTGGAGCAGTGATTCTTAAATTCTTTGAACTAAGAAATCATCCATAAAGAAAGCAAAGGTTCCTTGTGCCTAACTTCATAGTCCATTCCTAATTTTGAGGGCACAGGGGAGAGTAGACTAGGACATAGTTGTTTGGCTATAACAATTAGAGATCTTTTTCCACAAAAAAAATTGGAAAAAGAAAATTTAATACATATCTACTATTTAATAAAGGTATGACATTATGGGTCAGTAATAAGGTATGACTGTGATTTGAACTACAACACACATTTTTCTCAAGATCTAGATTTTCTTTTGTTTTTTAGTTAAAATGCTGTTGAAACATGCATAGGCCACTAAACATGGCTGTACTCAAAATACTTTTATTAGTAATTATAAATGAAATTAAACTAATCATTTGCGCTTTTTTTTTTTTTTAAGATTTTATTTATTTGACAGAGAGAAACACAACCAGAGAGGGAACACAAGCAGGGGGAGTGAGAGAGGGAGAAACAGGCTTCCTGCTGAGCAGGGAGCCCGATGTGGGACTCGATCCTGGATCTCTGGGATCATGACCTGAGCTGAAGGCAGTGGCTTAACCAACTGAGCCCCACAGGTGCCCCAATAATTTGCTTTCAAAAATAAAAAAAATAAAGTCATGGGGCTGTCTTGGTAGCTCAGTTGTTAAAAGTGGGACTTTTTTTTTTTTTTTTTAAGATTTTATTTATTTATTTGACAGAGAGATCACAAGTAGGCAGAGAGGCAGGCAGGGAGAGAGGAGGAGACAAGCTCCCTGCTGAGCAGAGAGCCCGGTGCCCGCCTCCATTTAAGGACCCTGAGATCGTGACCTTAGCCAAAGGCAGAGGCTTTAACCCACTGAGCCACCCAGGCGCCCAAGTGTGGGACTCTTGATTTCAACTCAGATCATGATCTCAGGGTCCTGAGACTGAATCCCAGATGCAGTCGACCTCTGAACTCAGTCAAGAATCTGCTTGAGATCCTCTCCCTCTGTCCCCTGCCCCTCCCCTCCCTTGCGTGTGCAAGCGCTCACATACGTGCACTTTCTCTCACTCTAAAATAAATAAATACATCTTAAAAAAGCATGATAGTCAAGAGCAATGACCAATCCCGCTCCTGATGTACTGATTTCCACTTGTCTAGCCAATTTGCAAGATTTGCATATGTACAGAAGAAATGTTGCCACATTAACTAGTATGATGTGTAGTAGACAGATTTCTTAGTAGAAGACAGAGTTAAAATTCTCAGGACAATATGGAAATATGTTAATTTATATTTTGTTTATGAAATTCCTTTTGTACATAAACAATATGGGGGTTGATACACTTAAGAGTTTTTAACAATATACTTTTAAATGGATAGGCTTTTCTTTGTGAGCAATCTCGGCAGCATTTTGACTTTATTTTTTCACAAATGAGTAAAAACTAAGAAATGCAATCAAAATTATTAAAGTGTGTTTCTATAATTATTCTATTCAAATAAATGATCTGTCATTTCAAGATGGACTTAAATCTTCCATTATCAATTAGTACCCTATGCAGACTTTTGCATAAATACCAGTAACCAAAATTAAGTGGTATATGTGGCAGATGTGTGTGTGTGTTTTTAAGAGTTAAAAATTTAGAATGTTTTAAAAATGAATTGTGGAGTTAATAAAGTGCTTATAAAATTATTATTAGATTTATTGCCCATGCTTGGTAAAAATGCATCAATCAATACAACAGAAAATAAAAAATATGAGAATATGAAAACTTGAATCTTCTAAAATTCTTATTTTATTTCAGAAAGATATGTCAATTCCTAGAAAAATTTCTCTATCAGAAAGCAACTGCTAGTTTTGTAAGGTGCTAATTATTTTTGAAAGAATCTTCTATTCTTTCTGTATAGCTCTCTCTTCAAAACTATTTTCCCTTTCTTTTTCTTTTCTTTTCTCCTTTTGTATTCATGTAACCAGCCCAATTCTTGTTCTTGTTTACCATTTCTCTTGTATCCTTCCTATCAACAATGTGGTTGTCAAGTAATTTGGGCTAAGGAAAGATTCATCACCTATGTAATCCTGGCTTTCATTTAGCTATGTTTAAAAGCACGTTTTCAGACATTTTATGCCATTTTAAAAACATGTTTTCAGACATTTTATGTGGGCAAATTGCGAACCTTGTTCAGTGGTCTTAAGTCTTCCTTCAAAACAAAATATACCACTAAGTAAAACACTTTTTTAAAAAATCATTTAAAAATATAAATCCCTTTAAATAAGAATTATACATTTATATGAAGACTTTTATGAAGCACGTTACCTGGAGAAAGAGGATTTAGAGGAGCTGACTTATGATGTATGTTCTCCCTTTTTTGAGGATATCCCCAGAAAAAAGAAAAGAAGCGGGGAACCAGTCTAATCTTGTCATCTGAATCTTTGGGTAAATGGACTGATTAGATAGCTAGAAGGAAGAGACCTGGCTTCTGAAATGCTCTCAGAATGATGCCCTGGTTGAAAATGTTTATCTTTACTAACAAAACTCAGCATCTTTTATTCGTCAGGGGAATGCCACATAAGTTATGAAACCCTAACGTAATAAAATGGACAAGTTTCATAATTTAAGTTCTCCCCGCTGTGTTAGGTACCCCCAAAATGTCCTTTAAGGACCCCACCTTATAAGCCAGAATGGCAAATCCAACATGGAAAGAGGAGCCTGAAGCACAGCCTTGATAGCCTAGAATATACTCTACTTCATATGAGTCTTTTGATCTGCTATATCCTTAAAATTGTTTAGTGAAGTGTGATACTGAGTAAGAGAGATCTAACTCATGGCAATCTGATTGGACAATCTGTTCCTATTTGTTAGCTCAATACTCTTTTTTCTTGAAGATTTTATTTATTTTGTTGGAGAGAGATAGCTAGGGAGAGCAGTAGCAGGGAGGCAAAGGAGAAGGAGACTCCCTACTGAGCAAGGATCCCAATGAGGAACTCCATTCCCAGGACCCCGGATCATGACCTGAGCTGACGGCAGGTAATTTACTGACTGAGTCACCCAGGGGCCCCATCTCAGTATTCTTATCTGGAGAATGAATGATTTTGATGAGGCAAAGATAGGCTACTTACTGACAATATTTATCTCATATATATGAAGAAACAAAATGTACACTAATATACAAACTTAAAATTGAAGAATATTAGTGAAAGTTTCTGACAGTTTTCAGAGAGAATTTAAACTCATTAATAAGTTAACATCTTTATTATTTGTTCTACAAAGTAGCAGCAATCAAAGGAGAATTATTCTATAAAAATACTATTGGCCTGATACCACATGAATAATATACATTACATTTTTAGAGTTCACATATCCTGTGGTGTCTATTTATCTCCAAAGATGAACTAGAATTTAGTATACAGGGACATAATTTAAAGTGGTACTTGAATTTAGGTTTATTTACTTTCAAGCTTACTAGTCCTGGTTATATTTCTAAAGACATGTTTACCCAACATATGCACTTACACAGTATGACTTCACTTATGAAAATTGTGTAAATTCTATAAAAATGCCTTATACATAAACTATTTCCTTAAATAATATCTATCAGGCTTATTCCTTTCTATAAAAGTGACACTTAGGCAGTACTGACAGTCTTTGAAGCGATTTTTGTAGCATTAAAAATTACTATTTATGATTTTCCAATCATATTATTAAATGTAATATAGAGTGCTTTACCTTTTAACATTCTTTGCTCTAATTGTAGAATAATAAAACCTTATTTACCTTTCATTTTTTGTGTAGCCAATTTTCCATTTGATTGCATGTGTATAAAACTGAAGTTAATTTTTTATAACATAACAAACAGTGCATCATTGGCTTTATTGAAGCTGATTTTTATTAAAACACACTGGTTTGGGTCAAGACAGTGCTTTCAAAAAGAGGTAAGAAAAAAATAAGAAAAAATGATTTTTTGAGAATAAAATGGAGGTTAACTTTTCAGTAAGATGCATTTGAGCTCTAGTTTCTACGTTTCCCAAAACATCCCCATTAACACAAAAACTCACACAAACATATAGACTCATAAACCTGCAACCACACTCAGGCACACATTTTCTCAGTCTCATTTCTTGAAGGAAAAGACTATATTTTTTACATACACATGCACACACACACACACACACACACACACACACAGAATTTGGTTTTCACATAAATCCCAGTTTAAAGAAAGAAGCCATGATATTGACCCATACCAACTCTTTGGTTTACTGTCCTGCTTCTCTAGGCTACCCAAATTAAAGTCAGACATGAGAAACTTGCCATTCCTCACTAACCCTGCTTTTCTTTGTTTGTTTCCTTGATTCAGATTTTCATCTCAAATATCTTCTGTACCACAAGAGAAATGAGCGGGCACAGCCTTATGATGTGTACTATATGGAATAGTTTATAGGAAAAGGAGTTGCTGAAAGGTTTTATGTAGGACTATATAGAACTTAATTGATTAATGTTTTAAATGGATTCCTCTAGTAATTTTGTGGAAAATGAACTTAAAAGGAATCAAAGTAGAGTCAGTAAAAAGTTAGGAGGGTGTTACAGTTTTATAAAAGAGAGGATAGGAACCTTAAGTAACCATCATCATCATCATCATCATTAATAATAATAATAGAAATAATAATAGGAGTTAATGTACCTTTATGGTTGGAGACTCAGTTTACTACATAACCAAAACCTGACTTTATTTTGTGTTTCACTATCTTTTTAAAATGAATACAATATGTGTAGTGTGTCTTGTACTGCAAGAAAACTTGAGCAGTCTTCTGACTTTTCTGCTTAGTCCTAGACTGTATGCAGTCCTAGTTTTTCACAGGTTCATTCACTTGGTAATTAAAAGTATTCAGACAAAAGTATTAATCACATGTCATTTAAGATTTATTTATTTATTTTAGAGAGAGAATGCACACACACAGGGGGAGGGGCATAAGGAGAGGGAGAGGGAGAGAAAGAGAGACATAGATACTGCACTGAGCATTTAGTCTCATGCAGGGCTGACAGGGGGCCTGACCTCATAACCAGAGATCAGGATCCCAGTGGAAAATGAATCAAGAGTTGGAGCTCAACTGACTGAGCCATCCAGGTGCCCCACAAGTCAATCTTCTAAGGTAAAACTTTTCTCTCCCTACCACAGTCTACAACTTGTGTTGAAAAGCAGGTATATTCAGCTTTTCCTTTCTCCACTAAGCCCCACAATTCCTCAAATTTAGTAGCTGTTTAATTCCTATTCAGATTCAAAGGAAGGATGATAGAGAAAAGAGGTAACTCAGCTGACCCTTTCTCTGTTGGGGTGTTGTCACAATTTCTTTTCATGTTCCCAGTGCTGTGAACACCATGATATTCTCAGGCTGCATTTCTGCATTTCTATGTAGGTAAGGTATTTTATTTCCCTGTTGGTCACTCTTTTCCCATGAGTTTAACAGGTTGACCACTCCATTCATATATTCCCAGAAGCTCCTCTTGGACAGGACCTAAAAACCTACTGACTGCTTTTTTCTGTCCTTGGATCTTATTTTTGCTCCCTCTGAAACACAGATGCATCCTTTGCCTCTGAAATGAGAAGTGAAACCCTGCTCTCACCTAACTTCTTTCCCAAATCAGTCTGTCATCCCAAATAGTGATTCCTAGATTTATGGGTGAGAACAATATGTCTCAAAACTGTAGGGAAAACATATTAAACTCTCTGAGTTGTCTCCCTAAAGTGCAATCCTGTGTGTTTGAGATGAAAAAGAGAACAACCTACATTCTATCTTCTCTTGGGAAGAAGCATGGGTTTCACAGATCTCTTTGAAAAATTTTTCTCAAATTGCTCTCTTGACCTTTTTTATAGTCTCATAGTGAGAGTGAATTTTCAAATATCATGGATATGGCTTTTGACTATTTCTTTTGTAAATCCTTATATCCTGATCTGATTTTATAATTCAGTATCTATTGTTCCTTGGTTTCTTGCTGGAGAAATAAATTTTAACATCATGTTAAAGTACCATTTTTTTTTTCACTTAACTTTTTTAGCAGGCATTGTTAAAAAAGCTTCACATGTATCAACCCAATGACTCCTCACAATAACCTTGAGTGGAAGAAATTATTATCTCAATGATTCATATAAAAGTACTTATAGTAGAGACAGATAGGAGGGCATAAATTCCAAGAGATATTTAGGGGATATAATCAGTAATAAGTCTTGATTAGAAGTTACAGAGGATTGGATATGACTCTTGGGATTCTTAACATAAGTGTCTGGTTGGATGAACTTGCTATCAAAGAATAACAATTTTAAAAATGTAGGGTAAAAACCCTTCCAAAATGATAGAGTCGATGGATACACTTTGGACAAGGACTGGCAGGTGTGATGCTTAACATGTGGCTTAGTATTAAAATGTGAATCTTGGGAAAGGGATGTGGGTACAAACAAATATTTGGAATATATCAGTATATATGTGGTTTCTGAAACTATGTTGATCAATCCCACAAACTGAAAGTGCAGGACACAAATAACAGTGGGCTGAGCTGGAACCACTGAAAGCAACAACATTCTAAGAGGAGATATTAGATATAACAAAAAAAAAAGTCAAAGAAGAAGAGATAGGAAGCTAAAGGAAAACAAGGAAATTATTGTATTTCTGAATTTGTGAAAACAGCATATCTGGAGATTATCACTGTACAAAGTGACAATGTCAGTAAAATAATAATTGAAATATACTAACTTGGAAAAGAAATTATGTGGTACTTAGAATACTTAGAAAGAACAACTTTACCACACAGATATAGTAGAAACCAGGTAACATTGGGTGAGAACTGAACATAGAATTTATTAGTTAATATCCCTGCAGAAAGGATCCTTAAAATTAAGATAATTAGAAGAGCATTTTATGAAGGGGTGATTTATAAAACTAATGGGGAGTAGGGGCACTCAGTCTGACTCTTGATTTTGGCTCAGGTCACAATCTCAGGTTTGTGAGATGAAGACCTCCATTAGGTTCTACACTGGGAATGGAGCCTGTTTAAGATTCTCTCTCTCCCTCTCCCTCTTCTCACCCTCCTTCCTAAAAAAAAATTTAAAAAAATAAACAAACAGACTAACGAACGAACAAACAAACAAATAAATAAATGGAAATAGAAAACCCACAATGGCTAATAAAATAGCTTAAGACCTAAAAGCAGGGTTCCATTATCCAAACCTAGGGATAATGAGGTGGGAGAAGTTGCCAGAGTTGAGAGAAATATAATTCCGTACAGAGAGATCACCTGAGAGAGGTGAGAGTTCCAGTCAAGATACTCACCCAGAGTACAGCAACTCCACAAGTAAATGGATATTTTTGTCTCACTCCTCCTGCCAAGATTCTACACGTGTCTCATACTGGCAAAACTCAGTTGGACATTGTAGAACAAGGTAGTTCGTTGGTCTATTCCATACAAGTAAGCCTGGATCTGGAGAAGTGTATGTAAGATATCTAGCACAAATGTGATTAAAAGAATTGTTAAGACCAAGAGTAGATTACTGCTTAAAGAACTTTCAATAATAAGAAGAAAATAAAAGTCAGCTGGAACCATAAAGGAAGGCATGAGAATTCAGAGATGGGTTGTTAGAGTCAATAGGCATTGAGCATGTTAACAGGCTATGAAGAAGGATTCCTTAGAGGAGGACAGGTTGAAAGTGTAGGAACCAGAGCTGTTCATTATTAGGACAGGATTCTAGAGAAGATGGAGTCAGGGTCAAGGCACAGTTTGAGGGGCTGGTCTTATGTAGGAAGAGGGACATTTCTTTCTCCTATATTTTAGAAAAAAATAAGGATCTATGCATATGTAGATATGTTTTATGGATGGGAAATACTGTCTTAGAGACATCATCTGGGTGGCCTTCATTTTCTTCATAAAGTGTACGACTACTAAGATTGAAAGCTATTGAATAAAGGATAACATAAAGTATCTTTATAGATAAAGAAAGGGCTATACAAAAGGTGTGTCTTTAGAAGTTCAAGTTTTCAGTTAAGGCAAGGTAAGGTAAAAGCTTTCTGTGGAAAGACTGAGAAAGTAGGGAAGTTGATTCAAAAGCAAACAAACAATGCAGAGAATGAAGGTTGTGGTAGTGTTTGTAGTTGCAAGTGGAAAATAATATTTTAAATTTTTAAAATATTTATGTATTTATTTTAGAGAGAGAGCAAGTGCAAGCAGGGGCAGAGGGAAAAGGAGAGAGACAATCTTAAGCAGATTCTATATTGAGCTGGGAGCCCAATGTGGGGCTCCATCCCATGACCTTGAGATCATCTCCAGAGCTAAAATCAAGAGTCAGTTGCTCAATTGACTGAGGCATCCAAGCACCTCAGAAAATATTTTTTTATAAACTAGAAATAAGTGAGTATAAAGTATACCTAGTTTATTTTTTTTTCTTTTAAAACAAGGAAGTCGGGGCACCTGGGTGGCTCAGTTGGTTAAGCGACTGCCTTCGGCTCAGGTCATGATCCCGGAGACCCAGGATCGAGCCCCACATCGTGTTCCCTGCTCGGCAGGAAGCCTGCTTTTCCCTCTCTCACTCCCCCTGCTTGTGTTCCCTCTCTGGCTGTGTTTCTCTCTGTCAAATAAATAAAATCTTTAAAAAAAAAACAAACAAGGAAGTCAATATATTTTATCTCATTTTGTGATTTTATTGCTACTACTATTTCCTGTTATATAGTAAAGGACAGTGAGGAAGGAGTATTCTTATACACAAATCTGTAAGTTAGAGAGTTGAAAACAAGACTTTTGAATACTTATAAATGGAGAGAGAAAAACGGAAGTAATACATTTGCTGAAATATATCAGAAGCTACCAACAAGCCAGAAGATGCCAGAGACATTTTCCTAACACTAATTGTAATATAAAAATTACAAAATATGATCTGATCAGAAGCAGGATCTTTTTGAAGGTTTTTCATGATTTGTCATTCTATTAATGCTGAGCATCCAATACATTCTTAATCTAATTTGAGAACAATTGTCTTACTTAGAAATTACAAGAGAATTGTTATTTTGAACTTAATTCTGACCTCCACAAAGATGCTTACAACAATGTCATCTTGACAGAAACCTTATGTCATGGTAGCTCTGTCATCTTGTGTTTACGAGAGAAAGAAGAGAATTCTGACAGACAAATCAAGCTTTTGAATAAAAAACAATAAAATAGGAAAATTTTATTATTATCCAATGGTCAAAAGTTCTGACTGAAAAGTCAACTCAAAAGGGATGAATAGAAGATGTTAAAAATGTAATTATGATAATACAGTTGCAAATAATTACAAGGAGAAATTTAAAACAAGGTAAGAAAAATAAAGGGTTGGGTGGAGAGTTCTCCAAAGATCTCAGAATTCAAAAGAACTGTATAAGATAAAATGAAGAACATGTGACTAGGAATGAATAAAAAACAGTCATATTCTTTTGAGGACAGTGCTACAATGCGGAAAGTATTGAGTTTCACCATTTAGTGGAGAAAAAAGAGATAATTCAGAAAAGTATTACAAAGATATTTAGAAATCTTGATACCACATTTTGTAAGGGATGGTTAAACAACTGTAACCAATGCAACTAGTTGAATTAATTCTTTACTCACAGTGTCATTATCTCCTTTATATTGGGTCCTTCTCTATCCCTGCTATGATCTTAGGCATATTTCATAATCTATTTACTATACAGTGTTAGAACAGTTTAATTTCCAGGGATCAAAAAAAAATTCCCATTAAATAAAATCTTGGATCCCTTATCTGATTTAATATACCTCTTCTTTTCCCCAGATCAGATTTAATGGGGTGAAGGCAGTGGGGGAAGGGAAAGGCAGTCTACTTGTTTGTTTTTGCTCTATCTGGTCCTTTAATGCCTCCTCTCAGAGGAGGCCATGCTGTTTCTGGCTCCTCCATGGCCCAGGGCATAGGTGAGTGGGAAAGAGCCAAGATCTTACTTGACTAGCAGGGATTAATTGCTGAGATCAATTACCTGCTTGGGTGGAACTTTTGCCAGATGGATATAGCCTGTGCCATCCACTCTGAAAGTATGGTTCCTCCTACTAACACCCTCTCTTCACTCTGACAGGCATCTCTGGCCAATCTGATCCCTTGGCATTATTCCAAGTAAGAGTAAAGCAATAGCTTTCTCTCCTCTGACCTCCGGTAGGCTCTATTAAAAATCTCTTTCTCTACCTACCATTAAGGTTCCTTAACAGATCTAGGGCTCTCTGAACACTCTCATACAGATTAAGCATGAAGGCTGGGGAGTAGAAATCAACTTTTTTCTCTTCAAATAGAAGAGAGTAGAGAAAAAGATTCTGACTATGCATCTCAAAACCATCACTTTGAATGGCTCCTTTTATTTTTCTCTTCTTTTATATAACTGAGATTTAAGAAAGCGGCAAAAAGTCCACCTATCATCTAATATCTCTCTTTAGAATGTGTTTGCACTTAATGTCCATGGATCTCAAAAAAAAAAAAAGAAAAAAAGAAAATCCCTGGAGAACATTTTGTCACTCTTGTTATCCTGAAAAAGACTTAATGTTTATTGTATTTAAGAGCATCTACAGATGCAGAACATCAGAGACTTATTTCTCTAACTTTGGAAGCAGGATCAAGATCACTGGTGATAGATTTAGCGATACAAATGAGGGAGGGAGTCCCATCTATGGTAAAGTGATGAGTTGCTCCTCTCTGGAGATTTTCAAGTAGATTTTGGGATTTAGTGGCTTTATAGAGTCAAATCATGTCTAAGCCTTATCTTCTTCTGGAGCATCATGAAGATCTTCCAATGCTAAGGTTTGGAATCTGCCTCTTAGTCTTTAGTAAGAATTTTAATTCTCTAATGAAATAATTAAAATTATAGTCATGGAACAACCTGAAAAAGAAACTTAGTAATAGTCCTGACTGCATTTATAGTTTTCTTATTTTGTTTTGAATTTATTTAAATTTATTTTAAATTTATTTAATTTTTTCATATGGGAACTAATCTCTGTTCATAAATGCTTATTAGAATACTCTCTTTGATAGATTAATTACATAACATTATATTAAAAAGTTATTTTATATCACAGAAGTTATTTGAGAAGTTTCAAGGTAAAGGCTATATCAGTGTTCACTGAAACCACATAAAAAGAGAAAATTATGTTGGTCCCAGATTTAATAGAATTTAGTGTTTTTTCTGTATTGTCTCAAAAATTAGAGTTAAAATTTTATTGGACTTTATCATTAAATGGTATAGTGATGTATGAGTATTGATTGGGATGTTTATGACATTTTCTCAGACATTTTACATATTTTCATAATCACATATATTCTTAAGTCTTCTGATTAACATTTACATCATTGCAAGAGCATATGATAGATAAGAATTTTTTCATTGTTATTCTAAAAGTTGGATCTTTGGCCCAAAATAATCAAGTTTATTAGCTGATGAATCATGTCCTTTGAGTTTCCCAAAAGATATGTTTTCTTCAGCAACATTCCTGACTCTGATATAATGCTGCTATAAATACTGTTAATGTTGTAAGCAAACATGTTGAATTTATATTTCTTATATTATTTGTAAAATATCTGTATTTTTCAAATGTCTGTTTATCATTTATGTTTTATCTTTTATTTTGTCTCAGTATTATTTTTGTCAATTTATCCACTGGGTAAGATTTTTAAGGGGCTTCATCTTGCTGACCTGTTATTTTTAACATACAGATGCTATCAATTTTAAGTAGTTAAATGTATCTTCAATTTTTAAAAAATGCATTTATTCATCATATTGATTGGTATGTTTTCTTCTATATTCTTTTTAAAAATATCCACCTTTTAAATCGAACCATAAATTAGATTGATACATTATGTGGAAAGAGAGCTCTCATTTTTTTCTCCAGAAGTCAATTTTACATATAATAATACAGAATTTATCCATCAACTAGAACTACCACTTTTATCACTTAATAAGTGATAATACTCATTAGTGATGATGGTATAGAAAAATTGCACTTCATAAACCTAGTGGCAGGTTGTTTGTTCAGTCTTTTGGATAGAACATGAACACTGTTTATCAAACATTTAAAATTTTATTTTTTGTTTAATAGGAAATCAACTCCAAAAAACTATTTTAGGATTAAACTAAACTACACAAAGGAATTATTCTCAATAATTATTTAAATATTTATTTATTAAATAATTATTTAAAATTTTAGACTAGATGTTAACAAATGAAAAACTCAATATTAAAATAAGTTAATTATATTCTGGTACTAATATTTTAATTATATTGACCCAAATAATTATGGTGTGAGGCACATTAATGTTCAATAGCATGTGCTGTCTTGACATCTGGTGACATAGGAAGGGTCTCAAGATTGCCGCCACTGCATGTTCCCCTCTGCACTTTGTTCCCATAGATAAGGTCCCCTGGTCAAAATTCCTCCCTCTTAATGGGACCAGGCACAGTTCTTCCTTATTCTTGAGGAGCAGGTTTCAGTTCCCTTCTAGTCTTCAGTTGTTCAAACAAGTCAGTTATATCCTTCTGTGGGAACCAGAGACACCCCATCCTTTGATGCAACAAAGCCTGCTTTCCACATTCCTGATTATTCACTCTGCTCCCAAGTGCAACCTCCATGTGGCCCTGCATGGTTGTGGTGCCCTTTTCCTTTAGACTGGGGGAACATATGACTGATAAACTGCTAGTGATCTCATCTGGCCAAAGTCAAGTTTTAGGTGTTCAACCATTTCCACAACCACAGGGTGGGAATCCCTCTCACGAATAGGGTGAAGAGGAGGCGATTAGAACAATAATGAAATATTATGCAATTAACAAATACAATTAATTTAAATCACATTTGAAAATTAATCACAAAAATTTAAATCACATTTGAAACAATAATGAAATATTGTAATGAAATATTGCATAATGAAATATTATACAATTAACAAATACAATAATTTAAATCACATTTGAAATACTCATGTTATAATAGAAAATGGAAATATGCAGGATACAAAAAGTTTGTTACTGTCTTCTAAATATAAATACCTTAATACGATTGGGAGAAATACACTAAAATATCATCTGATAATTGTGACAATTATAAAAATGTGCTGTTTTAATCTTCTATGGGAACATCACTGATTGATGACCCCAGTTGTGCCCTCTCTGGGTCCACTGTTGCCTTTTGTATATTTCATACCTTCATACCAGCTTGCTCCCACCTGATTACTGAACATGACAGGAGTAGGACTATTCCTGAGAGATACATGACTCCTCCAATATATATCTCTGAATCTAGGATTTCTCATCAGTCTAGTCTAAACTTTCTTAGAGCTGCTTTGTAGTCTGAAATTCTTCCTATGTTTCATCCTTCTTTCTCTCTTTCATAAGAGTTAGCTCAGCATCCCATTTGAAGCTCTTTTCTCTTTACCCATCCTCCTTTCCTCTAATAAATCTTATCTATGTAGAAAAGACTATGTATTTTGTGTATCTAGAATCAAACACCATTGTCTTGCACATCATATCAGTTCTATTAATATTTGTTTAGTGAGTAAATGGACCCAAATGGAGGTTTTTTGTTTTTGTTTTTGTTTTTTTTTTTTACCATTTTATGAGAGTAAGAAACTATAAACAGGAACTATTGCAATAAATTTTAGGAAGTCCAATAACCTTTGTAATTTTCCCATGTTTGTTTCTTTTGCTGTCTTCAGTCTTTTTTATGTAGTTATTGGCTAGAAAAATCATTACAATTAGATTTGTTCTAAACTTCACCGGCAATGGGAAGAGGAAAGCTGAAGAAAAGGATGACAACAGAAATGGGTATTCTAGGCAATAAAAGGGGTGATGAAGCATACATTTCTCTGATTTTATGCAAGAGAAGACAGCGAGGGAAGCCAACCTTGGTGTGACAAAGGATACAGTGGCTTAACATCCATTCATTAAATTTAGCATTCTACGAATTAAAAAAAAAAATAGCAGGTGCTTTGGTGGCTCAGTCCGTTGAGAACCCTGCATGAAGCTCTATGCTCTGCACGGAGTCTGCTTCTCTCTCCCTCTCCACCTACTTGTGACCCCACTCACGATCTCAATCTCTCTTTCTCTCTCTCTCTCTTTCTCTCTCTCAAATAAATAATAAATAAAATCTTTAAATAAATAGGCACCCAATCTCTAATTGTATATTCATATAGGAAAATTAAATATATTATTATAGTTTAAAATAGCTCAGGGATGGGACAGCATGGATGGACCTAGAGGGTAGTGAAATAAGACAGGGAAAGACAAATACTATATGATTTCACTCATATGTGGAATCTAGAAAAAATTTAATAAACACACGAACAAAAGGCAGAATCAGATTTATAAATACAGAGAACAACCTCATGGTTGCCGGGGGAAGAAGGGTAGAGGCATGGGCAAAATGGGTGAAGGAGAGTGGGTTACAGGTTTCCAGTTATGGAATTAATCAGTCACAAGAATAAAAGAAGAGCAGAGGGGATATAGTAAATGGTGGTGGTGTTTTTTACAGTCAATGATATTATAATAGTTGTGTATGATGAGAGATGGTAGGTACACTTATGGTAAGACTAGCATAACATATAGGGATGGTGAATCACTAAGTAACGCTGTGTGTCAACTATACACAAGTTAAAAAATAATTTAAAAGATTTATGATCATTTATTTTCAAAAAGAACCTGTTTAACTTTTTAACATGTGATTTTTTTCCCCTTTAAGATTAAACTATAAGCAATATTCTGGGAATATGGTAGCACTTCTCTCTGAATTTCCCATAAACATAAAAGTATAGAGAAACTAAAATTACAGACCACATCTGAAACAAAAGTAGGTGAGCACTTATACTGATGAAACCCACAAAAATATATGAGTAGGGTCAAACTATCTAGAGGTACAAGATCCATGTAATTTCCCATCTGTAGAGGAGGAAGCAAAGGAAAGTAATCAGATCTGTGAAACACCTGGGAAAAGGACCCTGATATCACTGACAGGGTCCTCAAGAAAGTACTGTGTGTTGATGGTAGAGTAGCTGCTGAGCAGGAAATGTTTTCATGCGTTCTTTTCACAGAGATCAGATGAGAGGGAGACGAAGCATACTGCAGACTCTGAGAAACAAACTGAGGGTTTTGAAAGGAGGGGGATTGGTGAGGCTGGTGGTGGGTATTAAGGAGGGCATGTATTGCATGGAGCACTGGGGGGGGGGCATAAACAATGAATCTTGGAACACTTAAAAAATAAAAAAAATATATTTTTAAAAAAGGTAAACACTGTAAAGTTTAGAGTAGCTAGAGAGCTCTAGGTACACTAACCTCAGAACTCACCTACAGAAGATTCCACTGTGAATAAAATCTACACTGAGGAAAAGAACATACTGTGAGTACAATCTAAATTGAGGGAGAAATGAAAATAGGGCACATGTATTGATCTAAAAGGTGTCTTTGTATGTGTGTAGGCACACATATGTGCATGATATAATAGAACCAAAGCTATTCATACTGATTTTATCAATAAATAGATATGGTTTAACTCTTTATTGGAAGAAAATGTATTCACATTGCCCAACAAAGCTAAATCCAACAGTATGCTGTATCTCTCTGCACTATTATGGATTGATTTCTAGGTTCTTTTGTTTAAAAAATCAATGTACAGAGAAGTGCATAGTGTATATCTAAGTATACACTTTTATCTAAGAAAAGACAGTGTATGAGTAATATATATGTATCTATTTACATTAAAAATAGAATAAGTCAAAACTAGTTTTGAAAGGTAACCTACATGGCATTGATAGAAGAGAGGACACAGATGAAACTTAGACTTCTTTGAATACACCTTGTTTAGTGAAGTTTTCTTTGGAAGCATCTAACAATTTTACATAAATTTCAAAAATTAATTTTCTTTTTTTTTTTTTTTTTTCAAAAATTAATTTTCAAAACACCATCTATAATAGCAAAAATAAAATGAAAGAACTAAAGATAATTGTATATTTAGTTAGAGGTATAACCACACAGTAGGGTATTATCTAATAGGCCTTTTAAACCAAGTAATTGTTCTATAAATTTCTACAGAATAAACCTCAAGAACAAGAAGAACTACAAAATTATTTGTTATTAATAATTACATGAGTATTATTATTCTAATAATATTGGGAGATAAGGCATATTTTGAGATATGACAAATAAATCATTTGTGCTCTTCAGTTACTCTCCGTGTCATTGAATGCCTTTCAGCATCAGAGAAAGGAGATACACAAGTGAAACAAAAATAAAACCTGTGGTTCAATTTGAGTTGAAAATAGGACATTTAGATAATGCATTTTATATGAAAACAATGAACATTTTCAGAGCAGGTACATGTATATATTTAAGTGAACTTATATATATACACATGTTTGTATATATTTAAATTTATTTGATACTGAAAACAAAAAAACATATAACTGTCCATAGTTGGAGAAGGCCAATTAATCAACACTCTTTTGAAAACTAGTAGGTTAAAAAAAAAAAAGACATTTATTTCATCCTTCCTTTATGAATGGTAGCAACCAAATAGTAGAGACGTTTTTCTTTAGAAAGGTACCCCAGCTAATGAATAAATAAGGAATTACAATATCACCATTTTATAACACCTAATGAATTAATGGAGTGAAGCATTGATCATGAACGGCTGCTAAAACTACACATCCAGACACTGTCTGGATTCTGATAAAAGAAAACAACCTCTTTTGTGAAGGAGTCTTACTTAAATATTGAATCTGAGTCTCATCTTGTCTCTAGATCCAACTCTCAATTTATGGGATATACATAATATTGGACAAATTATTTAACAAATGATTGTTTTTTTCTTGGATCTCATTATTATTATTTATTAAATGTAACTCTATTAAAACATGTGATTATTTATCAAGTGTCTCAACATTCCAAAAGAATTTTGCCAGTTCATTGAAATAAAATTCAAATAGGTTTAAAAAATCCTCAATATTAAATAAGTCTATGATGCAAATCAATTCAAGGTGATTTCTGGCTAGCCATGTGCTGACAGCCTAGCTAATGACATTCTCTGAGAAGGATTACCTCTGAATGAAAGCGTATCCCTGAAATATGAATGTAAGGAAAAAAAGATTAAATGTCTTGTTTTCAAGTTAATTTGATCACCGAGCTTTGATATCTATCTCCTTTTCATTTCAAGAATGTTACTGATCATTATAACCAGAATTTGGTGTTTTTCATTTATTTTTTCCTGACACATCACATTATGTACTGGTGAGATAGTCTGAGTCCCTGCCTATAAGGTTGAATTTTTTCAACACAGACTTACTAAAGACTCTATCTCTCAAATATTTGTGAGTGTAACTTGAGAAATAAAAAACAAGAGGTATTTTTTTTTCCTTCTCAACTAATGGCTTCTTGAGAGAGGGTTTAGTTTCTCAGTAATGCATTCATTGTCATCAAATATTTATCAAGTGTCCGTTATACATCAACTTCTAAGGGGGGTGTTAGAGATACGATGATTTACTTACTAAATTTATTTGACAGTTTATAGTAGTTACTATATGCTGGGCATCTTTACAACTGGCAGATCTGTGATTTAAATTCAGAGTTTGGTTCCAGATTCTATGTCAGAGGTTCTTAATTTTTTTTCCATTCACAACATTTTAGTGTCCCAGTAATTTAGCTCATCATGTTTCTAGACCAAAAGAAATAGATCTTAGAGTCCCATTATTATGTATTTAGTTTCCTAAACTTAATAATAATAATATATGTGGTGTGTGACAGATGTCCCTGTGTTTCTCTCAAATATTTAAAAGATCTTGTGACACTCCTGGGAGTTTATTACATGCTCCAGGGTGTCAAGGTACAAAATTTGGGAAATGCAGATTTACTTCTTTAACTACTACAGATGCTGCTTCTGTATAAAAAGCAGTCCCTACTCTTTGTGTCTCTGAACACAAAGAAACCAGAAACATCCTATCAATTCAAAAAAAAAATCATTCTTAAAAATCAAGGTAAAATACAAACAGAATTATAACTCAGAAAGCAAAATAAAATTCCAATGAATATGTATTTTAAAGTATTGGTTCTCAGTCACAGTCTTCTACTGATACACTTGGGTATGTCTAACCATTGGCAGAGGTATTATAAGAATACTTTAACATTAGGTAAAGCATCCAAGGTTTGAGAATAATGTACATTTTAAAACCAAAGGCAATTCAAAGTTATCATTAACCATTCCAGATATTTTGTGGGATGGAGGAAATAAAATATTACACATGTATCTATCTCATCAATCAAACATTGTTCATTGTGATCCTTAATAAGATACATTCATAAGTATAGTTAATATACTTGTGTTTATCATGAGGCATATCTTTTGCAGAAATATGAAGTCAGAAGCCACCTTTTCAAGTTATGTAAAGGCAGCATGATAAAAAATATAGGTTTTCAGATATGAGAGACCTGGAATAGGATCCTGGATCAACAAACGAATAAGAGTGAGACCATGGAAAAACTACCAAATGTCTCCTTGCCCACCAGTTTCCTCATCTATAAAATGGGCAACTAATATTTAATTTGCATCTTGTTCTGATTTGAATGATACCAAGAATACTTATACATGTTACTAATGGAATCAATATTGAATAAATAAAATAAATAAGAGGTATTAAAAAGTAGACTAGTGTGTTATATGAGTAATATAATCAAAAAGGACTGGTACGTCAGGATGGGAAGAAATTACAGCTTGAGAGATTAAAAAAGATGTATAGGAGTGCTTTTGAAAGTAGGTTAAAGAGAAGTGACTTTCAAAGTTTTTATTGTGACTGCATACAAATAAACGTATTTTTATTTGTCTTATTAAAACTTTGTTTATATAATTTTAATAGTAATTAACTTTTTATATTTGATGCATCTTGCTTCTAAATAACCTTCTAAATTATTTTTATGCCCCATAGTTTGACAGAAACTGATTTAAAGAATGAGCAGAATTGGGAGTTGGAACTTTTATTTCAGAATTAAATAATACAGAAATTGGGCTGATCCTTCTAATAGTATTGTGGACTTAGATATATCCCAATAAAATTACAAACATAAAATTATGAAATTATAACAGGACTTGGAACAAATTACAATAGCATATATGCTTTATATTGGTGTACTCACTAAAATTAAGAGAAGAAAGTTTAAGGATTCAAGAGTAATGAAGACACACATACAGCTGTAAACTGAAACATGAATAGGGAGCAGTAAAGAAGAAGCAAGTGAGTAAGGTAGGGTATATATGATAAAGGTGCTCTATAGGGAAACAAAGTAAGTCTTGGAGCCTTAGCAAGATGGGATGGTAAACTAGAGATTCTCCAATTAAATCAAGGGACTTGGTTAGAGTTAAGACATTCTACATCAATTGTAACTACTAATTCAGTAGCAGAAAAAAAAATCAAATTCACTCTGGTAGGAAGCATCTCTAAATTTAGGCCCTACACATTTTCACAGGTTAAACTCAAAATCAAATGTTCCCAACATGTAGAAAAACATGCCCCCATGAGTAAAAGTCATCAGTAAGGAAGGGTGGGGAGAATACCAGAATACCAGATACTGGAGTTATTAGAGAAATAATACAATATCATTATGTAAGAATGTGTAAAGAAAAACAGATAAATTAAGCAAGCAAAACAAAACAAAAATAACCAGGCAAATTTCACAAAACTGGTCAATAAACATATGAAAAGATTCTCAAGCTCATTAATAATCATGAAAATTCAAATTAGATTACAATGGATGCTATTTCACACTCACTGAATGAAGAAGAATTAAAGTCTGGAAATGTTAAATGTTGGCAAGAGTGCAAAGCAATGGGAACTTTTATACTCTCCTATTGGGAATGCAAATTAGTAGATCATTTTATAAAACAATTTGGCACTAATCATAAAGATGAACGTGTGCATTCTCTACAAATTAGCAGTTCTATTCATAGAAAAATTCTAATGAGGTCTAATAAGAAAAACATATAGACTTACATTTTTACATGCAAAGTCTAAGGGCAGGGGTAAAATAAACCCACATTCAAAAGGAGAACGAGGAAATTTGCCTAGGTAGTAGGGAAAATTTGCTTAGGTTGTGGAAGAATTTTGAGCTATAAGTAAACTCTTAAATATGTTTGAAGTCCAAAATCATGCCACCTATGATGTGCAAAACAAACAAAAAACCTCACTGGGAAATTAAATTAAAAATTGTCTTTTGTTGGTAGTGTTCTCTAGGAGATTGAAATAAGTGACTGTAGGTCTCTTAAAGGAATTAAACTTCAACGGAGTACTGTAGTAATCTCCATAGGGATAATCTATGAAAGGAATGGGCATGTTTTAAGCTGTGAAAGTTATTCAATAGGGACCTTCTCTTGCAAGGGTGTTCTAGGTCTTGCTATTGTTGAATGTCTGACCACCCAGCCATAGAGACTGACACTGAACAATTGATCTCCTACCATTACTTGAGACCGCTTTCTTCTGGAGCAGGTAGTGAGTATCTTTGCAGATGTGACATCTGCTCCTAACATGGATTTGCCTTTCCTGTTTAAAGTACTTTTGTGTTTTTTTTGTTTGGATTAAGATGGAGGTACAATAGCAAGAGTGGGGGGTGTGAGGAGTCTTACTTGGTAGAAATTCAAAATGGATGAAAAACCTAAATGTGAGATAGGAATCCATCATATCCTACAGGAGAACACAGTTACAACCTCTTTGACCTCAACTGCAGCAACTTCTTGCTAGACACATCTCTCGAAGCAAGGAAAACAAAAGCAAAAATGAACTTTTGGGACTTCATCAAGATAAAAACTTTTGCATGGCAAAGGAAACTGTCGAGAAAACTGAAAGGCAACCTATGGAATGGGAAAAGACATTTGCAAATGACATACCAGATAAATGGTTAGTATCCAAAATCTATTAAGAACTTATCAAACTCAACACCCAAAAAACAAATAATCCAGTTAAGAAATGGGCAGAGAACATGAAGAGACATTTTTCCAAAGAAGACATCCTAAATCAAAACCATGATGAGATACCACTTTACACCAGTTAGAATGGCAAAAATAAAGAAGTCAGGAAAAGATCCTGAGTGCCTGGGTGGCTCAGTGGGTTAAGCCTCTGCCTTCAGCTCAGGTCATGATCTGAGGATCCTGGGATTGAGGCCCACATCAGCCTCTCTGCTCAGCGGGGAGCCTGTTTTCTCCTCTCTCTCTGCCTGCCTCTCTGCCTACTTGTGATTTCTCTCTCTGTCAAATAAATAAATAAAATCTAAAAAAGAAAAAAGAAGTCAGGAAAAAACAAATACTGATAAGGAAATGGGGAAAGGGGAACCCTCATGAACTGTTGGTGAGAATGTAAACTGGTGTAGCTACTCTGCAAAACAGTATGGATGTTCCTCAAAAAGTTAAAAATAGAACTACTCTATAACTGAACATTGTATTGCTAGATATTTATTCAAAGGATACAAAAATACTGATTCAAAGGGATAAATGCACTCTGATGTTTATAGCAGCAATGTCCACAACAGCCAAAATATGGAGAGCCCAGATACTGATTTACAGATGAAAGGATAAAGAAGACATGGTATATATATATATATATATTTATATTTATATTATATATAATATAAAGTATTGGCATATGTATTGGGACTATATATATATGTATATACATATATATATACACACATATATATTGGAATACATATTGGGAATATATATTGGGATATATATTGGAATATTACTCAACCATCAAAAAGAATGAAATCTTGCAATTTGTAATGACACGATTGGAGCTAGAGTGCATTATGCTAAGCCAGATGAGTCAGACAGAGCAAGATAAACATCATATGATTTCACTTATATGTGGATTTTAAGAAACAAAACAGAAGAATATAGGGGGAAGAGAAAAAAAAAAAGAAAGAGGGAGGAAAACCTTAAGATACTCCTAACTATAGAGAACCAAAGGTTGATGGAAGGGAGATTGGCCAGGGAGGTGTTAAATGATTGATGAGTATTAAGGAGGGCATTTGTGTTGAGTATCAGGTGTTATATGTATGTGATGAATCACGAAATTCTACTCTTAAAATCAGCATTACATTATATGTTAACAAGTTAATAAAATAGAATTTTCAAATAAAAATTTTTAAAAAAAGTTAATGGTGGTAAATTAAAAAAAAGACCAAAACTAAGATAACTTAAAGGAAATCACTGTCCAGATCTTTATCTTCCATATGTTCTTTTTACTATAAATTTGTTTAGTATTTCCTGGCTTCATAGTAGTTCTTCTGTGACTCAGTAAAGAAAGCCATACCCCTTTTCCTAAGGTAAAAAAACCTCTTGGATGTATGTGGGGGTATAGAAAGGAGTAAGTCATGATGGTTTCACAATAGCCTCCTTTAATTATAATTGATTCACCATAAGCACATTAGGTTTCTTATATTTCCCTGTTTGGTACATGATCAAGTTAGGTAGATATAGAAATACATTTGTTATTAAGAGTCATCAGTTAAATCTGCATTTTAGCTTTTTCTTCTTTACGCAGATATCTGAGGGGCACTTGTGTGGCTCAGTCAGTTAAGTGACCAATTCTTGATTTTGACTTAGGTCATCACCTCAGAGTCCTGAGATCAAGTCGCATGTTGGGCTCCTTGCTTAGTGGAGCCTGCTTCTCTCTTTCCCCCTTCCTGCATGCTCACTCACACTCTCACTGTTTCTCAAATAAATAAGTAAGGAAAAAGGAAATTTGAAATGGGGTGATAGGAGTAATGATAGTTCCTGATTAATATATCTTTTATTTCTAAATTGTTATTAACTAATTCATTGCACTTAAGGGAAGATCCACTGAGAGCAAATCAAAGAGAATACTGACATGAAATACTAATTCCTAAAAGTTACTTCCTTTTCATATTTTTGAATAACTATATCTCACATAGACTCAAAATTCATCCCAAGTATGTACCTTCGCTGGAATGAAAAGTGCATTCTAATAGCTTAAGTACTTAATGGTGTTCATTATTTTAAACATAATTGGAATATTTTTCAAGGCTTCTAAATTTTACAAAATAAAATAGATTAAACCCACTGGGAAAAATTTTGTAAGATTTTGTTTCCAGATATAGTAGTGAGTTAATTAAAAACTTTTATCAGGTATATCACAAATTCATCCAATTAGAGTCAATTATTGTTTTCAATTTATAAAACATTTAATATTTTTAAAACCTATTAAAATATGCTAGGTGTCAGACTCATTATATTTTAACAGTTTATATATTTTTACATAACTTATAGAAATTAATAGCACTATTTTTGGGTTTTTATATCACTGTTATTAATTATTCCCGAGAGCCAAACACTAGAAAGACAGCCACACATTTGTTAAAAAAATCCATGTTTTTTAGCCACACATTTGCCAAAAAAAGTTCAAGGCTTTACTTGTCTTGCTCCATAAATAATATTCTAGTTATATGTTATTGGCATTATTATAAATATAAGAAATGAAAATAACACATATACTTATGTCTTCTTACAACATTTTTAAAAGGATAATTAAAATCAAAGTTCTGTTTGTTTTTAATTTTGATTGCTTTGCTTGTAACCTATTTTATAAGATACATTTGTAATTTATTTCAAAGTAATTTAGATATTATTACTAAAAATGTATTTTTTAAAATTTACTGAGAGCAAATAAGTGATTTGGCCAGTAGGCTTGATAGTAAAGAGTGCACTTGCTTTTCTTTTAGGTTTAATGTCAGATATGTCCAAATTAATTGAGCCAAATCCACAGCTCTATAGTTATGATGACTATATATCTATGAATCTGCATTTTTATGTTCTTATTAATATCATCTTCTCTTTCTCTCTAATTTCCAATAAAGCATCTTATGAAAAATAATGCAGTGTTAAAGTTGCAATAAAATTACGATATATATATATTTCCCAACTCTCCTTGAGTGTCTGAAATTAAACAAAATGCCATTATGTGAATTAATATGCAAAGCAGTTATTGGATAAATGCGGAAAAGTATTTTTGAGTTCTTTTCAGAAACTTACTAAGGGACAGCCTCTATGACTAGGTATTCATCCAGATAAAGAGCAGGAGTTTTATCATTTCTTGCCTGAAAAAATTTAAAAAGCATATAACCTGGCCAACTTTTGATCTGATAGATCTTTAAAAATAACCTTTTTTTAAAAAAAAATAAGAGATAGATACGTGGGTTTTGTATGTGTGTATGCATGTGTGTGTCAGGGATGGGGTGTGAGAGTGGCCTCACATGCATCTGATTTGGAAGAAGTTAAAGAATTGAATCATTTCTAAAAGACAACTTCTACTCCCAGTTGCTGTTATATAAATATGGTTTTTAAGATTTACATTTATAAAAACAGAAACAATAGGAGAACTGGTGTTGAACTGGTCTCTTTGTAAAATAAGACAAAATCATCCATGGAAACATAAACTCATTGAAAAAAATTGTTATTCAACTTCTAAAGATATCATTTCAAAGAATATATTTTATACTTATTAATTCTTTTTCAAATATCATTACATTTTGATCAAAATCATACTAATGATAATGCCAATTCAATTAAGATGATTTTTTAAACAGAATTTTATAGAAAAAGAAAATAGAACACAGTATAGATTCCAAGTTACTACATTTTTCTAAAATTATGTGAGAGATTTCCATGTATACATTACATTAGGATAGTATTTTTTGTTCAGTAAATTGAGTGGAATCAGAGTTGTAGGAGGAAAATAGACAAAAATAGAGTTTTTGAATATTAAAGAGGAGCTTCTTTATGGTTACTCTGTGTCTCTCACCCCCCCATCACCATGATTGAGGATGTTGAATTATTTTATTGAAGGCAGTAGTTGGAACCACTTGACTTGAAACAAGATTTGTTGTCTCATCTTTAGAGAACTGTACCTTTCAATACCAATATTTTGAAACTTTTATTTGTTTTGCAACTCAGAGATGGTAACCTTTCAGGAGCGCACTTTGATAAAAATTAATGTTGGTTAGAAATAGTGCCTTTCTGGGACGGCTCAGTTGGTTGGACGACTGCCTTCGGCTCAGGTCATGATCTCGGAGACCCGGGATCGAGTCCACATCAGGCTCTCTGCTCGGCAAGAAGCCTGCTTCTCCCTCTCTCACTCCCCCTGCTTGTGTTCCCCCTCTGGCTGTGTTTCTCTCTGTCAAATAAATAAAATCTTTAAAAAAAAAAAAAAAGAAATAGTGCCTTTCTCACAAAAACAGACAAATCGACCAATGGAACAGAGTAGAGAGTCCATATATGGACCCACAAATCTATGGTCAAATCATCTTCGACAAAGCAGGAAAAAATATCCAGTGGAAAAAAAGACAGTCTGTTCAATAAATGGTTCTGGGAAAATTGGACAGCTATATACAAAAGAATGAAATTCGGCCATTCTCTTACGCCACACACAAAGGCAAACTCAAAATGGATGAAAGACCTCAACGTGAGGCAGGAATCCATCAAAATCCTAGAAGAGAACATAGGCAGTAACATCTTTGACATTGGCCACAGCAACTTCTTTCAAGACCCACCTCCAAAGGCAAAGGAGACAAAAGCGAAAATGAACTTTTGGGACTTCATCAAAATAAAAAGCTTCTGTACAGCAAAGGAAAGAGTCAACAAAACAAAGAGGCAACCCACAGAATGGGAGAGGATATTTGGAAATGACACTACAGACAAAGGGCTGGTATCCAAGATCTATAAAGAACTACTCAAACTCAACATCCAGAAAGAAGATGAACACATCAAAAAATGGGCAGGAGACATGAAGAGGCACTTCTCCATAGAAGATATACAAATGGCTAACAGACACATGAAAAAATGTTCATCGTCACTAGCTATCAGGGAAATTCAAATCAAAACCACACTGTGATACCACCTTACGCCAGTCAGAATGGGAAAAATTAACAAGACAGGAAACAACAAGTGTTGGAGAGGCTGCGGAGAAAGGGGAACCTTCTTACACTGTTAGTGGGAATGCAAGTTGGTGCAGCCGCTTTGGAAAACAGTGTGGGGATTCCTTAAAAAACTAAAAATAGAGCTACCCTATGACCCCACAATTGCATTACTGAGTATTTACCCCAAAGATACAGCTGTAGTGAAAAGAAGGGCCATATGCACACCAATGTTCATTGCAGCAATGGCCATAATCGCCAAACTGTGGAAAGAGCCAAGGTGCCCTTCACCAGATGAATGGATAAAGAAGATGTGGTACATATATACAATGGGATACTATGTCTCCATCAGAAAGGATGAATATCCAACTTTTGTAGCAACATGGACTGGATTGGAAGAGATTATGCTGAGTGAAATAAGCCAAGTAGAGAAAGTCAAGTATCACATGGTTTTACTTACTTGTGGTGCATAAGGGGTAATATAGAGGACAGTAGGAGAAGGAAAGGAAATGGGAAGTAGGATAATTCAGGGAGAAATGAAACATGAGAGACTTTGGACTCAGAAACAAACTGAGGGTCTTGGAGGGAAGAGGATGGGGAGATGGGTGAGCCTGGTGGTGGGTACTGAGGGTAGGCATTGCATAGAGCACTGGGTGTGGGACATAAACAATGAATCTTGGAACACTGAAAAAATTAAATTAAATTAAAAAAAAAGAAATAGTATCTTTCTTTTGGAACTTGGGTAAGAGTTAAATATAGAAGGGGTAGTGGAAAAGGAGACAAGTAAGATGTCAGGACCTCGTGCCTTCTCTTGAGGACGTTGTCACTGATTACTGTAAACCACTCCTGCTAGGAATATCTTTGCAGGTTACACATAGGTCAACCATTTGGTAGACCACTACCCTACTTATAGATAGCCAAGTAGTACTAAGCACCTTTTTGAGAAGTAGTAGATTAAAAATGTATGTAATTGTGCTTTTCTCCAGTGAATTTTAGCAGCTGGAGTCATAGGTAGAGTTAGATACAAACAGTTAGATATAAACAAGTCTGGAGTTTGGTCTGTGATATATGGGTGGAAATTGAAAATGTATACAAGGGATTAAAACTATAGTGAATTGGGGGCACCTGGCTGGCTCAGTTGGTAGGGCATATGACCCTTGATCTCAGGCTCATGAGTTCAATTCCACATTGGGCATGGAGCCTACTTTAACCAAAACCAAAAACAAAACACTGTAGTGAATTAGTTGGGAAATGAGAACATGTGAGTGATAAGGGCACAGAGATTAACAATTTTTGGAGTTAAGGTAATAGAGAAAAAATATAAGGTGATGGAATGAAAAGGGAAGTTTAAAAAGAGGCTATGTAATATGTTTGATACTATTTTTGTACATCAATACAAAATAATTAGATTGTAGACTTTGGAGGTTTTATTCCTCCTCATAGCACCTCTAGTCCATTACCCTTATTTTGCAGGCGAAGACACTGAGACCCAGTGATTTTAGGATTTTTCCCAAAATTCTATCAAAGCTAGGACCAAAATTGTACTGTTCTGATTATCCAGGTTTTTTTCCATCCCTCTGGGAGTGACTTATTTTCAATATCTTTCTTTCATGTTATATATTCCTCCCAACTACTGTAAAGTTCAGATTTTTTCTTCCAGTGAGGATACAAATGAGTGATTTCTTAAAGTTTTATTCTTCCATGCACAAGAAAGACCCTCATGGTAATATTTGGGGTCTCTTCTATGTAAGTGTCCTGGGCAATCACAATCCTCAAACTTGTAAATATATTGTACCACCATTGAAACCTCTTTGAAAGCATAAATTGCAAATATTACAAAGTGACCTTCTAGAAGTATGTAAATAGTAAAAGTCTACTTCATCTATCATAAGTTATACTGTATACTGGCTTACTTGGCATATGTTGCTTTGAAAGTGAAGCAACACACAAACACACACACACACACACACACACACACACTCACCCCTATTCAGTTATTTTTTTAAATGGAATGAAATAATTCAGAGACTGCTCAGAGATATTATGATACATATAGTTATGGTCATGGCCATGCTTTAGAAGCATACTTCTAGTTTTCATAAAAATAATGATGTCATTTTATGGAGACTTTATTTTCATTTTCAATAACAAATCCAGTAGAATTATAGCTTGTAATATCTTAATCACGCTTGGTTATTATACCCATGAATCTTAGCAGGTACTACTGGGAAGAGACATGCGTAGTTTGTGAGAATCATAAAGGATTCATAGTCTGTGTTTGCATGTTTCCTCCCAAAAGGACTGTAACCAGTCACAATTCTAAACTGTGAGATGTGAGATGCCACTCTACATTAAATTCTTATGACTAGAAATAAGTAGGTTGTACATGCAGTGATAATATAAAAATCTCCTTTGTATGGAAAAATATAGGTTTGTAATGCAGAGAATCCAATTCTAGAAACAAATCCTTTGATTGAATAGTGGAAAATGGTTTCTTAGAATGATATACTGCATTTTATTAAGATTGTAACCATTGCAGTAAAATTGTTCTAAGTACTTCTAAACTTACTTAAAGAATATACTTTTATAATTTCAAACCATTTTATAGGTAAAATTATTTCTGAAGTTATAAGATTTTACTGACCCAGGAGTTACTCACTGGCTTCCTTTATTTACTTTGCGACGAGTAGGTTATTATTTATATTTTCTAGTTTTATTAAATTCTTATTTGCTTTTTGATTTTATTTAGTTTATAGGTATTCCCAACAGTAGTTTAAATTTTAGAGCCTCTGCATATTGTTTACCAAGTGCCATATAAAGCATATATTTCTGTAAAATATATGTGCAAACTCGTCTTTAGCTTCACAAACATTGAAGGATTGGCTTGAAATTTTCCATGAATCTAAACCTAAATACTTTTGCATCTCTAGGCTTTCTTTTAAGTGCTCACTTTGGCAGCACATATACTAAAATTCTGGGTTTTCTTTTAAAATTAGCAGTTGTCTGTGTTTGTTTCAGCATTATCAATAGGTACACATTTATTTATTTATTTAAAAAAATAATTTATTTTGGAGAGAGAGGTAAAGAAGGTGGGTAGGGTAGGGGCCGAGGGAAAAGGAGAGTCGCCATCAGACTCCCCATTGAGTGCAGAGCCTGAAGGGGACTCGATTCCAGAACCCTGACAACGTGACCTAATCTGAAATCAAGTGTCCAATACCTACCAACTGAGCCATCCAGGCACCCCAGTTAATCATACTTAAACATCATTTTACCCCTTATAAAATTTTTACCCAACTCTTTTCAGAAGACACATAAATTTTCATTCACCTATTTACTCAAATATTCAGTGAATAATATAAACATTTTACAGCATTAGCAATTTCATTCTAACTCAAGCATGAGTATTAAATACCTGCCTAAAGAAAGGTATTTAAGAAAAAATGATAAACACCTTGAAAACTTTGCTCTTATTCCTGTGAGGAAAAGCCACACAATAAATGCTGATATGAAATGTAGCTGTAAACTAATTTAAAAGGAAAACCAAGAATACTGTATGTCAAAATGTCTCTGTATTACTTAAGCAGTATACAAGTGTATATAAATAAATAAGGTTATTTATTCCATACTAGAGCCCAGTGGAAAAACCATGGCGGCTGACATAGCATATCCTGAACCACTAATAAATGGAGGCTGCAACATACATTATAGAAGATTAATTTACTGACTCAGGATAAAACTGAATGAGAAACACATTTCTCTCAGAGTCAGTGACTCAGAATATGTAGCTTAAATAGGCAATTGAAAAAGAATTTTGTTGTCTGATTTACAAAGAAATTTGGAGAGTAACCATTGAAGAACATGCTAACTAATAGTAAAGAATTAGTAGTGGAATTTCAGGAAAACACAATGTACTCGGTGTACTGAAATAGAATGGATTTATCCTTTAAAAATAATGAGAGTCGGAGCACCCGGGTGGCTTAACTGGTTGACTGGACTCTTGATCTCGGTTCAGGTCATGATCTCAGGGTTGTGGAATCAAGCCCACATCGGGCTCTGCACTCAGCATAGAATTGCCTGTCCCTCTCCCTTTGTTCCTCCACTTGTGCGCTCTCTCTCTCTCTGTCTCTCTCAAGTAAATGAATAGATACATTTTAAAAATGATTTATTTATTTACTGACAGACAGAGCATGTGTTGGGGCAAGGGCAGAAGGAGAGGGAGAAGCAGATTCCCTCCTGAGCACAGAGTCCCACTGAGGTTTGATCCCATGACCCTGAGATTATGACCTAAGCCAAAGGCAGACACTTAACCAAACTAAGCCACCTGCGTGGCCAGATAACCAAAATCTTAAAAAAAAAAAAAAAAGGATGAGAGTCGTGTAATCATTTTGCAATATAAAAATGTATTGAATTAACATGCTATATACATTAAACATATAGTATTATATGTCAATTATATCTCAATAAAAATGAAAAAATGAGCAGATAATTGTCTCAGTTCTCTACATTCCATTATTGTCTGAGACCTAATTCTGTCTCCTTCTATCTTCCATGCTCTTCTCTGGGCAATTTTCATTGACTATTAAATTCAATCCTCTGCGCTCCCAGACAACTTTACTGTATGTTTCGATAGCTCTGACACTTAACTGTTGAACACAATCACATACAAAATGGTGCTCAAGGATATAAAAATTTGCCTGGAAACGCAAAAATCTCATGTACTATTTATCAAAACTATTGTATTATAATACTACTGTCCTCGTACTTACATTGTGAGGGAAGATAGTCTGATGAAGGGAATGAGGAAGTATGTGTGGAGATAATGTGGTCCCTCTAAAACTGTCTCTGAACTTCTGATTTCCTTAATTAACACCATACTGTTTTTTTTAGCCTGCTGTAACTACACAGTTTTGGCAGTGATATTTCCCTTCTTACACTGAGGGGAGGGATACTGTTTAATATCCAAAATTTCCTTGTTTCACTATCTCAGGCATAGAAACAATGGATCTTAATCATATTTGGCTCTTAGTAAAGAATCTTTTATCTACTGAACCTCTATGTATGTTACTCATTGAATATCTTTAAATGCTAATAAGTCACTATATTTCTTAGAAGGAAAAAATAAAAATATTAAGTTTAAAAATTTTATAATACTTAAAAATAAATGAATATTTACAATATAGAAAGCACGATCTATTTAAAAAGAAATGAACTGGTATAAAAAGATAAGACATGGCAGTTTCACTCTCAATATAAGAATCACAGAACTAGATAAACAGAACTTCTTATATCTACTGTGGGGCAAGAAATCATTGAAGTCACACACACATGATTTGTACTAAGTAAAAAAGGAATATCACACAGAAAGTAGTTGAATCGAATCATTTTCTTAGTGATTTGCTGTATTTATCTAGGGCAGTATTTTTTTCAAACTGGAGTCGTTGCATTTATGGCAGTGATCATAAAAATTCTCTGTTTACTCATATAATACACAATTTTGTATTTTTTTAATGATTAGCCTTAAAAAGTATCATGCATGTGCCAGATGAAAGGGAAATATGAACAGCACACTTTTTTATTTTATATAGACTTAAACAGATAATGCTACAAAATATAATTATAAAAATAAGGTAAAAACCTAAGGAGTTGAAACTGTGATGTTTTCTCTTGGCATTCCAACAGGGTGCATGCTATTTTCTTTGCAAACTGCTGATCTAAAGAAACACCAAAGGTCATCAATGACTGGACTGCAGTGAGGCTTATGGTATAGACCTGACAATTACAAATCAAGAATCTCTTCATATGTTACTATTACCTGGAAATCTTAGGTCCTTGATTTTTGATATAGTTCCTACCCATTGGTTGATTTCTTTATAAAATTCAGAAAGCCCCCAAACTCCAATCACCTTTGACTTGGAGTTTTCCTTATTCCATTACAGTTATGTTGCCCATTGGAAACATCTGTGCACACCCATCAATAAATAGGAAGTTGTATCTCTACACTTATGTTCACTTGTAGAAATCCCTCCACTGTGTTTTTTTTTTTAATTTGGACATAAAACACAATAAAAAAATGAAGCTTAAACTGAATTCAAGTTCTCATTCATATAAGTTCTTAAATCCAAACAGATTCTGTGGTTTTGTTTATCCTTCCATCTTATGGCCTGGTACAGGTTATATTAGTGCCTAATTTGGTCCTCTATTTTAATGTAATTTGTACAAAGTAATACTTATTTGATTCTGTAGTTAATGAGAAAGGCCATGGGGATAATTAATAAGTGGTGGGATAACACCAAGTAAAGGCCAACAGTATATACAAATGAGAGAGTCATGGATGTCAGGACAAAGTGTGAGGAAGTTGAACTCAAATGAATCTTGTACAGCAGATAGTACCATATTCACATCATTCAAATTACTCACATTGTGGGTAACATTTAAGTAACAACATCATCTATCACTTTAAATTCATGTTTTATTTTGGTACTAACCATTGGGTAACTTTGTTTAAATTTAAATTATCGATTTTAGAGGGTCGTAACTGAATACAAACTACAAGTTTATATGTAGTTTTATATTAACAATTTTTGATGTAATATAAAATGATTTACATTATCACTGTAATTCATAATTCTTTTTCTTACAAGAGACTCAGAAAACATTTGAATTTGAAAAACACTTATAGGGATAGGATTAAAAATACAATGAATAGTAAATTGCCTTAAAGTTATGATATTAGCTTATACTTTTTAAAAGAATAAAGCAACCCCTGTAGGTCTCTAAATTAGTTTTAATCATGTAAGAGTGATGGATATGTTGATAGAGTTAACTCAGTTTCAAAAGACTCTTGATTTGTCTTGGAGGTTCTTTCCAATTTAATTTAAGTTTCTCAGCCAGGGAGCAGCTCAAATGATTTGTAGTTTCATAAAGCATTCTGAAAGGCCATTTCATTGGCCATAGGAAATAAACTTAGAATCAGGTTCCCTCTACCCAGTTTATGATAGAATGCCACTTTCACAATGTGCCATACAACTTTTATTAGAAATTGTTGTATCACCATAAAATCAAGCTCTTCACTATATTTCTGGTCATGCTCAGTGAATAAATATTTATACTATGATTTAAGCATAGTTTATAGACTTCCAAGACAATGGATCTCAATATTAATATGATTTCTTTATTTCTAAAAACTGTGCTTCCTTTAAGAAATTTAAATTATAGAAAAAAAGAAATTCTTCATGTCTCTGGATGCATATGGTCAGATATTTCAATTTTGAAAACTATGCTGTAGTAAATTCTAATGATAACAATAAATAGCAACAAATTTGAAAGAAAAAGCAACATCATTTTGGATGATCTTTTTTGTATTTTTATGCTTTTTTGTGTCTCATTTATGCATACACACATATATATGGTAAAATTACCTTTAGGAATTAAAATTTTAATTTAAGTGGAATTGTACTCCTCATAGATTACATATTTCAGGCAGCACTTATTTCCCTAAGGACTTTAATATAAATAAAAATAGATGTCTTAAATTTTCATATTAGTATATATATATATGTATATATATGTATATATATATATATATATATATATAGTTAAAATACTTTAAATGTTTTAACTTAATACTCCTGGTTTGCTATTTATATTTATTTTACTTCTCATCCTCCAGTTTAAACACACACACACACACACACACACACACACATTTATAAAGAAACTTCTTTAAAAAGAAACCTGAGAGCAAAATATATCATAAATATGATCACAGCAAGTATTTACTTTAGACTTAACACCTAATTTCAAATACGGTAGACTGTCATTCTTGGAGTTGCTATTATTACTAATTATCTGGCCAAATTACATGTTATGTCAGTTATTTAGTGAACAATGTATCATAGCTTGTGTCATCTAAGCTTGAGAAAAATGCAGTCAAATAGATCAGCCAAACAGACTGCCTTATATCAGATGATGTATTGCCTAATAGGAACGGCATCAATATATTCAGTGTTTATGAATATGTATTGCTAAATGAGGATGTCACCAACATAAGAATTGACATTTTGTATTAATATATTGTCAAATGGGAAGAGTATTAGTATATCGCATTGTAGTTACTCCCAAGGTGTAGAAGTACATAATCCCAGAGGCTGATGTTTCTTCTGGTTATAAAAAAGAGAGATATTTTTTTCTTTGGAGTAATAGAGGTACACTTGTGCAGCAACCTCAGCTGGTAAGTGGGAGTAGATTCGAAGGGAAGAGGAAATAGCTAAACAAAGAGTTGCTTAAGTTGTTCTTTATAACAGATTACCTCAAACTGGCAGTCTCTGGTGAGCCCTAAACACCTGAAAAGAGGAAAGAGAAAAAAGCAGAGGGAGAGGAGGAGAAAAAGATGGAGGAAGTGGAGGGGAGTGAGAAGGCAAAGGAAACTGAGAAGGAAGGAGAAGGGGGAAAGGAGTAGAAGAGTGGAGAAAGAAAGAGTCTCAGCAATATTCTAATCCATGAAGGACTTGCAGAAAAATGTCAGCCAGAAATTAATTTCAGATATGGATTTTGTAAAGTTCGATATGCAGTATTGAGTTTTACTTGTTTTTATGTAGTATTGTAGTATAGTCTCCTTTGAAACTACAAACCTCCATCAAAATCTGTTATAAATACGTCCTCTATGTGATATTTTGGGAAAATTAAGAGAACGCGGCAATATGCAAGGGAACAAACCGGATGTAGAGACAGAATGCTCAGTTCTGTTTCTGTGTCACCCCCTGGTTGTATGGCTTTAACTAAATCACTCAATATTTATAGGGTCTCAGTTTTCTTATCTTTAACATAAGTATAGTTATATAACCACTTTAAAATTACTGAGGTTAGAGAGAATGTAAAATACTTATCACAATGTATACATTCAAAATATATTTTCAAAGTATAAATTTTTACAATTGTTAATAAATAATAGGAAGAAAGTCACCAGATGCTTCTCTAAACCTTCCTAATTTATTTTTCCTCTTTTGTTAATTTATAAATATGTGTTTCCAAAACTAGACAAAATGTTTTCATTGGAATGCTTTGTACTGCCCAAAGTTTATTTGCTTAAAATCAAATCTTCTCAAATTGGATTCTTCTTTAACAGCCCCGTTTGTGTCAATGGATTACCCTCTGCCTCACTTCCTAGTTTCATAATGTAAACTTGAAGTTATACTTGTGATTCCCCACTCTTTGTTTCATAGGTTCAATTCACTGAGTTCAGAGATATGCTCCTCAAATATCTCAGGTTTATCTCGTCGTCCTTCCAGTACTTATTGTGGCCACTCCGATATAAGATCCACCACTTCAGTGAAGGAGCACTCCGCGCTTCCCAGCTTCCCTGATGCAGTCCACGTTAGGATAGCATTTCATGTAGGATATAATTCCCGCTTCAGTATGCCACAACTTTCCTTGAAAGTCTCTCCTGGCAAACCTCTACCACTCCCTTCCATACATTTGTCTGTAAGAGCAAAACAAAATATAAAGACATTGCTAGCATCGGCTAATTTCATTTGTGACTTTTAATGCTTCCTCACGAGGACTTCAAAATCATTCATCAAGTTTCCATGGGAAGCCCTTCCTAATCTCTCTCCTTTAAGTTGAATAACCAAACAAATATTCAGCAGCTTCATGGAATTGACCTAAGTTTTTTTCAACATTGTTTTTTTTTTCAACATTGTCATTCTTTAAGCAGTAATACATTCACTCTTTTGTAGTTCACTATCTCGCTCACTACTGCCCAACCATGACCCCCAAATACATGCTGGTTTTTTCTCTCTCTCAATGGCATCACCAATATTTAAAATGACCCTACCTCAATCTTTAGAATAATGTAAAAATGTTTCTTTTCTTCTCTTCCTTTGAGATGCTCACCATCATTATCTTTTTTTGTTTCTTTTTTATCCTTCTTCTAAAGTGGTAAATTTTTATTTGTCAGATGTCTTCTGTATCCATCCTCTCCTGTCTAGTCCCACTGACAGAGGGCTAATTCAGGTGTTATTAAAGTCTGTTGATTTATTGCCACAATTCCCTGAGCCATGTCTCTAAGGGCTTGTCTCCTGCCTCAACTCCTTCCATGAATCCTGTTCTGCTGTTTTTTAAAGACAGAAATTTGACCAATTTCCTGTTTAAAACAAAACAAAACACCCAAACATAGAGTGATTCTTCATTTATTGCAGGATAAAGGCTAAACTCCTTTATATGCCCTTTGGAGTTCTACATTTGGTATTTACATAATACAAAATAGGATTTTAGTCTCCCTTTCATATTTTACACAAATATAAGAACAAGCCACACCAGGTAAATATTGTACCGTCCCATCTCAGAATTTTGCTGAGGAATTTTGTATGGACTGTTTTGCATGGACTTTTGCATGGACTGTTTTCTGGTGGCATTCCCTTCATCATTGATGATCTGGTTCAAATGCCACATTCTCCATAAAATTTTATCTGGTTACACTTATCACAATTAATTTTCTATTCAGCATTCTAGTGGCCATGATTCATTCTTTATTTGTAAGGTGCTTTTTTTCATATTTTTATAACACCATGAAATTATTTGCATACAACAGTACATTATTTGCATACAATAGTTGACTATAGATCTTATTCAAAATTCCCAACTATTCATATTGCATACTAACCCTAACCATATAAAATTGTACTTTGATTGCTAGGAATTTCATTAATACATTTTATTGACAGAAATCCAATTCCTTTGACTTTTAACCCTGGCTAATCTAGTTCTATATTGAGAACCATCTCTTAAATATTGTTGCACTCTATGGCCAACTGTAATTGGCAGATATCAGAAAAATTTGAAATGTTTCTGTATTATTACTAACATTTATAACTGAACATTAGCATGTAGTACTCTGTATTTGAATATTTACTGGAATTAGATAAAATTTTAAAGGATAGACTAACTACATGGAGACAAATATTCAGACCTCTGTAAAAATCATTTTTATGAATGTTATTAAATATACAAACACATATGCATATATAATATGTACATTTGTCTGGGTTATTAAAAGTTTAATGCTTATCTTGAGTGAATTTAATAGCTAAATAATACCTAATTTTTAATTTAATTTAAGATTCACTATAAAAATGTTAAAAAATAAAAAGGTAATTTTAGATGAATTAGGCAACGGAACAAATTATGAATTGATTCCTGTCTTAAATTTTTGTTTGCTAGTCACATCTTCCAACAAGGACAATCAAATTATTTAAAAAAATTGTTTAAGTAAAAGCATTTACAGAAAAAAGTCTACAAATATAATGATTAGTGGAAAACCTCAAGATCAGAAGTCACTATTAAGAGGTATCGTAGTCCAGTTAGTAGGTGTTAAGACCCTGACTCCAGACACCCAGGATTCAAAGAACAATTTTGCTACCTTCTGATAATATGACCTTAGACAAGTTATCTAACCACAGTGCATTTATGTTGTTTCTTCTGTAAAATGGAGTACTAGAAGCACCCATGAATTAGACTGCTTTGAAGATTTGACTTGAAAATCTACAGAACACTAAGGATAATGCTTAGCACAGAGTAATACTTTAAAAAAAAACCATTTTATTTTTACTATGGATACTTTTTTACTATTGCTTTTTAGTTAATTTTTTTTTATTTTAACATTTCATTTCACTCATTGCTATGACACAACATTCTTATTTCATTTCTAACTCTTTCGTTAAATTAACCAACTCTGGTAAATACACTAAAACTATGTTAAAGTTATGAAACATCTGGCAAAAATCACAAAAGTTGAAAACCCAATTATTTTTGCTTTCAACAGCAGTTGCTTATAGGTATGCAGTTTACATTTAGTATTAACTGTTTAAATATTTTAATTTAGTTCTCCAGGGTTTTTGTTTTAGCTAACTCAATAAGCATATCAATTCAACCACAATACTTGAATGAATGATTTGGATCCACAGATACAGTTCTGTTAGCTGTGGCTAGACATTTTCTGCATAGCTACCCATATACATACACACATGCACACATACTTAAAGGGCACACACATATCAAAATGGACAGTGTTCAGATATGTAATTCCTATTTATCTAGCTGCTTGATGTCTTTTAGAGAGATGCTAAAGATATGATTATATCACTGTTGCAAAGCCCATAAAAAAGTGTAGAATTTTAGTAATTTAACTTGTATATGTATATACTATATATATATATATATATATATATACACACACACACACACACACACACACACGGAATCCTTCCTACCTTTCTGTTCTCCTTAGCAAGCATAAGAAATAATTTTAACTTTTTTTTATTTTAAAGATTTTATTTATTTGACAGAAACACAGCCAGAAAGGGAACACAAATAGCGGGAGTGAGAGAGGGAGAAGCAGGCTTCCTGAGATCCCTGAACTCCGGGATCAGGACCTGAGCTGAAGGCAGAGGCTTAACCACTGAGCAATGTAGGGGGCCCAAGAAATAATTTTATCTTTATATAACTATCCATCCATCAGAGCCATTACTGTCACTAATGGTATTTTTTAAAAAAAAACGCTTGAATAATGTTAATTATATTAAACTGTATTATTTTCCTAAGTGCTTATTCTTTTACTTTCATTTGAATAGCAAAACAACTTTAGTAATACCATTGCAACTGGAAATGTCATATATTTGGCATTTTTTTGTGATGGGTTTATTGCAACAAGAGATTTCAAGGTAGTTATTATATGACTGCTTTTTAAGTTTGGATAAGCTAGATATCCTAGTAAGAGATTTGATCTATCTCCTTTTTCCAACATAAAAAACACAATTCTTTTTTGTTTCTTGTGAAATTTTATTATTTTGCTCTGAGATTTAAACAAAACAAAACAAACAAAATCATTGAACTTCCCCCCTTATATTTTTTCTTTCTATTCTTTTCTTTTCTTTTCTTTTCTTTTTTTTCTTTTCTCTTCATCTTTTCTTTTCTTTTAACATTTTAAAACACTGCAATTGAGATGTGCTTTTCAGTAGCAGAATACAAAGCTTTGAACAGGTTTCCTCTGCTTTGAGGTGCATGCCACAATGTTTGAGTGTAGCATTTTCAGAACCTGTTTTAATTCAAGATATCTGTCAATTTCCTTTTTTCAATAATAATTTTACAAAGTGAAATTGTACTCCATAGAAACTCTAAATTTTTTCTTTCTTTTTTTAGGTAAAGTAGAAAGAAAGGCTTAAATAAATTACATAAGCTTAGCAGGTAGCAAAAATTAATTGTGCTTTTTTATTTTTAAAAAAGGTTTCAGAGAGGGCACCTGGGTGGCTCAGTGGGTTAAAGCCTCTGCCTTCAGCTCAGGTCATGATCTCAGGGTCCTGGGATCCAGGCCCACATGGGGCTCTCTGCTCAGTAGGGAGCATGCTTCCTCCTCTCTCTCTGCCCCCTTCTCTGCCTACTTGTGATCTCTCTCTGTCAAATAATAATAAAAAAATCTTAAAAAAAAGTTTCAGAGAATCAGAGCAGATGAGTAGTTGAGAGTATAGAAAGTGCTCTTAAGTTGTAAACACACACACACACACAATTAGATTTAGAGGCCGCAAACAAAGAACTTTTTTTTTTTTTTAGTAACACATAGCACTGAACAGCAAATTATAAAAACTACTCTTAGTGTGATGAAGAGTAATTGTCTAAAGTATAATAACTTCATCCTTCAACAACCAATATAAAACAGACCAACAAATCAAAAAATCATTATGATTATATATAAAGATATATACTGATCATATACTATAATAATAAGTAAACAAGTGAGATTATAACAATGAGTAAAATGAAAATTGATCATAACCAAAGTGAAGAAAAAAGATATTGGTTGGAAGGACTATTAAGTTGGGTATGGAATGAACAAGAAAATTTTAGGAAACAAAAGTTGTATTTTGCCCCATTGCTCACAGTACACTATCCACTTACCTGTAAGCAACACAGTATCTTATTTCCACCATGCCATTACCTTCATTAGGGAAGAGGTTGCATATGGTACACAAGTGACCATACTTAGATATAATACTTTATAATGAAAATCACAAAAAGATACATTTGACTTTCCAATAAGCTGAGGATAAATACAGGCATGCATAGACCAAGGACAGCTATAGAAAAATGTCAACGCTACAGAAAATATTATTTAACCTACAGAATTTAATGATTTTTCCTTATAAACCCTTCTGAACTGTTTTACATAAACAATCTCTCCTTTTACCCATTTTCCCCTGCATCTAACTATCTTGTGTTTTGTCCCAGTTTCTTCCTTTAAAAAGGAGTACATTGGGGCACCTTGGTGATGCAGTCATTAAGCATCTGCCTTCAGCTCAGGTCATGATCTCGGGGATCCCGGGACCGAGCCCTGCAACGGGCTCCCTGTTAGGTAGGAAGCCTGCTTCTCCCTTTCTCACTCTCCCTGCTTGTGTTTCCTCTCTAGCTGTGTTTCTCTCTGTCAAATAAATAAATAAAATCTTTTAAAAAATAAAAGTAAAAAAATAAACAGGAGTACATCATTATAGTTATTGCACTGTACACTAACCCTCCAAATTGGTCACAGCTATTTAAATTTTTTCTAAGCTTTTTATTTTTTTTCCAATTTTTAAAAGTATTTTATTTATTTATTTGTTGCAAAGAGAGACAGAGAAAGGAAACAAACGGGGTGGCAGGAAGAGCGAGAAACAGGCTCAATGCAGAACCACACCCCAGGACCCTAGGATCATGACCTGAGCCGAAGGCAGACACTTAACAGACTGAGCTACAAAGGCATCTCAGTTTTCCAAGTTTTTTAACTAGTAGCAATGAAGGAAAACAAATTCTACAAAGACACACAAAAAGCCACAGGAAATCCTAAAATCCTAAAATAGTTTCCTAGAACTCACCCATCTTGTAGGTTAGCTCTCCCTAAAGCTGTACTATTGGAACTACTTGGAATTTCTTACTTTGAAAGCTATTCCCTCTAGCTCTATACATCTCTAAAATCCCGCCAGTTCAAGTGTTGTCTCCAGTGTTTCCTCAAATACTTCCCCTTCTACCTCCCTGTAATTCCCATATAAAAAATTCTGTATTGTTTATATCCTATGAAATAAATGACAAATACAATATGGTAACAAATGGTGGCTATCTGGTGCATAAATCATTAAAGCGGAATTTACTTATACACTAGAGTAATGATACATGATTATCAGGTAATGCCTTCCTACTTCATTCCGCAAAGCTTGCTAGGTTTTTATTTGTGCCATTTGGGAAAAATAAAATCCAGTAAGTTTTATTAGCCTTAGGATGAACAATTCTCATCAGTGACATTCTTAAATCTCAATTTGGAAAAACTTTTTGAAAGAGCAATTTACTATATTTACTGTAAATTATGACTACTTCTTTTCCACTATAAAAATACAAAAAGTATTTTTAATTTGAGAGGTCAAGGCGGTCTTCTTTAAGCATCCTAAAAGCTTTAATTGCAATCAAATGAATTATTAATGAGATTCTGAGCAATTTAAAGACAAAATTTAAACTTAAAATAGTTACGCACATAGAAATTAAAAGTTCACTTAAAATATTCAAAGAGGGGATGCTTGGGTGGCTTAGTTGGTTAAGTGACTGCCTTCGACTCAGGTCGTGATCCCGCAGTCCCAGGATTGAGCCCCACATCAGGCTCCCCGCTCCACAAGAGGCCTGCTTCTCCCTCTCTCACTCCCCTGCTTGTGTTCCCTCTCTTGCTGTGTTTCTCTCTGTCAAATAAATAAATAAAATATTTAAAAATATATTCAAAGAGTATAGGAGTTTAATATTTGAAACAAAACATAGTTTAAAATTTATGTCTTGAATGTAAGGAGTAACAGGTAGTAAATTGTGAGGTTCCATCTTAGTTACATATTAAATATTATTTGGGGGATAGTATGTATTTGGAAGTTTATATAAGGAATGACACATGTTTTTTCTCTGGAAGCAATATTTTACATCAACATTTTCCACACACCCAAAATGTTATTTCTATTTCATTTTAGGTCTAATACAACATTTTTAAAAGTGAAGTTTTTAAAATAATTAAGCAAATTATGGAAACTATAATACATAAATAAAGTAAGCAAATTTCAGCCTTTAAGTTAACATTTTAAAACAATTTCTGAGTAAACTGAAATAAGATTTTTGGATTATTGCTCTATTATGAAAAATATGTGAGATAGTCTACAAATATGAGTATTCTACTTATATGAGAAATGAAGCAAATGTTAGGAAAATAATAGTGTAAAAAAGCTTATGCAACTTTTACATGTTTCATCTTATGTATGAAGTGTTTATTGTGTATAGTGGCTATTTTGGAAGTTTAAATTGAATAGAAAATGATAAAATAAAAATGATTTCAGAAAACCATTTATTTGTTCAATTCAATTCCCTTTGTAAAAAATTGAGGAATAATTAAGCATTGTACATTAGCATTATATATAGATGGATAATTAAATAGATTTTTTAAAAAATAAGGTTAGATTATTCAAGGATAGAAGCCGATATTCGTTGTACATAAGTTGTACTTATACAGACATTCTTAAGAAACCAAGATATTATTTCCTTTCTCCTTTAAAGATCGGTTTATTTATGTATTCAAGAGAGAGAAAGCACATGTGTGCACGAGGGGGACTGGCAGAGGGAGAGAATCTTCAAGCAGACTCCTTGCTGAGTTTGAGCCAAATGTGGGCGTCATCCCATGATTCGAGATCATGAAACCAATAGTCTGATGCTTGACTTGACTGAACCACACAGGTACCCCTGTTTCCTTTTAACTTATATTTATTTGGTGCTTTGTTTATCACAATCTTCTTTTAGGTTAAGTGCATCTTAAAAAGAAAAATAAATACAACAGATATGTGGTATGAATTTCATAAAGCATTTGGATATCAACTATCTTTTCCAAATATTATTTGTAAGAGCTATTTACAAGCAAATAAAAAAAATTTTGTATTATATTTCCTTTGTAATCCATTGAGTTCTCAAATCAAAAGAACGGATGTTTGACAAATTGTGCTGGTCTTTTCAATTGTTCATTTTTAGAAATTCTAAGAAAGTTTGGTTTTACAGTTGTGAAACATTTATTTTTATGTAAATGCAATATTTTTGCACTTATGTTCTATAAATTCTATTTGTTTCATTGTTTTAAATTAAAATTGCTTTATAATTATTATAATAATTAATGTTCTTAATATGTATTATACGCTTAAAAAAGGATCATTAAAAGTGTTTAAATTATAGCCATTATGGAAAACAGTATGGAGTTTCCTAAAAAAATTAAAAACAGAACTATGGTATATTCCAGCAATCCTACTTCTGAGTATTTACCCAAAGGAACTGAAATCAGGATTTTGAAGAGATACCTGTACTCCCGTGCTTATCATAGCATTATTTACAATAGTCAAGATATGAGAGCAATCTAAATATCCATCATCAGATGAATGCATGAAGAAAATGTGGTAGGGCATCCAATAGAATATTATTCAACCTTAAAAAAAAAAGGAAATTCTGACATTTGCAGCAACATGAAAGGACCTGGAGGAAATTATGCTAAAATAAAGTCAGACACAGAAACACAAAAATACTGTATGATTTCTCTTATATGTGGAATCTAAAGTAATCAAACTCATTGAAGCTGAGAGTAGAATGGTGGTTGCCAAGGGCTGGGAGAGGGAGAAATGAGAAGATATTGACCAGAGGATACAAAATTTCAGTCATACAAGATAAAGAAGTTCTGCAGATCGATCATTCAACATAATACTTACAGATAATAATACTGTATTGTATATTTAAAATTTGTTAAAAGGGTAAATTTTATGTTAAATATTCTTATAACCATAACACCAGGACTAAGACTAACACTAATACCAAGCATAAAGGAAGTGGGAGGAAAGTTTGGAAGGTAGACAGTGGATAAGTTTATGTCCTTTTTTGGGGTGACAGTTTTATAGGGGTATACTTAACTTCAAACTCATCAAGTTGCATCCATAAAATATGTACAGCTTTTTTTACAATAAAGTGGTTAAAATTTTTAAAATACCATCAATGCCTTGACATTAGCTAATGTTAAATGACTGCAAATTTTATCTGTGGAACACAGACTTCAGAAACTATTTTTAATTTTGTGTTTTAACATTTAAATGAGTAAACCTAAATGAGTTAAACTGTTTTTCACTTAAGAGTATGTGCTATGACTTGATACCTTCCTCATTCATTATATGTATTTGCAATCACATTTAATGCATCATAAAAATTATAAAGTAATAGAAATGTACTTCCAACAACTTTATTATAAAAAACTAAGAAGTACTCGTTTCATATATTTTCTTTCTGAGGAGCAAAGATTTTTTTGTAGATTGTTTTTCAATACAAGGAAATACCTAGGTGTATTGTAAAAATACAAGGTGACATACCTAATAATGACAACTTTCATACTTCATCATGAATTTACATTAAGTAATTAGGTGGGTAAATAAAAAATAAAACTATGATCTCAGTTTAAACAAAAGTAGTTTAAATTAGAAAAGATATATGCCACAACTGTGTTTATCACAGAATTATTTACAATTGCCAAGACATGGAAGTAACCCAAGTATCCATCCATAGATGAATTTATAATAAAGAAGATGTGGTCTATCTATCTATTTATCTATCTATCTATCTATCTATCTATCATCTATCATCTATCTATCTATCATCTATATCTATGCAATGTAATATTACTTAGCCGTAAAAAAAATGAAATCTTGCAATTTGTGACATGGATAGACTTAGAGGGTACTATGCTAAGTGAAATCAAAGACAAATAATGTATAATTCACTTATATATGGAATCTAAAAAACCAAACAAATGAACAAACAGATTCTCAAATACAGAGAACAAACTGGTAGTTGCCAGAGGGGAGTGAGGTAGAGGGAAAAAACCTAGGAGAGAGGGATTAAGAGGTACAAACTTCATTACAAAATAAATGAGTAATGGAGATGAAAAGTATAGCATAGGGTATATAGTCAATAATATTTTAATAACGTTGTTTGGTGGCAGATGGTGGCTTTTCATGGTGAGCACTGAATCATTCAGAATTGTCAAATCACTATTTTGTACACCTGAAACTAATATGACATTGTATGTTAATTATGTTTCAATAATAAACTTCTTAAAAAAGAAAGTAAACAAAAACAATTTACATTACTATAGTTCATAAAATATAAGAGGCTATGAATTAAAAGACATACCATAACATCTGAGATGATAAAATATGAAACTAAACGTGAGTCTTAGAATCAGTAAAATATAGTAATCAAATTATTGAAAAAATCACAGGAATCATTTTCTTGAACTCCATTATCAAGAAAATTAGCTGATTTTTGCATTATTCAGTTAAATTACTTAATTTTCACAGTCACCTTTTGAATACATGCTATTATTAGATCTCACTCTACAAATGAAGAAAAAGTGTGGCACATAAGACTAAATAACTTGCATATGATTATAATTAAAGACGAATAGAGTCAGGATTTAATCCTTACCTCAAATTAATGTTTTAAGTATTTTTTTTGCCTACAAAAGTAACAGTTTTATTCCCACCCAAACCAAGTTTCTTTCAGTGAAACATGTTCATGTCCAAAAAACAAGCAACTTGTATTTAGATCAGATTTGCTTGAAGCAGAATTTTAAGACTGAAATGAAGCATATTATTCAGCTTCTATACCATCCCCCCAAAAAAAACCCAAAACCAAAAAAACAAAAACCACTTCTCTGTATCTGTTTTGCAGAAAGAAGCCTATCATCCCTAAAAAAGGTAATTTTAAATCTGACTTCCATTGCCGCTTTTCATAAGTCACCTGCCAGTCTAACCTTTTTTTTTTTTTTTCTTTTTCTTTCCAGAAGGAGTAATTGGTCTTGTGTTATTTTGTGTCATTATACTATATCTACATAGGGGGTTATTTTTGGCTTATTCTGCTGCATTTTTTTTTTTTTTGTGAGGAAGATTATGTATTGGAAAATTGTTGTCATCCGTTGATTTTGAAAAAGTCAGAGCTATTATAGTTTGGATATTACATCTCTGTTATCTTCTAGATATTTGATTAGATTCACTAGTTTGAAAAAACATTACAGACTATATTTAAAGAAATCAACAATATGAAATTATATTCTGTTACCAGAGAAAAAACTAAGTCCATAGGATACAGAAAGGTTGGGTGTAAAAACACACATAATGATTTAGCCAGCAACACTGACAAAGTGAAACTATAATAATATTAAGCAACAACAAAAAAAGCTCAGTCAAAAAATATTTCAGATATGATGGAAATCACTTCATAATGATAATGATAAAGATTTTAATTCATCAGAAAGATATAATAATAGTAAATGTGTAAGACGTCTAAAAAGTAGACCTATATAATATATAAATCACAGACTGAAAGCATTAACAATAATACTGATTTTACCATAGTCAATGTAGATATAGAAATACTTCCCACATGTCACACAGATAAAATATACACACATCAGCAGACAAAAATTTAGAAAGTTTACACAGTATCTGAGCAACACAATTAACAATCTTATGCAAAGATGAGAACTAGATCTCTGAACCTGGAGAAGGTACATCCTTTTCAAGCACACATGTAGGAGAAACCTGAAAGAAAGCGGAACATTGTATTGTCCCATAATTCAACTCCCAATAAATTAGGAAACACTCATTATGCAAATCATACTGAATTAGAAATCAGTTTTAAAAGGATACTTAAAACACTTTATATGTTGGGAAAATTTGAAAACACACTCATGATTAATTCAAAGGTCAAAAAAGAAATGTGATAAAAAATAGACAAAACTTGTAACTGAATGATAATAAGTATAAGTATACCATTTTTAAAAAGCATACACAGGTATTTAAATTATAGTTTTAAAAAATATTTTATTCATTTATTTGACAGAGAGAAACACAGTTAGAGAGGGAACTCAAGCAGGGGAATGAGAGAGGGAGAAGCGGGCTTTCTTTCTGATCAGGGAGCCCGAGGCGGGGCTTGATCCTGGGGCTCACTCCTGGGGCTCTATCCTGGGATTCCTGGATCATGACCAGAGCCAAAGGCAGAAACTTAACGACTGAGCCACCCAGGCGCCATAAATTATGTCTTAAAGTATAGGAATCTGAATGCTTTATTAGATGAGAGGAAAAGGGTAACTCTTAATGAGTTAATTACATATTTTAAGAAGACAGAAAAAGAATATGAGAATAAAACAAAAATTTCACAAGTGAAGAATGTACAAAGGTAAAAGCAAACATTGAAAGGGAAATAAAAAGGAACAATGAAGAGTACTAAAAAAAGGGAAAATAAAATTAGCTAAAATGGATCAATCAAGAAAATGGAAGAGAAAAAAAATCAACATTAGAAATGAAACTTTGGGGTGCCTGAGTGGCTCAGTGGATTAAAGCCTCTGCCTTCCGCTCAGGTCATGATCTCAGGGTCCTGGGATTGAGGCCTGCATTGGGCTCTCTGCTCAGCAGAGAGCTTGTTTCCTCCTCCACTCTCTCTGCCTACCTCTCTGCCTACTTGTGATCTCTCTCTCTGTCAAATAAATAAATAAAATCTTAAAAAGAAAAAGAAATGAAACTATGATATAACCAACTGCTAGAGAGAATTAAAATATAATACATCTTTATTATGAACAAGTTTAAACTAGACATTTTGAAGTAATACAATGGAAAACTTTCCTGAAAATATAGATTATAAAGTAACTCATAAAGACAGTTTAAAAAGAAAAAAAATACATAATAATAATTTTAAAAGAGTGAATAATTTTAATGTATCCCTAAAGGAAATTTTTAGGTTCAGATTACCTTAGAACATTTAAATAACAGATCAAGCCAGTATTTCACAAACTTCTTGAGATAGAGATAACAAAAGATACATACAAAAAAAATCCCCATAATGTATTTTAAACACTGACATATGGTACTGCAATAAAAATTAAATATTTTCATCAGTGAAATGACCTTTAAAAGAAGTGAAAAGACATGTAGGAACAGGAAAATATATTTGCAAACATATCATCAACAAAGGATGAATCCAGACTATATAAAGAACTAAAAATCAGTATAAAAACAAACAATTCAAAGTTAAAAGGAGAAAACAATGCACAGGTTTTGCAAAATACATGAAAAAGTAGTAGAGGAGGGATGAATAGGTGGAGCACAGGGGATTTTTTAGGGCAGTGAAAATGTTCTGTGTGATACCATTATGATGAATACTTGTCATTATATATTGTCCGATCTAATAGACTGTATAACACTAAGAGTGAAGCTTAGTGTAAGCTATGGGCTTTGGATGATTATGTGTCATTATAGGTTCACCAGTTGCAACATGTACCACTCTGGTGGGGGATGTTGATAATGGGAGAAGCTATGCATGTGTGGGAGCAGAAGATATATGGAAAATCTCCGGACCTTCCTCTCAATCTTGTTATAAACCTAAAACTGTTCAAAAAAATAAGTCGTAACAACAAAAGTCAATGTGATGAAACAAAAATTGTGAGAGAACTATTTCAGATTAAAATAAACAGATTGTGTTAATAAACATGATTACATTACAAATCTTGATTTGATCCTGAAAAACTAAAATAAGATATAAAGCATTTTTTCCCAGTTGGATAAATATTTAATATAGACTATAATAAAATATTGTACTTTTACATTTTTATCAAGTATGATACTGTTATGTTTATTGAAGGAGAATATTCTTTTCTTGGGCAATCAACACTGAAGTAGTTAGAAATGAAACTTGATGTTTTACAGCTAAAAATATGAAAATTTGAAAAAAAATAATGGTCATTAGGTACAAAATAGCTGTTTAACTTCATAATCAGGTAATGAAAAAAAAAAACCTCATATCCAATTTTATATCCACCAAATAGCCAAAAGAATTAAAAGTCTGACAATACCAATCTTGGAAAAAATGAATACTACAAAGAAATTAAGTTTTATGAACTAGATTTATAGGCATCAGTGTAGATGAATCTAAGGAATAAAAGGGGAAAATTGCAGAAAATTTGTATTGTATGTATGGTAACATTCACAATGTATGCTATCTCTCAAAATTCAGGACACTAATTACCTCTGCAGTAGAAAAAGTGGTATGTGACTGGGAAGGTGGTGGTAATATTCTATACCCTAAGCTAAGTGGTATGGACAAAGTAATTTTTCTTCTTATCATCCTTAAATAATATTCACCGTATACACTCTTTAAAAGGTATGAAATGTTTCAAAAGTATAATAATAAAGGAACACATCAGAGGAATATTTGATTTATTTGAAAAAAGAAAGTAGCAGGTGGAAATTATCAATCCCAGCAAAGAGCTAGAGAACACAGTTCAAAGTAGACATGAAAAATTATGAGTTGAATGAAAATAAAATTCAGTATCTATAACTACTTTAATAGTTTAGTTTATTATCCTAATAATAATAATAATAATAATATTCTAGCTGCCTCAGGATTATATAATCTAGAGGCTTTATTACATGATAATTTGTTTCAGAACACGTTGTGTATTTTTTCTAAAGATTTTTTTATTTATTTGACAGAAATAAACACAGCTAGAGAGGGAACACAAGCAGGGGGACTGAGAGAGAGGGAGAAGCGGACTTCCCATGGACAGGGAGCCCAATGCAGGGCTCGAACCAGGGACTCCTGGATCATGACCTGAGCCGAAGGCAGATCTTAACGACTGAGCCCCCATGTTCTGTGTTCTATATGGAGTATAAAATGAGTAAATTTGTTTTGTTTTTCTCTTTGGTTATTCTTTAGAAATTAAACCATTTTGTGGTATCTTCTGATGATTTTTATGACGAATACATGGTGGTCTTAGCTAAAGAGGCTCATTGTAATCTGAGCATTAATTGCTATTTATATCATCACAGAGAATGACAAAATATACAAAACGAATCAGAAAATATCCCCATAACTATGCCCAGGGCTTTTAGGCATTAACAATGAGATTGAAGAACTCTAATCAGGGTTGCTTTTCTACCTTGCTGAGACTTGGCTAACCTGGTTGCTTTTACCAAAATGTTTTCTAACATTTTCTCTTTCCCATGGAGACAATTGCTACATCTCAAGTACCAAAATGGAACTAACTCATGGACTTTAATTGTGTTCTTCCCCTGGTGTATCAAGAGATTGTTCTCTGCTCAGCAATTATCTTATACTGTAAAATGACCAAAGTGAGCACTCATGTTAGTGTTAGATCCATTACAATTTAACCTGTTTGTTTTGAGTGCAAATGAATTCAGGGAATGTCCAATCTTAAATTAAAATTGAATTTGTATATAAAAAGCTTTTATTCTGAGCAGAAAATCCTCACTTGGTAACAGGTCTTATTTTAAAATGTGCTTTTTAAAGAAGAAATAATTTGTTGATACCCAGAAAACAGGTTTAAATGAAAGTATGCCTTGTTTCCAGCAAAAATGCAGACATATTCAGAATGAACAGTGTCATCAAGAAAATAAACACATAAAACCTAAATAAAAATCTATTGTTAAAATATAATTTCTGGACACAATAACTAAAAATGAGGCTTTAGTTTTCTTGTTCTCTTTATACTTAACCTCTATACATCACTCCACATTTCAAGGATATTTATGGTAAAGAGTCATTTTGGTACACCTCACAGTTAAGTTAGAAGGGGGTTATATTGCAATTCTTATTAATCAAGAGGTCATAAATAAGAAGGAGAAAGAATTCAAATTGCCAACTTCCAGATAAATTATTGTGCCTTCTCTGTTGCATAAACACCATGTTGCTCTCAGTTAGGCATTCCTTTAATTTTATTCCTCTGGACAACCAGCATTTATTGAGGTTTCAGGCTTTCTTCCTTATTATTAGTGAAGAGGTTGTTGGACGGCACTATCCTAGTACATGAAACAATTTTCCTCTGTATGAAGCTAACTTGTCATAATCTTGGGTTTATTACAGGATATCCAAACGATGCATTCAACCAGTTTTCTTTCTTTGATTTCCCTTTAGTGATCACCACTAGGATTAAGCTTGATGATATTGCCACCTCTGACAGTATCCAAAAATTTAGACTTGCTTTTTTAAATGCCTGCCTCTTAACATCCCTATACATTAAATCATCAGACCTTAAACCAAATCCCTAATTTCCCAATCCTTTTTCTTCCACCAGATTCTGCATATACATTAATGTGTACATTAATGCATACACCCAGGAAAAGCCATGATGCTATCACATCTCCACCTTTTTCTCTGCTCCTTCATTGAGTGTGTGCCCAAGTCCTGTTAATTCTACATCTGCACGGGGTCTCCCATCTCCCCTTCCATCCTAACTGCCACCAAGCTAAACTGAGTAAATCTTACAGTTCAGGCTCTTTCCTAGCAACTTTCCATGTCTTATCTTATATAGCTAAGAAGTGGGTCTTTTGATACCAGTGTTACAGATCTATAACCTGAGAACTGGAGAGGTTAATAAGCATGTCCAAAGTTAACTGGTTACTGCTGGTACTGAGACTCAAACCCAAACCCACAGCATTGTTTTCTTTCTTTTTCTCTTTCTTTCTTTCTTTTTTTTTTTTTTAAGATTTTATTTATTTGACAGAGAGAAACACAGCCAGAGAGGGAACACAAGCAGGGGGAGTGAGAGAGGGAGAAGCAGGCTTCCTGCAGAGCAGGGAGCCCGATGTGGGACTTGATCCCCAGTCTCTGGGATCATGACCTGAGCCGAGCCGAAGGAAGTCGCTTAACCAACTGAACTACCCAGGCGCTCCCACAGCATTGTTTTCTAAAAGAAAGCACAGACACTAGTGACAGTCTGGGTCTGTTTGCTCTGTCACTTATTAGCTAGATGAGTATCTTAATATTGCCAAGCCTCATTTTACTCATTCCACAAATGTACAAAATGTTTCCTTTTAGTGTTGTGGGTATTAAATGACACATTTCCTGGTAATGATTAGCACACTCCTTAGCGTATATGAATATGCTAAATAAATCTTATTTTTAAAAATATGTAAGAATTATTATTTCAATATTGTAATAGGTTCACTGAGAGGTCTCCACAACAAAAAAGAGATCCCTGATTCAAACAATATACTTTTCTTCCGTCCCAGCTCTGATCATATTACTTTCTGGTTTAAAATTTTCAGTGACTCAAATAGTATGCTTCTGTCAAGAAAGTTCTATATTATGACCACAACCAGTATCTTCAGCATTTAATAACACTTACTTTACTTTCTTACTTACTCATTTAACCAATGCAGTCAACTTAACACTCCTCAAAATCTGGTATTTTTAGCTAAATCTTAGCTTGAGCTGACCCAATGACCATGAATATACCTCCCCCTATAGATTTGCTAGTGTTCTGTCATACCATGACTAAGGGCTCAAATGCTACCTCCTCCATGAAATTTCCCTAATTCCTAGAAGAAATTCTATAGCCCTTCTTTATTCCCACTGTTCACGTTTTGTCATGGTATATTTTACATTCTACCTTGTAATGCAGATAATTGTGAACATGCCCTGCCTATACTAATGAAATCAAGAACTAATATTTTACATTTGTGTAAATTCTATAATAAAAAAATGACATTCGGAGCCCATAGGTGAAATCATTATGTCTCACCTGTATAAAGACTGGAGGACAGTGGGAGAAGGAAAGTAAATGGGAAGTAGGGTAATCCAGGGAGAAAAACGAAACAACAGAGACTTTGGACACAGAAATAAACTGAGGGACTTGGAGGGGGGGGGTGAAGAGATGGGAGAGCCTGCTGGTGGGTACTGGGGGCACCTATTACGTGGAGCACTGGGTGTGGGGAATGGGGAATGAATATTGGAACACTGGAAAAAAAATTAAGTAACAATAAAAAAATTAATAAAAAAGATATAACCGAATTAAGTTATATGTAGTTAATATACAAAATGTAAATGTTTTTAGTTAAATGCTCAATTTGGAAGGGATATTACTAGTATATATTTTCCTCTTTTTTTTCTATTCTTATCATTTAAAAGTGTACTTTTATATCAGTAGTTTTTTCTTCCATTGACAAAGTCAAATATATGGTGCCACATGAAAAAATTCAGAAGAAAATCTGAAATATTTACATTGAGCTTATAAATAAAAGAAGGAAAATTTTTATTAAATACATCTATATGGTGGCTGTCCTCTTCCAAGTCTGGAAACAAAATTCAGGTTTTGCTTGAGTTTTTCTGAGATCACTACTAACTTTGACAAAATACATTACATAGGGCATCTCTTTTCAATCAAGCCAAACTCAGTTTGCAAAAACACTGTAATTAACACTGTGATTCTAATTATGTTTATATAGAAAATGAAACATTTTTACAATAAGCCTCTGATAATGTCTGCTTATCTTTTGAACCAACTGAGCACCTTCAAATAGTAAACCTAATTCTCAGGGTGCCTGGGTGGCTCAGTCATTAGGCATCTGCCTTTGGATCAGATCATGATCCTGGAGTCTGGGATGGAGCCCCGCATCGGGCTCCGTGCTGGGCAGGAAGCCTGCTTCTCCCTCTCTCACTTCGCCTGCTGTGTTCCCTATCTAGCTGTGTTTCTCTTTGTTGAATAAATAAAATCTTAAAGTAAAATAAAATAGTATGCCTAATTCTTGCAGCCATGCATCTAAGAATTTCATGAGATACTAAATGCAGTCCTGAGGATTAAGGAATCCTAGGTCTTGCTGATTGTTTCTACTGTACTGCACTACGGCTATTCCAAGTTCTCTGTCATGTCCCCCATGCAGAAATCCATGTGTTCATACGATGTCACTTCCTACCCTTCTTCTATGATTCGGGCACTGCTTTCTGTGCCATTTTTCTTAGGTGGAAGACTTTCTTTGCCTACAGACTAATCCTAGGACTGGGTACCTTCAGTCTGTTGTGAAATATCTTTGATAAAAGCTAATCCCGTATTCCTGGCTCACTATTTAGCTGTTATGCTACCATTACTGGTTGTATGTCTTGTTCACTTACTTAGAAACTGCCAAAACACTTTCAGATGATGCTCGCTTGATTGTCTGACTGGACCATCCATCCAAGTCCTATTGCCTGGACTGTTCTGGATTGCTGAATCTACATGGGTTGATAGGTGTCAAATATGGATTCCATTTATCACACATGATTTTTACTTTTCACCTCCCTTTTTGATAGTGATCCATTCTAAGTTATCAAGGACCCATTCTAAGTTATCAAGGATCCATTTTAAGATACCAAGTCTAAGTTATCAAGGATTCTAAAAGAAAATGTTTCCCTGTTAGTTTGTCAGATATAACAACCTGTTTCAGTTCTAATTATAAAATGTTAGAAAACTAATCCTTTCAATTGCCAATGTAGTCTCTTATCTTCTGTGTTAATATTCATAACACCAATAAGCTCCTGTTTTCTTGGATCATGATTTTAGAAATCACAAGATATTTTTTCTTTTTCTCTTCCAACCTTTATCCAAATGACTAAACAAGATTTTAAAATTTTCTTCTATGATAGATTTCTTCTTTCCTATTCCTAGCAACTTGATCCCTGTTAAATGCGATAATTTGTACAAATGCCTTTATATCTATTAACATCCTTCATGTTTCGGTCATTCAATTTGCACAATTTCCTTTGCACTTTAAATCTTTGAACATATGATTTTCAACTCAGGAAATATGTAGTCAAATAAATGCATGAAAATATCTGGGTCAAGATATTGCTAAACTGTTTTATCTGGATCAAACCTTAACACTAGTCTAGGGTACAGATCCATTAAGGACACTATGTGAAGGGAAAAAAGAAAAAAAGAATAAGAAACAAATTAGCTCGCTGACCTCCACCTCCTCCCCTTCCTCCTCCTCCTCCTCCTCCTCTTTCTCTCTTTCTCCTCCTCCTCCTCCTTCTTCTTTTTTGAATTCCAGGTTTATAACACTGTTTTATAACATAGATTTTTTTTCTAGTTCTGCCCCCTACTTGAAATATGTGTCACTTTTTTTGATACAAAGCTCAAAACTACTCTTAAATTATTTTTCTTAATGTAGTAAATCAAGTCTATGGCTAATTAGTCCTGCACTCAGCAAACAGTTAAAGACAGTATAATAACTGTTAATGAAATGTTTTCAAATCATGTCTAAGTTTCCTTGGTATGTACTTTCTCAAATGTACATGTATGAGGAAAACTGTCTTATCGTATAATTTTGGAGTTGGCTTATGTACATGTGGATGCTAAATGAGAGTTAATGACAATGATTATTCAGGGACTCAACTTAAATAGAAATCCCCATCTACTGAGGTCATTAGGACATATATCACCTTTTCATAAGAAGTAGGACTTAAGATATCTTTTGAAATATAAGTAGATTCAGAGACCATATTTTAGTCAAGGCACAGAAACTGAGATAAGAGATCAAAGTAGACATGAGTAAGGAAGAACAGACAGTGGGCTAACCTAATAAACAGTATGTACTGAGAAATATTAAGAATAAATATTGAGAAGATAATTTGAACTGGACCATATAGAACCTTAAAATAAGAAGTTTAGATTTATTAGGCAGATGTCTTATAGTTCTATATACAGTAGATGTTCTATAAATAAAGAAATGTATTTCTTTAAAAAATATAAAGACAGGGCGCCTGGGTGGCTCAGTTGGTTAAGCTACTGCCTTCAGCTCAGGTAATGATCCTGGAGTCCTGGGATCGAGTTCTGCATCAGGCTCCCAGCTCCACAGGGAGTCTGCTTCTCCCTCTGAGCTTCTCCCCTCTAATGCTCTCTCTCACTCTCTCTCTCTCAAATAAATTAATAAAATCTTTAAAAAAAACAGAAATGTAAAGACACATAAAAATGCTAATAATGATGCTGTGTTTCCAAAAAGTAGCAACAGGTCACAGAATTGATTAAACACCAAAATCATTGTTAGGATCAATAATAAATCTGATTTCATTGCCCATGTGGAAGCTTACATTCACCATGTTCATGTTTTCAAAGCCCTTATTGGGAGAGAAAATTTATTCTATCTTAGGAAACTATGAAAAAAGAACATATTAATTCTACCAAACATCTATGACTATACCAAATGTTCCAACCAAGGGTAAAGTATTTTCCATATAAATCAAATTAATGGGTTGCAAGAAGTTTTGTAAGATTAAAATTTTAATAATCAGTAAGCCCTATTATTTTTGCTTTCCCTAAAAATGCATTATTGCTCAACTGTTATCACATTTGGAATAAACATTACATACATGTAATTAAGGCCATTAAGAAAATGAGGGTTGTTTTCAAAAGCAGTAAATTAGAATAAGTTCAAGTGTATAAGACATCACCCTAAATAGCCTGAGGTCTTCCTGTTAATAGACGTTTAGCTGTACAATATTTTGTGATTGCTTCTAGGACTGCAGAGAAACATTACCTCATCAAAACATAACCATATCCTCTGACTTCATTGATAGCTAATATTTTACAATCATTTGAAATATAATTAGTTTCTAAAAGATCATATACATAAATAATTTTTCTCTTATATATATGATAAAATTTTGACAACAATTAAATGATAGTTACAGTGAATGTTTTCTGATTTCTGTCTCAGTGGCTTTGGTTATAGGAAGGCATGATGAAATCAGATAAATTTTGCAAGTTTCTAAAAGAAGCTAGATATATGGTAGCTTAGGTTGGGGAGAATCATGAAGTGAAATAACATGGATTTTCAAGTTCAATTAAAAAGAAATGAAAACTTGTGCCCTTTCCACTGTATCAAATGCTGTGCCTTAAAATGTTAATTCTTTAGCAGTATGATCCAGAATCTCTATTTCAAAATGGGAAAATATGCTCAATCTAAAATATGCTAACATATCTTTTGTCAACAGAGTGAAGTGCTTTTATAGGCAAAACTTTTTAAATTTGTTGTTAAATGCTCCCAGTTATATGCTCTAGGTTTAATTGTGGGAGTGGTCCAGGGAGAGTTCAAGCATGTAAATAACCAAGAATTTTCAACCATAACCCATATGCTTTCCAATATGTGTTCTACTGAAGAATGGAATACCTTTATTTTCTATTTCAGTATTATATAGAGAAATTTCAGTTACCATGAAATACGCTGGCTTTAGAAAATTCAGGGAGAGTTTGAGGGAAGATGGATTTCTCCTCATTTTTATCAATGTATGATTAAATGTTACAATACCAGAAAGGGAACATCAGGGTGGAGAACAAGGGAGTCTTGAGAATTTTTCTATACATATTTTCCCCCCACAAAATCATACTAATCTTAAATAAGGTCAAAATAAAAATCAAATGCCATGGACTGGGACTAGAGTTTTTATACTTAGAAAACTGTATTTCCTCTTGACCTTTAAGTAACCAAGAGGGTAATAGCCCTCAGTTCCAATCAAGTTTCTGATATTCTTTAATAAACAGTTCTGAAGAAAAATCAGCAACAACACCAAAAGGGGCAGGAAAAGTGTTTTCTCCAAAGTGGTGTCAGTGTGTGTGTGTGTGTGTGTGTGTGTGTGTGTGTGTGTGTAGAGTATATAATTAGGATACATGTGCACATACATACACAAACTACATTAATATCCATATACACAGACGGCATTTCTGATCCTTTCTCTGCCTGTGGCATTGTTCCAACTTTTGTTACATTTCAGTATTCTATTCTGTTTGGAATTATGTCACTTAAGAAGTCATCAGTGAATATTGTGTAGTAATAAATAGCTGTTTGTTTTTATTGAGAATAAGTAAAATAGCTGAATTTGAACTGAAAAAAATTGTTAAAGTTATAAAAACTTTTTCAATTCATATGTTTTGTTAAACTGAAATTAGGAAACACTTTCCTTTTAGGATTTCAGTAGAGGAATCACTCAAGAGAAATTTCGAAGCGCAAAACCTCTTCTTAAGTTTATGATTTTCAAGTAAAAATAAAACTAGAATTTAGACTAATTAGAGGAATAACATATACAAAACAAGTAAGAAAAAAACAAAAATCGAGACAGGACTCAAGAGGCATCACTTAATTCCTTTACTACAATGTTCAAAATGAAATATTTGGATACCAGTCAAGAGATAGTTCATTCAGTGGCTCATTAAAAGCAAAGTTCACTGGTTCACAAGTACTCTGAAGACTTTTTAAAAGTAAATTTATATAACTGGCCTTAATCATATTTTACTTTGTTGGGCATACGGTCTTAGGATGGGGAAAAGTGCCATCATTTTGAAGTGGTATTGAGGTTTCATCTTTGGGGGATAAAAAAACAGGAGTCCAAAAAACACGATATGATCTTAACAATCTTTAGTTCTGTCATGATTTTAAGTTGTGCCCTATTACCTCTGTTTATATGTTTGCTAAACTTATTTGCCCAAGAATGAATTTAGTTATATATAGCATAAGACAGGCACAAATAAGAATATTGAATCAAGATGAAAAAGAAGGAAATATTCTCAGAATTACCTACCTAACCTAGTGGCGTTTTCTTTATCTAACAGCAATTTGTTATATAGTAAATTTGTTCATAACTAGAAGTATAACACTATTGTGTTACCCAAAACAATATGATAAATTAATAAGACAGATAATAATGGAAGACTTCTTAGTTCAAATCCAATACACTTTCCCTACAAACTATATTTTTGTTCATATCTATATTTACAACTCTATGAACATTTCATATAAACAAACACTATGCTTACTGGAAGTTACAAAAGATCCCAGGTTACTTCTCCATCTTGTATTTCAATCACCATTGTCAAACCAAAGTAGAGCCAGGGGATCAGCAAAGAGATCGAGTTTTATGACTATACTAGTCTCACTGCTACAAACTGCAACATGTGCTAGAATAAGGGAGGTATTTTTACAGGGTTCCATATGAGATGGGCAAGTTCTAAGTAGAGACAGGATATTAAGTTCAAATATTCTTTGGGATTTTTTATCTCTACCCCTTCTGAAGCATCTGGGTATGTGTGTGAGAAGTAGTCAAGGCTTAGTCCAATTTTTTTTTAAATGCCTAATTAATTTCAAACATATCACATCAGAAAATTCTGTGTAATTAGGAATCTAAAATAGTCAAAATTACATTTCATTAATACCACAGTTAGTGAAATAAAAATTATGATGTTATTTATAAATGTTCTTACCTTTACATCTTTGACATTCATCCTTGTTCCCTCTTTCCCAACAAAGATATCATCAATGTCCACAAGAATATATCTGTCCAAGGACAGTGTCAGCCTCTTCCCCGACAAGAAGGAGACCGCATCTATGAAGATGAGCTTGTGTAGCCAAAAGTTTAAGTTGTTGCCAAAAAGAACTCGCTGAATTCCATCATGAAGTCCCAGATCTTGAATCACTGTCACATAGAGTGGTTTGCTGGATGAGGATGAAAGGGATTTTTCTGTCTGTAATTCAGTTAAAAGCACAGGCTGGTAGGTTGAATGATTATATTGGAAAATAGTCCAGTCTTCTCCAGGAAGAGGGCCTTTCTCAATCTTGGGGGCTTTGGTAATATGCAACAAAGGAGACTGAGGGTTGACAAAACAGTCCTTTAGAGCTAGATTATTGAAAAGGTTTAATGGAAAGCCTTTTAATTGTGTACTTGGTAAGCTGTTCTCATTGGCTTTATGAAAACCAATTATACTAACACTGTATTCCACACAGTATTTTTCTAAAAGCTCTCGATTCCATGAGTCCATGCTGACATACTTCAGAATATTTTCATAAATAACTAAAGTATATTTCCCCTTGCCATTATCTGTAAGAGGAGGAATATCCCCCTTGCCGGGGGCAATGACCATTTGGTACCGAAATCGGCTAGACTCCAAGATAGCTATGATGTCTTGACCAAGTTGAGAGTATTGGCTCTCCACAAAGACGAGGACAGTAGGATCAGTTTTGGATGTATCAATAGGTTTAACTGTTTTTAGGTCCAATGAACGATATGGTAGACTTTTGATGTCAGCACATTCTGCTTCTGCAGTGGTTTCAATAAGTGTCATTTCCTGTTTATAGCCAGAGTAGAGAAAATAGGCAGAAATGACAATGCTCACCAAGCAAAAGGTAGCTAAGAGAACAATCAATGTTCGAAAACTTCTCCGAAGTTTCACAATAAGATTCATTTTTTAAAATACTGCTTTGGAAGTTTATTCCAATTTCTTTTCCTAAAGTGCCATAGTGAATAAAGTAAGAGATGGTACAAATATCACTCCCCACAAGTTCATGTAACCATGGCAAACCATGTAAAATGTTTGAAGGGATCACAAGTTAGTTAAAGCTGGAAGGCAATGGAGCAGGAGATCAAAAGTCGGAGAAGAGATTTTGAATTTGTCCAACACCAAATATTGATGCAGAATCCTTTAAACATTATCTGAAAAAAAAGAGAAATGTAATGACTAAGACATAAATAGAAATAGAAATATTTATGTGAGTATGGATGCTTATATGTAAGAAACATACATATTGGAGATAATTTTAGTGTGTAAATATGCTAAAATATTAATAGTCTGAATTTAAAGCCTAATTTTTTATTATTAGAGTAGATTTTTTTTTAAAGGATTTTATTTATTTGACAGAGAGAAACACAGCCAGAGAGGGAACACAAGCAGGGGGAGTGAGAAAGGGAGAAGCAGGCCTCCCGTCGAGCAGGGAGCCCGATGTGGGGCTCGATCCCAGGTCTCCAGGATCATGACCTGAGCGGAAGGCAGTCGCCCAACCAACTGAGCCACCCAGGCGCCCCTGAACAATTATCTTTAATGTTGAACTTCTTAACTGAATTTAAAATATCTACAACCATGTCAGATTAAATTTCCAAAGTTTTAGTATGATTGTATGAATTGAATTTAAAAATGGATTTTTTTAATCCAGATAACTGATTTCTTATTCGACTTATCTAAAAATACTGCTATCAGAGAGGGAGACAAAGCATGAGAGACTGTGGACTCTGAGAAACAAGCTGAAGGTTTTGGAAGGGAGGGGGTTGGGGGGATGAGTGAGCCTGGTGGTGGATATTAAGGAGGGCATGTATTACATGGAGCCCTGGGTGTGTGTCCTCCCTCAATGAATCTTGGAACACTGAAAAAGTAAAATAAAATATTAATAAAAAAGTAGGAAATCAAATATTTGTGTGGGAGTTGTAACAATGAAACACGCTCTTATTTTATTTTTTTTTTAAATATGGAACGCTTCATGAATTTGCGTGTCATCTTTGTGCAGGGGCCATGCTAATCTTCTCTGTATCATTCCAATTTTAGTATATGTGCTGCCGAAGCGAGCGCTCTTATTTTTTTTTTTTTAAGATTTTATTTATTTGACAGAGAGAAACATAGCCAGAAAGGGAACACAAATAGGGAGAGTGAGAGAGGGAGAAGCAGGGATCCCGATGTGGGACTCGATCCCGGGTCTACCAGGATCGTGACCTGAGCCAAAGGCAGTCACTTAACTGAGCCACCCAGGAACCCCATAATAAAACATGCTCTTAAGTATCTGGAGTGTCAAGCTGAGGGAATGATTTTGTCTTAAGTATACAGTTGTTACAGGTTTTTCCCTTTAATAACATATCCTTTTCTGAAGTTACAAGGAGACACTTGGCCTTTTTCACTGTAACAGCCAAAATAGACAAACTTTCTCCTTTATTCTTAGAAGCACAGTAAGAGAAAAGCTACGGGACAAAGAACAAAATGAAAACAACCATCCTCAGACCCCTCTAATAAGAGGCCAAGAACCTAGATGAGAAGGAAAGCTTTCACATGTTTGTTTCAAAGCACAGTCCCAAATTTGACTTACTCCTATAATCAGAATTAAAATGGAATTTTTATTAATTAATTTTTATTCATTATTAATTTTTATCCAACTGTCAAATGTTCTATTTCCTTATCATTTTCTTTAGTTCAAAAGAAAAGAATGTAGATTTAAAAAAAAAATCTTCCCCAAAAGGCTTCACCACCAATGGATAATCTTCCATTATTAGAGTTTTTTTGATGGATGGCTCTGATTTTTAGTGAATTGCTTTTTGAAACTTTTTTCTCATTCTCCTCAAAACTGTTTCAGACTATTTATGGAATTTTCCATTTCCCCATCTGCCAAACTAGTGGAAAACTAGTGGAAAACAATCAAAAAGTTCATGCTTTTAGTCTGTAGTACATATACTTTAATACACAATAATGCTGTATATTAGTGACATACAACATCATAAAAAATCAAAGTAACCTATATTATAATGTAAGCATTGTATATTGTATGTATTGTATCATACTGTAAATACTTTATGGGTCTCTGTATTTTGTTTTTTAAATTTAAGGAATCTGTCGAATTAATGTTATTAAGGACTAAAAAATTAATGATTAAAGAAGTGATTATACTTTATAATGTCACTACTTCTGTTTTATATTTTTATGTTCTAAAATACATTTTTCTTAGTTGGTAATTTAAATAAAATTCAATAATAATTTAAAATGACTTTTGTTTATGTCCTAGATATTGAAAAAAATTAAAACAATCCCCTAAATCCATAATTTGAAATTTTATAATTTCTACCAGACATTTTAGTTCTTCAGATGCAATATATATATGTATATTTATACATATATATATATTTATATGTGTGTGTGTGTGTGTGTGTGTGTGTGTACTTATTTAAAGAAAGAGAGAGAGAGAGAGACTTGAATTTTTGGTTGTAAAAGACAGTAAACCAACTTGAAAAAATTTCTCAGTGATTTCATATTTACTTTAAAGGAAAATTAATTTCCATGTTAGGGACTTACTAATACTGGTATCAAACATAATTCTTTAAGATAATTATTTGCTCTCTAAAAGCTTTTCAAGTGTATCAAAATTCTATTCCCTATAAACAAATTTAAATGGATTTTACTAAAAACAAATGAGATACAGTAATAAAAAGACTGGGTTAAATATATAAATTGATTATATCTTATTCTCTATTTTCATATGTATCTGACAATTTTCATAAAGCATATTTTGTTTATTTATTTATTTATTTTTAAATATTTAACTTATTTATTGAGAGAGAGGGTGAGTGAGAGAGAGCATGAGAGGGTAGAAGGTCAGAGGGTGAAGCAGACCCCCTGAGGAGCTGGGAGCCCATGTGGGACTGGATCCTGAGACTCTGGGATCATGACCTGAGCTGAAGGCAGTAGCTTAACCAACTGAGCCACCCAGGTGCCCCCATAAAGTTCATTTTAAAACTAAAAATTACACAATATATAATAAATATGGAAAGAAATTTGAGATTTGTCAAAAGAAATTGTGCAGTCTTATATTATGTCTATTACTAGGTTTCTCCAAGCTTTTGTATTTGATTAGAAATCCATTTAAGCATACACAGAATTAGTCCCATACCAACCTTCCCAGCACCCATATCACCCACAAGAGCAGACATCTATTTAATCCACATACTTTGGGGAGTTGCTTAGTATTTTAAAAATTAATTTAGTTGAGAACTTAAAAAGAAACTAAATGTATGACAAGTTAATAGTTTGCTAAATTCTCATCTATTCTGACATTAAAGATGTGATTTTTATTTTTGAATACACAAAGGATAAGATGTCAGTTTTGCATATTAGAAAAGCTCATCTTAATATGCAATACTGAAAAAAAAATTAAAAAGCATATGGAACTAGAATTTGCCAACCAAAAGAATAAATAAAATTTAAATGTGACATTTATTTAACATTAATATGTTCAGAGTTTGAAGAATGATAGTTACATATTATTATCATTGTAGATATGTGAATTTGAATGTGTGTGTGTGAGTATATGAATATGTGTGTGTGTGTGTGTGTGTGTGTGTGTGTGTGTGTGTTTTAACCTAGGGAGTTCTCCTTCCCATTCAATCTTCCCACCTATCCTTCCCTCACAAAAATTAGCCAGTGGAAGAAAGGAAGTCTGGATAATATAAGATGGTATGGCAAAGATGTTTCCTTATGTTCTCTGCCTGAGATGGGAGACAGTTTGGCACTGTTATGGATGCCAAGGCGATGTAGTCTGTGATTTGTCAAATCTCTTGCTGTGAAATAATAGAAAAAAATACACATATATTATTTTACACACACACACACAACATATAGATCTGCCTTCTAATTCCTTGCATAAAGCTCCTAAAACACTTGTAATTTCCTGAGTAATAAGAGCAGTAGGAGCATCTTTTGTTCTAATACCTGTTTTTGATCCTGGTTCCTGAGCTCCTAAAGGCCTTGGAATTTCCTGGGGAATAGCAGTATCTTTTTTTCCTAATGAGGCAATGCTTGGTGGGCTCCTGGTGCTCTCTAGAAAGACCAAGCACTATTTAGAATCTTAAAACTTTCAGCTTGGCCCCCATTCTACAGGGATAGGAGAGGGAAATTGGGTCAGTGATGGATTATGACCAAATGATGAAGGCTCTATAAACTTCCCAGAATTTGGAGGTCTGCAAAGCTTCCAGGTTGGTGGAGACATCCACAAACTAGGAAGGTGATAGAGGGACAGAAATTCCTGCACTTAGGACCTTGCCATATTTTATGTCTTCATCTGGGTGTTTATTTGTATTTTTTATCATACAATAAATTGGTAATTGAAAGTGATTCCAAGCTGTGTGAGCTTTCTAGCAAACAAATGAATCTGAATCCAAGGAGAAGTCATAAGAATCTTCGATTTGTCTCAATGTCAAAGAGAAGAACTTATCATACCAAGTGAGTTAATTAAACTTTGATCCCAAGTCTGCTAAATCTGCCTATCACATGTCCTAATAGAACTACAATTAAAAATTTGGAAAGGGAGTCCTATTCATTATTTTTTGTGACAACCTATCCAAAAAAGTGAGTGTGCATGACCCCTCTACAGGTTTTGGTGAGGGAAAAAAAGGAAGCTTTTAGGTGCTGCTTTCCTTCTTCTCTTCTCTTCTCTTCTCTTCTCTTCTCTTCTCTTCTCTTCTCTTCTCTTCTCTTCTCTTCTCTTCTCTTCTCTTCTCTTCCCTTCCCTTCCCTTCCCTTCCCTTCCCTTCCCTTCCCTTTCCTTTCCTTTCCTTTCCTTTCTTTTCTTTTCTTCTAGCCTTCCAAGACTCATCACCTCAGTGGTACCAGAATAAATATCTCTCAGAATCTTTCACTCTCTTTGAAGATTAGATAATGTGAAATATATTGATTAGTATATCAGTTTTAAAAAATGTTCTTTGGGGCGCCTGGGTGGCTCAGTTGATTAAGCGACTGCCTTCGGCTCAGGTCATGATCCAGGAGACCCGGGATTGAGTCCCACATTCGGCTCCCTGCTCGGCAGGAAGTCTGCTTCTCCCTCTCTCACACCCCCTGCTTCTGTTCCCTCTCTGGCTGTGTTTTTCTCTGTCAAATAAATAAGATCTTTAAAAAAAAATGTTCTTTGACTTATGTCCAAAATGCATTTATAGGTTTGTTTTTTTTTTTTTTAAAATGGTCTGTGAAATCCATGTACCAAGGGTTCTCAATCATTGGAAATTTCTAGTAATCTCTGGTAGCTGCAGAGAAATTAGTAAACAAAGCAACTGTAGAAACTATTATAGTTATCACTATTTTGGAGGAAGAAGAAATTTCAGAAGTAAGCTGGGGATTAGGAATCACAACGAATGTTATGAGTGATTGTTTCTTTTTTGAAGGTGGTGTCATAAGCTGTACAGATTATCATAGAAGCTCATTAAAATTAAGCGGAAATTGAAAAAAAAACCCACAATATTTACCAGCACTTAATGCTGGTAAAATACAATTATCAGCATTTAATGAGTGGTCACTACTTGACAGTTACTATGCTACATTTTTTGCATTCATCATCCTGTTTAGTCATTATCAGTCTATTATTAAAATGAGGAAATGGAGATTTAGAGGACTTAAGAAAGGGTCTGAGCTCATGTTGTGATTTTTGATGCCAGAGTTCTGTGTTCTGCTACTGCATTGGTGAGGAAAACCAAGTTAGATGAAACCAAAAACTTAGCAGTTAGCATAATTGAATAATTTAACCCAATATCAGCAAGTTTTTTTTTCAAAAGTTCAGATATTCAAAGCCAGAAATGTTCACCAAAAATGCAGAAAACAATCTAGACACGAATTGGATTAACACCAAAAAAACTGTGTTGTAAATTGAAATGATCTAAGAATTTACAATAGTTCAACTTTGACTTTTCATGATACATGGGACAGGAGGGAACATATTTTATCAAGTGTCTCATTTCCACATGTTACATGAGTTTTTTCTTTGATTTTATGACTATTATAAAGAGTTAGCTCATATTTCATATTAATAAAGCAGTGATTTTAATTAAAACTGTTTTTTTAATGTTTACATAACATTTAACCGTTTATTCCCATATATATTAATGATACACTCCTTTGGGGAGAATTCTAAAATTTCTAATCATCTTCCAAGAAAGATGCCTTTTTTTCTGAAATAATAGTTCACCAACATATAATTGAGAATGAAATAGACCAGAACAGAAATACAGATGTACTTCATGAAGTGAGGGTAAGTTAGTACTTTAGGATGTTTGTTTGATAGCTTTGTATGTGCATGTTTTTTGTGTTTCTGGATCCCAATGAAGGTTATTTCTTTTCTGGGTCAGAACAAAAAAATGCTTGAAAAACACTACTCCAGAAGGCATAGCTAATTCAAATTATTTAACCTGGTTTTAAGAGAATTATAAATATCACAGAGGCTTTAGCTAAAGATAAATTCTGTTAAGATTCTGAGTGCTTTCTGAAAATATCCATTATTGATTCAACAGAATTTGAGACTAATTGTTCGATATCACATGATTTGATCCCTTGGAGCTCCTTTCAGCTTGCAGACCTCAAAATATTGTGATATTTTCAGCAACAACTGTGTGTGTGTATATATACCTTTTCTCAGAATGAAGGTACAAAGTGATGGATAATTGTTATATTTAATCAAAATCAAAGTAGTATGTTTATGATTTTTTGAAATAATGATATTTTCTACTCTTATACAAAACCAGTCATCTATTACTGAACTTTTATACACTTCATATTTGCTTGATTTCAGTGACATAATATAATTTTATTTTAGGCCCTGATGTGTGCATTTTTATCAGTACAAACACCTAAAAGTGTCATTTCAAACATAATGATAATATTACTACCACCATATTATATTGTAACATAATACTACACTAGGCACATGGCTCTGAGCCGTCAGCTATATTCACACTTCAAAAGATTATGAAGGGAACTCAGTAAATAGAAGAGTAAATGTCAGGTAATTTCTTTTATTACCATATCCTGGAGATAGATAGATGCTATAGATGCTATAGATAGATATAGATATAAATATAGATATAGATATAGATAATATAGAATAGATATAGGTATGGATATAGATATAGATATAGATATAGATAGTGGAATATATATAGTGCATATTTACCATTTCATAGATTTTGTTCTCTAAAGCAGAAAAACAAGATGATTTTTCAAGAGGAAGAGTACATTTTTATTAAAATAAAAATTCAAATACGTATGTGTTTATCTTGTTTATTAGAAAAGCCTGAGAACTTTGAGAAGAAAGAAAATACTAATGGGACATTTGTTCTGCTTTGCCGTATTAAATTTGATATAGTAGTAGATATACTATTTGTGACCAAGTAGAGACATCTAGTAAAGGAATTGTTGCATAGAACTCCGTATTTATTTTTATAGTCAAGATTTCATCAGCAAATTTTACCCTTAAAAGCATTATAATAGTATCTCCAGAATACGTAGTTCAGAATTAAATACAATCAAACCGATTTGGAATGTCTGTGTCTGTTCTAAGAGTCCCTAAAACTCAGACAGTCCCCTTAGGACTTTGGGATGACTTTGAGATACACCTGTGACAACAGTCTCATTTTCGCTGGATTTGGGGATTAATGTTTACTGGGATATTCAGAACAAACTAGGACCATAGCTGTCTCAGTGGCTCAGTCAGTTAAGCCTCTCTTGATCTTAGCTCAGGTCTCCATCTCAGGCTCATGAGTTCAACCCTGTGGTGTTTTTTGTTTGTTTGTTTGTTTGTTTGTTTGTTTGTTTAAAGATTTTATTTACTTGACAGAGAGAAACACAGCCAGAGAGGGAACACAAGCAGGGGGAGTGAGAGAGGGAGAAGCAGGTCTCCTGCTGAGCAGGGAGCTGGATGTGGGACTTGATCCAGTATTCCTGGATCATGACCTGAGCTGAAGGCAGTCACTTAACCAACTGAGCCACCCAGGCGCCCCATCAACCCTATGTTTTAAGTGTACTTAAAAAAAAAAAATTAAAATCAGCTTGGCAGTCTAAAATTCATTTCCATTTTGAATATGCTCCTATTTTCTCCCTTAGGGAAGAAGCAAAGGCATTCATCCAGCAGCCATTCAACACCTAAACGTGTTAACCTTTATTAAGAGTATACTAATTCCAGGTATACTGCAAATTCAACAATAACTCATATCATCATAAAAATTACCTAAGTTCTTTGTTTTCATCTGTTCTTAATTTCTTCTCTTTATTTACTATTTTCCTTTCATCACCAGAATATCTTTTCTCCCTCTTTCCTTTTTCTTTTCCCTTTCTTTCTCTTTTCCTTTCTCTCTTTTCTTCCTCTTTTTTCCTTTCCTTTCTTTCCTTTCTCAAAAATATTTTTGTCCTTTTCTTTCCTCTTAAAGTTACGAATTTAAATTTTTTTTTACAAATTAGATTAAATGTGAGGAGTGTGAGCATTCATCAGTTGATTTACGTAACAATGTTTCCATTGTTTTCCTTTCCATATTACGATTCTAGTAACTTAGCCTGAAAGCCCCACTATTTAATTCCCATTGTATTTATTTTGAAAGAGAGAGAAAGCACAAGCTGGGGGGAGGGGAAAAGGGAGAAAGCAGGCTCCCCACTGAGAAGGGAGCTCCCAAAGCAGGGCTTAATCTCAGGACCCTGAGATCATGACCTGAACCAAAGACAGAGGCTTAACCAACTGAGCCACCCAGGTGCCCCCAATTTCCCAACTCTCTATTTTACAGGGAAAATAGAAAGTGAGGGTTGAACTAGTTGAACATCACCCTGGGAGTCAGGCTGACTTCCATCAATGTTTCCCAAACTTAAAAGGAATTTTCACCTTACTTATTTGCCTCCTGATGAATGGGAAATGTGTATTTCTTGTAAAGACAACTTTCTTTCGCACCTCTTTTCCAGAACTTCAAACTCTTCTTTCTGAGTACTTAGTTAAAATCTGGGAATAGTTATTTGTTAGTAATGACCATAAACAACATCTACATATTTTTTTATTAATTTTTATTTTTTCCATAACCCAGCCACCCTATCCCTTCCCTCTACCCCCTAGCATCCCTCAGTTTCTTTCCTGAGATTGAGAGTCTCTTATGGTTTGTCTCCCTCCCTTGTCCCATCTTGTTTCATTTTTTCCCTCCCTACCCCCACGACCCTCACCCTGACTCTCAAATTCCTCATATCAGAGAGGTCATATGGTAATTGTCTTTCTCTGACTGACTTATTTTGCTTAGCATAATACCTTCTACTTCCATCCACGTCATTGCAAATGGCAATATTTCATTCTTTTTGATGGCTGTATTGTATTCCATAGTGTGTGTGTGTATGTGTGTGTGTATGTGTGTGTGTATACACCCCACATCTTCCTTATACTTTTATTTTTAAGATTTTATTTATTTATTTGACAGAGAGACATTACAAGTAGGCAGAGAGCAGGCAGAGAAAGAGCGGGAAGCAGGCTCCCCACTGAGCAGAGAGCCTGACATGGGACTCGATCTCAGGACACTGAGATCATGACCTGAGCCAAAGGCAGAGGCTTTAACCCACTGAGCCACCCAGGTGCCCATTCCTTATCCATGTTTTATTAGGTACTTAAAATATTTTGATATTTGAATGGCTTTAGTCTCCACCATTTGCTTGCTACTCTTATTAGTTAGTCTATCTGCTTGGCTCTGTATTTATTTTATTTTGAGACTCCAGGTATAATGTCCTTTTTTTCCCTAGGTATAATATTCTTAAATAGTTTAACTCACACCCATCTTCATAAAATTTCTTACCACAGTTATACTCACCCTGACCCAAGCAACTGCCTTAATATTTTTCTTTACAAACTTTTTGAAAGAGTTTCTCTTGCAATTTTTTTTATCCTGTCATACTCACACTTTACATGTTGAATAATTTGCAATTCTGGATTGACCAAAGTTGTCTCTGCTCTTGCTAAGTCTGATCAGCTCTTACTCATCTCAAAAAATTTAAGTCAGATAAAATCATTTCAAGAAAAATCACTCCTTTGCAAAAGCTAGTTTAGATGGGATATTTCCATTGTGCTCCCCTAGTACAGCCTCTATCACAGAGTACTTTAATCTAATTATCAGTGATTTTCCATAAGGTCAGGGATTGTGGTTTACTCAGTCACCGGAATCTATACCACTTTGTAGACTACTCTGTATCCCATACACTAAAGAAAAATGTTCAGTGACACTTGTTAAGAGGTAAGGCCAATTTCATTCAGGACTATTGTGACAGGTATAGGGATGACTGTCATGGCGTTTCATAGTGGGGTAAAGAAATTTGTTTCAACTCAATACAGCATGGGTCAGAGGGGATTTATAGTCAAGGAACAATGTGGAAATCAGTGGATGGAAAATTAAGAGAAGACATTAAGGGTTACCAGTTTCTGGCTAAACCCACCTAAAAGGATTCTTGCTTATGATAGGCTAGGGTGTTAAGACATCATTTGGAGGATGGTGGAGGACAAGGTATCTGATCGAATACCAAAGGTGATCAGATATTGAAGATGGGAGGCTCTGGTGAAATTGGCTTAGCAGGGTTCTTGGTAAAACTAGATTTTATAAGGAAATGCATAGATCACCCTAGAAAAAAGTTCAGGAGCCTGACTAAAGTTGGTCAAGCAAAGAATATTTGTCACATGCAGAAAATAATCAAGCCAAAGCCACTCATTGACATCTGACATATATTCACCTTCACATTATACCCTCAAGGTATAGCTCAATGCAATTTTTTCCTGGAAATTATAAGGTAGAAGAACAAATCTCAGCTTCAGTTTCTTCATTAGAAAAATAAAGAAACCTAATTTAGAAAGGCTTACCTTTCTATTTCCATTATCCATTCATCAGGGGAGATGTAAAAAGATGCTAATTGAAGGACTGATCATCTGTCTTTCTTACATTTTTCTATATATTTTGTGTTTTCTACAAAAACAATGTACTATCTTTGTTAAAAAATGTATATCTTTGTAAAAATACTTACAAAAAATTGTAAGTAGAAAATTTTAAAAGGGAATGAGTATGCTAACATGTTTGCTTTAAACTCTAAAACTCATTAATCTGGTGAATGATAAACTTTCCCTATTTATGTTGGTCCCTGGTAATATTTTTCTTCTAAATATCAGAAGAGTATGTTCCCCATATGTTTGTTATCATAAACTTACATTTTTTTTTTAAAGATTTTATTTATTTGACAGAGAGAAACACAGCCAGAGAGGGAACACAAGCAGGGGGAGTGAGAGAGGGAGAAGCAGGCTTCCTGCTGAGCAGGGAGCCCGATATGGGACTCGATCCCGGGTGTCCCGGATCATGACCTGAGCCGAAGGCAGTGGCTTAACCAACTGAGCCACCCAGGCGTCCCATAAACTTACATTTTTATTTAACTGATTTATGTTTCTTACCCAGATGATTGTGGGTAAATAGTCTAATCTATATTAAGTTTCTTTTCACACTAAGCTCCTCCCACACCCTCAAACACAGCATACTAAATTGGATACATAGTAGAATTTTAATAATCATAACTCATCAATAATCATAACTCAATCATAACTTAAATTGATATTCCATATTTATAATAGTTCTGTTGGAGCAGTATGCTCAGAATTCAAATCTAAAGTTTTGAAAACTGGAAGACCACTTACAACCAAATTATCTTCAAATTTACTTATAATTAGAGTATTATGATACATCAAATATATCTGGTAAGTCCAAATTTGAATTTCTTTAAAAGTACAAAATTCATACTTATCTGTTACCAAAAGGAAAATAAAATACTCAGAGTAAAAATAGGGGCAGATCCTCAAAAGTCAAAGTTTCATGTACCCCTGAGATAGGTCCTGGCATGGCTGATCAACCTGAATCTTCAGGGAGTGGCAAGCACACTTCCAAACATTTGCTTCAGTTGAGTTGCAGAATTTGTTCAAGACCCTAGCACACACAGAGCACTGGGGTAGAGGAAGCTGCAGCTCGGCAAGTACAGTAGTTTCCATGGTGGGCGCCTATAGCAGTGGCCTTGTTAAGACATATTTAGTGATTTTTGGACAGGGAGACTGGTGACAGGCCAGAAAGCCCAGATGAATCTACCAATGGGCAATCACAGATGAGACCTTGAAGGGCATTGAAATGACTGTGTGACAAGAGAGAAGACCCAGTAATATGTGAGCTATTGTTACAATTGAGCCCATTTTTACTCACACACAGTGGTGGTCTGGAGATATTTGGATTATATTAATATTTGTATATTTTCCCCTTTGTCTCAGTACATCATTTTGTAAATACAATGTGATGAAAAGTGCTGCTTTTCTAACTTCAGTCATTAAATTCGTATTGTTATTTTCTAGAAGACTTTTCCTCATGAACGTTTCACTCACTCCTTGATCTTGAATTTCGGAGAATGGAAAGAAAATATTTTTCACTAGGCACAGAATTTGGCTACGAATGAGCCATAATGTCACTTCTGCCAAATGAGGGATCCAGCCTACAGAGCTGTATTCTTTACTTTGTTAATAATTAAAAGAATATGTATAGCTAATTTTTATAAAATAAGCCAAAGTAATCACAAATACTAGGAGACTTATCTTTCCTAAAGTTTTAAAATGCATGCCCAAAGCTATAATAAAAAATGTGATTAAAATGACCAAAAAAGTAATACATTGAAAAGAAATAATTTATTCCCAATCCAGTTAACATTTTTTATAGTACAGGCCACAAAAATGGATTACTAAATCATATTTTGACATTTGTTTTCTAGGATTCAAAATGTTAACTTATATTTGGTATATCACATTTATTTGAAGAGAGAATAAGAGACTCGTTTTTTAAATGCATTATTTCTGTATTTAACAATCTTTGACTCTCCTAGTTTTTCAACACCAGAGGGCGATATGCTCTTGTTTTTACTATAAAACCAGCCTGCACCTGCTCTCCTTTGACAATGTACCCCAAAAATAGAAAGTGATAACTAGATTAGTACAGAGCTCACAGGCAAATTTGCTCTCAGGACAAATAATAATACTGTTGAAATCAGAGAAATATCAGTGATTTCTAATATTAAAACATCAATTACATCATAATTTTACATCAAATACCTTTAGTCAATTCTCTTCCTTAGATTTGTAATAAACAATATTATATTGCTTGTAAAATCCTGTTTCTAAATTTTAATTGAAATCATTATTATCTCTTCTTCTTCTTTTTTCTTCTTCTGTTTTTTTCTGCTGTTCCCAAGAACCCAAAAAAGGGATAAATGAAATATCACTTCTGCTTAGTATCTTGCTAATTTTGGTGAACTTTTAAGATCTAAATTTTTTTCTAAGGAAAGAGAAGAATAATATCTATAATTCAAATGTGTATAAAACCAGCTTTGCCATATATTGTTTCCAAATTACCATTTTCTCTAAAATATATTTATTACTTAATAATTTTTTTTTGCACAGAGGGTGAAATAGAGTTTCACATTTTTCTATTATGCAAATGTACTTACACATTAATTTCATTTGCCCCTAAAACACATTATTTCTCAAAATTTGAACCCACTTAAATGATTAACTTTTTCATATATTAGGAGCAAAGAAATAACCTAAAATGAATTATAAACAAACTTATATACAAAAGAGAGAAGTATATGCCATGATTTAGGTTGTCTCCCAATTACCTTAAGTTCTCAATTCTGATTTTGAAATATAAAACATAAGAATTATGTTCAAATAATTTAAAATTGTTACAATTTCTGTTTAGAATGGAATTATAACATTTTTGCAAAGAAAGATTTCTAGATGCTAACAGTTACATCTTAGAATTGTAATAGTATGTGCTTCCATTATAATTATCATTTACCTGAGAACTTGTAAAAATACTTCTTATATGTAGCTGCTTTGCAGATGAATTAAGAGATAATAGATCACTAGAAGGTTGTACATGCAGTGAAATATCTTAATCATCCTTAGTACTATATACAAATATATAATAAAATTTATTTCTATTCATGTTTTGAGTTTTTTTCCAAAGTTGATTTCTCTAAATTAGTTATTAAATTTTGTTGAAGAAAAGCACTTTTAGGAACTAAAATATCATGTTCAGTATCATAGAATATATCACAGATGGGTATTCCATAAGATGGTAATATGTTACAAACTGAAACTGGAATAGAAACATCAAGGTGATTGAAAATGCACTCCAAAAAGTAGTTCTTAATTAGATTTAGTCACATCATTGTGCTTATGTTGTGATTAAGGCCACAAACACACACACACACACACACACACACACACACACACACACACATACATACACTTCATTATGACCATTTCAAAAATGCAGCCATAACCAAATATTGCACAATCTTTATTGCTAATATTGGAATGTGGGCAGTTCATGAAACACTGCTACTAATGCCTCTGGAACATGGCTGTGGATGAAAACAGCCTAACCTAAAGGGAATCATCTCTGAATCTGCTTCTTGATCTCACCAGTTTCCAATTCAGAATCTGTTACGACATGTCCATTGGTTAGATATCCAAGACGCTGGGAAATAATTAGCTCTTACGTGAAGTTAAATGGTAGAAACTCATAAGTCATGAATTTCTCAAACAGAGTGTTCAAATTGTTGAACAGAGTGAAGATAGAGGAATTTATAAAAATGTGAATAATCTAAATGAGCTTAAGAATATAAACTAGTAATAATAAAGCATTCTAGAATGAAAAATAAAATCAAAGACTAATTAAAATAAATCAGACCAATATCAAAAAAGCAAAAACTATTAAATGGAATAAAAATGTTTTAAAAACCCTGTATTAAGGTCATGATAATAACCAACTTAGACATTAGTAAACTAACATAGATATTCTGATTTCTAGAGGAACCAATGAGAAATGTATGTCTTCAAAGCTAATAGAGGAGAAAAAAGAAAAAGCGTGAAAAATATTCAATTAAAAAAAAAGAATAAAGGAGAGAAAAGGAAACCTAGATTAGGTAGGTCTAACAGAAAACACAAAATAAATAGGTATTTTTATTTTAATAACTACAATAAATATAAATGAACTAAATTACCTTTTAAAAATAGAGATTGGCAGATTGAAAGAAAAAATATAAACCTAAGTTTATGCTGTTTGCAAGTGACGTATAAAAGAATGTGTGAAAATAAACATCCAGAAAAAATGTATCAGATATATTTTAATTAAAAGAAAGCTGATAAAAATATGTATCAGGAAATTAAATTTAAGGTAAAAAAGAATTACTAGAGATATAGAAGTCACTTTATATTAATAAAAGTTTCAATTTGCTAGGAAATAATTAAAATGTAAATTTCCACACATATACCATAGCCTTATATGTAGAAAGCAGAAATAGGCAGGGCTACAAGGTAATGTTTACAAGTTTCCAGTCATAGTGGAAAAGATGCAATGTTTATTAAGAATTGATTGAAAAGCTGGAGAGATGATTAGTGAGGATAAAGAGGCCCAAACAATATGTTTCACAAATTTAGTCTAAAAGACATATTTAAAGTATGATATTCAAGCTGTAGAATACATACTGAACTTGGAAATTTTTACAAAAATTAGTCATATGGAGCTCCAAAGCAAGTCTCAAGAAATTTCAAAGAATTAGAAATCATATAGAGATATACTATAATCACAATATAATTAACCTAGAAACTAATAATAAAATAACTAGAAAATTCTCATACATTTGAAATTAAAAAAAATAATCTTAAATAACTTATGGCAAAAAAAATAAATGGATATATATGTTACAAATTACATCCTAATCCACAAAATTTGTGGACTTAGCTACTATGATGTTTAGAGAAATTTAGAGCTTAAGAAGCATTGAAAAGGGACAAATATGAAATTAATAAGCTAATAATGTAAGCATTCCTCTCAGGAAGTTATAAAAGAGCAATTAAAAAATAACAAAGGTGGTACAAGGAAAGACACAACAAAAAAGAGAAGAAAGTAATCAGATAAGAATGATTGTGAAAAGAAAAATGAAGCCAAAACTTAGTTCTTTTTAAAAGGCTAAAAACTTTGACAAACCTCTGCTGATATTAAGATAAAAAGAGGTAAATTACACATAACTGACAGGAATGAAAAAGAGAAGATACTCATTTGCTTAATCATTAAAAAGATAAGAGAAAATTACTGATAAACTTATAAGAAAATATTCTAATTTTAAATCAATTTAAGTAAAATTTCAAAAAAAGTAACTTTATAAAATTAATTTAAAAGAAGCTGCTACAATGGAATATGCAATGATATGGATAGAGCTGGAGGGTATCACACTAAGTAAAATAAGTCAGTCAGAGAAAGACAAATACCATATGATTTCACTCATATGAGGAATTTAAGAAACAAAACAAATAATTCAGAGGTGGAGGGAAAGAGAGGCAAACCAAGAAATAGACTCTTAACTATAGAGAACAGAGTGATGATTGCCAGAGGGGAGGTGGGTGGGAGATGGTTTAAATAGGTAATGGGTATTAATGGGAGGACATTTATGATGAGCCCCCGTTATTGTATGTAAGTGTTGAATCACTAAATTCTAGTCTGTATTTGTAATATTGAGATTAGTATTACACTGTATGTTAAATAACTGGAATTTAAATAAAAACTTGAAAAAATAGGGGTGCCTGGGTGGCTCAGTCGTTAAGCAGCTGCCTTAGGCTCAGGTCATGATCCCAGAGTCCCAGGTTCGAGCCCCCCATTGGGCTTCCTGCTTGGCGGGAAGCCTGCTTCTCCTTCTCTCACTCCCCCTACATGTGTTCCCTCTCTAGCTGTGTTTCTCTCTGTCAAATAAATAAAATCTTAAAAAAAAAAACCTTGTAAAAATAAAAGAAGACTCAAAATGAGTAAAATAAATGCAAGAATTTGAATAAATAGTCAAAAGATTCCCACAAAGAAAACTCTAGTCACTGATTCCTTTACTGAGGGTCCTATCAAAGATTTAAGGAATAAATAATTCCAACTCCATACAGTCCTTTTTAAGATAAATAAAAACAGAGTAATACCTGTCAACTTCATTTTATGAATCTACCATAACCTTGTTAGTAACAGCTAACAAAGGGATAATACAAAAATGGAAATTATGGGCAATGTAATTCACAAATTTAAGATACAAAATTTTTTAAAAAGATTTTATTTATTTATTTGACAGAGAGAAACACAGATAGAGAGGGAACACAAGCAGGGGGAATGAGAGAGAGAGAAGCAGGCTTCCCGCTGAGCAGGGGAGTCCGATGTCGGGCTTGATTCTGGGACTATGGGATCATGACCTGAGCAGAAGGCAGATGCTTAATGACTGAGCCACCCAGCACCCCAAGATACAAAATTTCTAAATAAAATATCTATTAACCAAACTATTAGCTATATATATATATATAGAATATATATATATATATATATATATATATATATATATATATATATATAAAAAGAATGAAATAGTCTGGCAAAGTTGGAAGTATCTACTATAGGTTGACTTGTGTCCCCTATAACTAGTATGTTGGACTTTTAGTAATGGGTAGTTCAGAATGTAAACTTATTTGGAAACAAATTTATTATGGAATAATCAGTTAAGATAAGGTAATACTGAAGTAGAGTTGATCCTTAAATCAATACGACCAATATCCTTACAAAAAGGGGGAAATACAATATAGACATAGGCACAGGTAGAATAGCATGTGAGGTTGAAACAATGCTGTCATAAGCTGAGGAAATGCCAGAAGTCAGGAGAGAGGCCTGGAGCAGATTCTTCCCTAGTGCCTTCAGAGAGAACACGATCCAGCTGAAATCTTGAGCTCAGACTTCTAGTCTCCAAAACTGTGAGACAATTTCTGAATGGTTTGAAGTACTTTTCTATGGCAAAGTAATATAATACAGTAGCTGTGAAGTACAATGTTAATTAGAAAATTGATCAATACTTCTAAAACTATGGCAGTGACAGTTAACTGTCCACCAGAAAACTGCCTTTCTTTGCATGCCCCACCCCATACAACTCTTCTCCTCCTCCTCCTCTTCCTCCTCCTCCTCCTCCTCCTCCTCCTCCTTCTTCTTCTTCTTCTCCGTCTTCTTCTTCTTCTTTCTTTTCTTCTTCTTCGTCTTCATCTTCTTCAAGATTTTATTTATTTATTTGAAAGAGAGAGAATGAACACAACCAGAGGATGGGGAGGAGAGGGAGAGGCACACTTCCCACTAAGCAAAGAGCCTGACAACACTTAACCAACTGAACCACCCAGGCATGTTCCCTCTCCCCTCCCCCTGCCATGAAACTCTTAAAACCTGATCATTGCTCTCAATCTTGGGGCTTTCAGGACTGAACTCATCATTCAGGGACCCTGACAACTTCTCTCATTATTTTGTTTATTGTTGGCCATGTCAATCACCATAAGACAGGGCTCAAAGGAAATCCTTCGAGTCTCTTATGGTTTGTCTTCCTCCCCAGTCCCATCTTGTTTCATTTTTTCCCTCATTTCCCTCCCCCAAACCCCCTGCCCTGCCTCTTGAATCCCTCATATCAGAGAGATCATATGATAATTGTTTTTCTCTGATTGACTTATTTCGCTAAACATAATACTCTCTAGTATCATCCATGTCATTGCAAATGGCAATATTTCATTCTTTTTGATGGCTGCAAAGCATTCCATTCATCTTTAAGCCATGATCCTTTCACTTTTTATTGTTTCTATTTCTCTCTTTTGGCCTTACACTCCTCACCCAGTTTGAATTCCCTAACTAATCATTATATTCATTTCATTTCATATACTCTCAAAACTTTTTATCCTTTCTTAATTTATGATGCACATTTGTCTAAACAACACTGGCTAAATCCCACAATCCACCAAATTTGTGTCTGCAACACTGAAGATGAATAGAACATCATCAAACTGACTATTCACCTCTTAAACTCATGATCATAGGCTTCAGATGGGTCTTTAATGCTGCTGGCAATCATGTGGTATTTTCTTGTTTCCTTAACTATCTCTTCTCCTACATGACTATTATGTATCCCTTTCCTCCCTCTTCAAACTTCTAAAACTTCTTTCTTTTCCTCATTCTCAGCTGATGATCCTGTTTCTATTTCATATGGGACACAAAAGCAAGCTTAAAAGAATTTCTGTAAGTTCTTATTACTACTATCACTCACTCATTTGAGTAGATGTTCTCTACTAGATGAATCATCCGTTCTGGCTAATGACAATCTTTGACTTGTGCATTATTTCCAGGCTTTATTACCTCCTCCTTAAAGACATTGCTTCAGTAATATTTTTCTCTGTTTCATGTGGTCACAATGTTTTTCTTGTCTATGGAATATGTATGCAAGTGTATAAGTATTCAGTTATTTCTCTCATGATTTACTTATTCTACAAGTTATTACTCCATTTATTTACTCTTGAAAGTTAAACTCCATAAAATGACATGTTCTTTTTTCCCCATCTAGAATATGTTCCAATCAGGTTTACTCTCACCATTTCATCAAAACCTTCACAATAAATTCCATGTTGAGAGATTTCAATTCTCACTCTTTATCTTACTTTACCTATCAGCAGTATTTTGCCTCACTAATTATCCCCTCATTCACACAGAAATTATCTTTACCCAACTTTCAGGAAATCACAGATTTTTGTTTTTCTGTAACTTCTTGGTCATATTTGCAGGTTCCATCCCATCTCCCTATCCTCCGAATGTGGAGTTCCTCAGAGCTTAGTCCTTGGAACTCTTTTCATTTTGCATTCACTTCTTGGTGACCTCACACTGTCTCATGGTTTTAAACACTATCTATAAACTGACTCCAAAATTTACATCTCTAGTTAAATCTTTTCCTTGTTTCCATTTGTATATTCAGTCACCTATTTTGTATTTCCACTTGAAAATATAATGGACATTTCAAATTTAATCTGATTGCCTGATATTTTCTTTAACCCTGAACTGATTCCTCACACAGTTTCCCCAGATCAACATAAACTTCATTATTTATCTGCTTAGGGACTCTATCTCCCTCTTTCTCCTTGGGGCTAGTCATTGACCCCTCTCTTTCTTTCCTACCAGTCCCATCAGACATTCAATATGTTGGTTTTACCTGTAAAATACATGTAGAATCCGAACACATGTTAACATTTTTTCAGCTATTACCATAGCCTAAAATAGCATTATACTGCCACTGGATTACTGAAATATTTTCCTCATTAATTTCTGCCTCTGCCATTTCCTCACACCATTATTTTCAACACGTTGGCCAGAGGAATCATATTGTGATGCATAACAGGCTAGGTCTCTCCTATGATCAAATCCCCACCTCCATAGTGGCTTCCACATTTCACTAAGAGTAAGAGCCAAATTTACAGAATGTTTTACACAACTCTACATAATCTATCACTTATCTTTCACTTAATTCTCTCCAACCCCACTGACCTTAATGTTTTCTGAACATCTGAGCATGCTGTGCTCTTCAGATAGCAATCTCAAGACTTCTGCACTTGTTGTCTCCTCTGCTTTAAATACTTGTCCCCCAGTTACAAACATAGTATTCTATCATTTCTTTAAGTCCTACTTAAATGTAATATTTTCAGTATATCTGTTTCTGACCTCCCAATGCAAGATTGAAAGCTCTCTCCCAGAACTTCCTAACCCCTCCTTGTTTTTATTTTGTGTGTGTGTGTATGATTTAAACAATCTATTATACTATTAATAATATTAGTATATAATATTACTTTTTTTCTTGTCTATCACTTTTATTAGAATTTAACATCTGAATCAGAGATTTCATTCTGTTTTGTTTCTTTTTATTCTCAGGGTCTGTATCCTATTTTTAAATGAGACTGGCAGGAAACTGAATTGAGAAGACAAATACTAGAAAATAAAAAGGTCTTATTCAAAATGATAAGTATTTTAAGTTGTCTTAAATATTGGACAACTATTAAAATATTTTAATTTGAAGACTGACTGACAAGGTAAATGTCGTGTTTTAGAAAATTTTTGTTTGTTTGTTTTGAGGTAGTAAGAGGATATATTGGAGCCATGGACAGAAGATCAGTTAAGAATTTATTACATTAGGGACACTTGGGTTGCTCAGTTGGTTAAGCATCTGACACTTGATTTGGGTTCAGGTCATGATCTCAGGGTCATGATCTCAGGGTCATGCAGTCAAGCCCCTGCCCAGGCTCCATTCTTAGTGAGGGGTCTGCTTGAGGCTCTTTTTATCTCTACCTTTTTCTCTGATCACACTTGCTTTCTCTCCACTAAATAAATAAATCATCTAAAGAAGAATTTATTACAATAGTTCAGACAAAGACTTAAGAAAATAGAAATAGAGATTAAAAATAGAAAGCAAAGTTTTTATGCAGGGCAAGACTCAGAATAGCCAGCACAACACTGGAGAACAAAAGAGGACTGACACTAACAAACTTCAAATTTTACTAGTAAGCTACAGAAATAAATATAGTGTGGTACTGGCAAAAGAATATACAAATAGACCAATGGAACAGATTAGAGTCCAGAAATAAACCCCACAATGATAGTCAACTGATCTCTGACAAGGGAACACAGTCAATTTAATAGAGATAGTTTCTCAACAATTGATACTAAAACAACTGTATATCCACATACAGGGAAAAAAAAGAATCTATATACAGACCTCACCCCCTTCTAAAATGTTAACTAAAAATGAATCATAAATGTTAAACAAACAGAAAACTATAAAACTCCTAGATGATAACATGAGACAATCTAGATGATCTTGGGATTTGGTGGTAAGTTTTTAGATACAACAAAGATGCAATCCATGAAGGAAAGAATTGATAAATTTGAATTTACTAAAATAAAAATTTAAAAGCTTCTCTGTGAAGGATACTGTTGAGAGAATAAAAAAGACAGGCTACAGACTGGAAGAAAATATTTGCAACAGGAGTACCTGATAAAGGACTGTTATCCAAAATATATATAGTACTCTTGAAACTCAACAATAAGAAAATGAATAAATATTAAAAATACCTCATGAAAGAAGATATACAGATGACAAATAAGCAGTAAAAAGAGGCTCTTCATCCTATGTCATTAGGGAATTGCAAATTAAAATAACAACATGGCTATTATCAGCTATTAGAATAGTTAAAATCCAAAACAGTGAAAATACCAAATGCTGGGGAAGATGTGGAGCAAAAGGAACTCTTATTCATTTCTGGCAGTAATGCAAAATGGCATAGCTACTTTGTAAGACATTCTCACAGTTTCTTACAAAGCTAAACACAGTCTTATACAATTCAGCAATTGAGCTCCTTGTTATTTGCTCAAGAGTTGAAATATTATGTCCACACAAATACCTATATAGGGTTGTTTATAGCAGCTTCCTTCATAATTGCCAAAACTTGGAAGCAACCAAGATGTACTTCAGTAGGGAAATGGATAAATTAACTGCTACATCTCTAAAATAGAATTTTATTTAGGGCTAAATAGATAAGAGTTATCAAGGTACAAAAATATATAAAGGCATCAAACTAAATGAAAGAAGCCAATTTGAAAAGATTGCATGCTGTGTAATTTTAATTACATAACATCTGGAAAGGCAAAACTATGGTCAATAAAAAGACCCATAGCTGCCAGGGGTTTGGGAGGAGTGAGGGAGGAATGAATAGGTGGAGCACAGAGGATCTTGAAGGAATAAAATTATTCTTTCTGAGACTATAACAGTGGATTCATTCATTATACATTTGTCAAACTCCAGAAAATGTTTAATGTCAAGAGTAAATCCTAATGTAAACTATAGATTTTGGGTGCTAACAAAGGGTGTCAATGTAGTTTCATCAATTGTAAGAAATATTGGCGGTGGAGGAGGCTTGCATGTATACATATGTGGGGGGGTACATAAAACTGCTCTAAAAAGTAAAGTTGATTTTTTTAAAGCAAAAGCAGTTTCATAATGTTTATATGTAACTTTCTAACTCTTATAATTCTGTAGCCTCCTGTGGGTAGTATGGTTGGAATCATGTAAGAAGCATAAAACAAGGGTGTCTGGGTGGCTCAGTGGGTTAAAGCCTCTGCCTTTAACTCAGGTCATGATCCTGGGGTCCTGGGATAGAGGCCCGAGTTGGGCTCTCTGCTCAGCAGGGAGCCTGCTTCCTCCTCTCTCTCTGCTTGCCTCTCTGCCTACTTGTGATCTCTCTCTCTGTCAAATAAATAAATAAAATCTTAAAAAAAAGAAGCACAAAACAAGAGCCACGATAATTTATTTAAAAAGAATTCTGTTATTTACCCACATTTTCTAAACAACATTAAAGAATTCCAATTCATAAAACAAAATGGAACTTCTAAAACATTGGTTTCTTTACCCTCCATTTCCCCTGTATGCCAAAGCTATTCTGGAAATTCTCATATGACAAACTTTTATTTCTACCACCTGCTTCACTCTTTTTTTTTTCTCCCTCTTCTCTTATCCTTTCTCTCTAAGACCCTATTATATTATCAATTAACCTCACACTCAAAAAGCAACTATCCTTCTCTTTAGAGGGGGGAAATGGAAATAGTTTAATACTACTTGCTAGAGGGACAAGGTTATGAATACTCTCACATCCTGTCACGTAAGAAATAGAAGTGTCATGACTTGGTGATTGAACGGATCTAGAGGGGTAAAAATTGCCCAAAGACTTCAGGCTTTCAGTCATTCATTCAATACTTTTTTTTTTTTTTAATGTTACTTAAATTTTTTTTCCAGTGTTCCAAGATTCATTCCCCATTCCCCACACCCAGTGCTCCACGCAATAGGTGCCCCCAGTACCCACCACCAGGCTCTCCCATCCCCCCACCCCCCTCCCTCCAAGTCCCTCAGTTTGTTTCTGTTTCCAAAGTCTCTGTTGTTTCGTTTCTCTCCCTGGATTACCCTACTTGCCATTTACTTTCCTTCTCCCACTGTCCTCCAGGTTACCCCTCATGCACCGCAAGTAAGTGAAACCATGTGATACTTGACTTTCTCTTCTTGGCTTATTTCACTCAGCATAATCTCTTCCAGTCCGGTCCATGTTGCTACAAAAGTTGGATATTCATCCTTTCTGATGGAGGCATAGTATTTTGAATGTTTATGAAGAGCCAGATATACATCCACAGACAAACATTACCTCTGCTCTTCAAAAGCAATGAGCATCTATTCTGTGACATATTTGAATATAAAGCCAATTACAATAGAGCCTGGTAAGTACAATATTATAGGGAAAGCACAGAGTCATATGGTAACAAAGATGTGGAAAGAGAAAGTGAGTAGAATGTAATATATTATTTTTGAAACTTCTGTGAGATATTCAAAAGGAATGTCTCCTATTCTGCCAAATATATCAGAATAGAATTTAAGGTCTGTGGTGAAATTATAAATTAAGGAGTAAGAAAAGCTATAATATCAAGTGATAAAGCTAAGGAACTGTGTTTACAGTAAAATGATAGAGGTATACCATTAAAACCTTTCAACTGAATACATTGTGGTTAGTGGAAGAGAGCTATGGAAGCTACAAGCAAAGGTACACAAATACTTCTGAGCAAGAATTGAATGCTATTTTTTTTTAAAGATTTTATTTATTTGACAGAAAGAAACACAGCCATAGAGGGAACACAAGCAGTGGGAGTGAGAGAGAGAGAAGCAGGCTTCCCGCCGAGCAGGGAGCCCGATGTGGGACTTGATTCCGGGTCTCCGGGATCATGACCTGAGCCGAAGGCAGTCGTTTAACCAACTGAGCCACCCAGGCGCCCCTGAATGCTATTTTAAGTCAAGAAGTACAACTGAAAATTAAACTTGGTTTTGGTGACCTTAGCAAATGCCCATTGTGAAGTCAAGTAAAAGATTAAAGTGAGTTGAGAAGGCAATAGGTGGCGAAGAAGTTCAGAATATCTGCAAATAAAAGAAAGAAAAGTGGAAGAGTTCATAGAAACACAAACTTGCTGTCACTACCTGCTTATCAGCAAAGAAATAACTCTAGGGATATGCTATAAGATTTTAGAGAAAGGAAAGGGTCCTGTCAACTCTTTAGTCATTAGGAGAGGATCTAGAGAGGGAAGCCAGTTGTTCTAACTACTGATGGATAAGAGATTTGGATTTTGAGGAGGAAAGAGAGATTTGAAAGAGAAAGAACAAGATCCAGGATCAGGCAGGGGCATGATGACCAATTTTTCCCTTAGAATCCCAAATGAAGTGTTCATTTTCTCTGCTTTTCTCTGCACATTTTAGTTAAATCAACTTATAGCCAACAGCAATAAAATGATTGCTATCGACTGGTAATTGCTTTAGTTTAGTTCAATAATCCTTTTTAAAAAGCCATTATTATATTTAGTATGAATCTGCATTCTTGTTAATTATCTCAGAAGACAATCATGGAAGCAGTTATTCATGAAATATAAAATGCTCACTTAGCCCTCATAATCTTATAGGCAAGGAAACTCTAAGACATAGAAATGAATGAATGAAAATAGAATGTGGAAATGTACTTCTTGACCTATTACTGAGTAAAAGAGAAATAAAAAAATTTTTCTTAATATTTAACATTGAAGTTTAACTTCAAGAAATCAGAAAGGAATTTATTAAACTATAAATTATAAAACATATAGTAATCATCTCTTGGAATATGTTACTAATGGTACTACACTTATATTCTGGAGTTACATTAATGTCTAGCATCTCTTGGAAGACATAACGTTCATGTTTAATTATTCTTTTACTGAATTTAGTAGTTTATGTTACTAATGGTACTACACTTATATTCAGGAATTACATTAATGTCTAGCATCTCTTAGAAGACATACTTTTCATGTTTTAATTATTCTTTTACTGAGTTTAGGTAAACTATCACTTGGTCATCATCATAGAATTTGTCTGCATGAAAAAGAACAAAAGATTACTACCCCTTAAAATTCATTTATCTCAACCACCATTTCTCTACCACCAACTTTCTTACCTAGAAACTCCTAATGTTGCAAAGTTAATACATCAATGCTTGGAGAAAATTTAGATTGGTTTGGGGCAGTATAACTGATATCTATTTTCTAGTTTATAGGAAGTTTTAGTGAAGATTGCTTTTCCCTTATATTATCTCATTATCAGGGTATTACTGTGTAAAACACATACTAATGATTTTGAGTTTCTTGTTATATCAAACCCTTTTCAACTGGGCCCTCTTACCTTACGTATATATATATTATATATATCTTATGTATAAATAGATATGATTACCAATTATCAAATTATTTTTCAAATAACTCAAGGAATGAATAAATAGAAAATTTAATGCATAGAAGGCAAAACTTGTCCAGCATCACATCACTAATGTGAACCCACATTTTCTTTTCTTTTTTTCTTTGTAAAGATTTTATTTATTTATTTGACAGAGAGAGATCCCAAGTAGGCAGAGAGGCAGGCAGAGAGAGAGAGAGGAGGAAGCAGGCTTCCCGCCGAGAAGAGAGCCTGATGAGGGCCTAGATCCCAGGACCCTGAGACCAGGACCTGAGCTGAAGGCAGAGGCTCTAACCCACTGAGCCACCCAGGCGCCCTTTCTCTTTTTTTTTTTTTTTTTTAATATTTTATTTATTTGACAGAGAAAAACACAGCGAGAGAGGGAAAACAAGCAGGGGGAGTGAGAGAGAGAGAAGCGGGCTTCCCCCGTAGCAGAAAGCCCAATACCGGGCTCTATCCCAGGACTCCAGGATCATGACCGGAGCTGAAGGCAGTCGCTTAACCAACTGAGCCACCCAGGCGCCCCGTGAACCCACATTTTCTGATTGATTCTAAATCTCCTCCATTGCTACTGTTCTGCATTGGTACCCTAAATATCAAGAAGTAGATTTTTATTGCCATGCACAATCTACTGAAATGGAAATACTGATCATTTTCTTTTAGTGATTTATCTCATAACTATAGATTTTAGAAATCTCTTAGTTACTATTTCCATCTTTTACTTATTTCTCTTATTTCAGAACATTCATGATTTTACACAGCACAAAACAGCCAGATAATTCTTTACCAAAAGAAGACATGCTCCATTCAACTTCACTGATAATCTGTGCTTGTCTTTTCTATATAATTGCTTCATATTTTATGTTATTTTAACTTTTCGATACGGCAGAATAAAACACCAGCTTGGCCATCAACCAGAAATAAAATGGGTGGCCACATGTAAATATATCCCATATAAAATTTCCTCCTCCTACTCAAAACTAATCCAGGATGCACAGTACTGAAAGTTTGGAAAAAAGCATAATAAAAACTTATGGGGAGAGACTTGGAATGATTTCAAGCATTCTGTTACTTGTCAGAGGCAATGTTTCTTGAGATGCTCCTATTTTAATACTTGATGACTGGAATCTAGAATTATTACAAACGTTACTTATGAATGCTTTAAAATGATGCTAGGCACTGCACCAAAATAATTCACTTAACAAGCCTATTTGACAGAAATTACTGAGAGAATTTGAAATGTAAAACATTTTGTTGATCTTCAAAATATCTTTGGGAAAAAAAAGGAGGAGTGGTCTGGTTTTCCATATGGAAAATTTAAGATCAATTTAAGACACACCAACACATTTGTGGCAAAACTTAAAATATAAATTGCATCTTTTTACTCTCAGTCTGAGTCAATTTTAGTAATTTGGAGACGTTAAATCTATTGTCCAGAGGCTTCTGTGGAAGCAATTGTTGCCACGAGTGGGAGTGAGGTAGTAGTTAAGCTCTCCTGTGTTTCTCCCTGTGTGAGCGCGAGAGGTGTGGAGAAGCCTCTAGAATGAATACTCTGCCCACCTAAAACTTGCACAAGCACTTGGTTAGAAAACTGTTGAATAAATTTGAAGTAAATAATTGGGTAAAATTTTGTAGCAGCATAGTTTCTGCATGTTTACGTGTTTTCCACTTGTGAAACAAAACCTTTTCTTTTTTTTTTTTTCATTTTTCTTATTCCTTTTTTCTCCCCGAAATATCTTAAAGGTCAAGAAAATGTTTTACATTTTATAACCCCCAGTATTTTCTACCAAATAGGCTTCCTAAGTGACTTATTTTGGTTCAGTGACTAGCATTCTTTTAAAACATTAAGTTTTAAGTAGTAACTTCTGTAATAATTCCAGAAAATACATCAATATAGACAACACCTGAAATATTTTTTAGTGTTTTACTAGATAAAATTGCAAACTAAGTAATACTTATATTTCAGTTCTATCCAGCTTCAGTTTCTGAATCTTTACCTTCTTGTCTTCTTCTAACCCATGTTCCTTACATCAGCATGCCAGAAAATAAGATAAACTATTTAGCACCTTTTTTTTTTTTTTCTGACAGTATTTTCCTCTGGTTTAGGTCTGTTTTTGCTAAGATATTCAACTATGAGTTAATTTTTGAAAATGTTATGAGTCATATTACAATGTTAGTCAATGATCTCTGATCCCTTAAGTTATATTTAATATTATTGATATTCACATATAATAAAAATACAGGAAAGACAGTGCAAAAAGGTGACTTAGATCATTACCTACAAGTGAAGGGGATTGGAAATAGTCAATACTCATCACTAGAGGTTGCTTTAAATCAGTAGAAAATGTTACCTTGCAGGCCAAAGTCAGAGTACTGATGCATGTAATTAATACTTAATTCCATTAATTTAACACCCCTTATGTTTCCAACTTTGTACTAGGAACTTCATATTTATTATCACATTTAGCTTTTCCAGCACTTCTATGAAGTAGGTATTATTATCTCCATTCACAGATCATGAATCTGAGGCACAGAAGAGTTAATAAGGTTTTTCAAGGTTATATTACACATAAGGGCAAAGCTAGAGTTAGAAAAGTTGGCTTTGGTGGAATTCAACATTACCTCTTGCCTTCTATTATGTCGTGATGCTAACTTATCTTTAAATCAATTCACATTTGTTTACATGATTGCAATTCTTCTCTAATTGAGCTTAAACATCACCACTCAACCCAACAATCTCTTATTCTTTATCATTTAAAAGTTCATAGAAGCTGGAAGTATCTTTCTTACTCATTCATCTACTCTGTAGAAATTTTCTTTCTTGGACTGGCTCAAAAGAGTAGCAAAACTGTTATGTTTAAAATTTTAAAAATCAAACCTTCACCTAATTATTATTTTATTATTTTCAACAGATCATACACCTTGAAAAATTACCGTTTTGTGAAAAGTTGCTTTTACATTCTAGAACATGTCCTGAGTAATACATTCCTGATATGTAATTTCACTCAATTGTTGTTTACTTGAAATTTGTTGACCAAATTTCTGCTAGAGCTCGTTTTTAGGGAGTAGCATGATCACTGTAAAATCTTCATCCACACTCCTTTATAGTTATATAATAAAAAAAAAAACATAAGAAACCTCAGGAACCACCTCCTACTCAAGGCAGAAATACCTTCCAGAGAAGTCTTCTGGATAAGTGGCATTCCAACCTGGGGTGGTTGCTTTGGTTGACTGGAATATCACTGATTTTAGGAGTATTGTTCTGCCTGATTTTGCATAGAAACAGCCTTCCACTATCTTTCATATATTAATCCACTGGTTTCATATACTATAAAACAATTTCCCTTCCATAAAAAAAAGTTCTGCAATGCGTAAAAGTAATTATACTGTTCTTCAACAGTCCTTTTTTTTTCTTTAAGTCCTGTTTCCTCAACTGTTGCTCATACAACATGTTTCACATTTTACATTTATCAAATGCTTGCTATTTGCCTCTAGGTTAAGAACTCCCCCTAAGTAGTCCTGCTATCGAAATATTTTGGTTAACTGGGGGCACTGATACATATGCAGTATTCACACCTTAAGGTCATAGGTACCGTAATACAACTATGAAAGGGGAGCTGGAACGATGATCTACCATGGGGGAAGAAGGTCTGAAAAGACTGCTTCTAATATGAGATGGCAGGAACCTGACATTGGCTAATAAGCCAGATGATGTCAGACCTCTGCTAAGGAAGATTACTGATCATTGTTTCCTTGACTGTGGTACTTTGATTTCATTAATTCTTTTAAATTTGACATTAAAATTGTATTAACCTTACTTTTTTTTTTTTTTTTTTGGTTCTTGTTGAGTCTGAAGTACTTTTGTAATTGGTGATTTTTTTTAAATTAACATATAGTGTATTATTTGCTTCAGGGGTACAGGTCTGTGAATCATCAGTCTTACACAATCCACAACACTCACCATAGCACATACCCTTCCCAATGTCCATAACCCAGCCACCCTATCCCACTCCCCCACCCCCAACAACCTTCTGTAATTGATGAATTTAAAAAAAATAATTACATTTATCCCTCTATAATAGCAATATAAGTCTATTACTCCAGCCAACTGAGATTTTTGGGATACTGGTTCTTATACCCACTGATTTATGAGAATGAGACAGGGAACTAGTTCTTTTGCTGCTTAAGTCTCAATAATAGCATTGACTTTCAAGCTATAGGGAGAGATAGAATAATTTGAGATATTTACTCATTACATTTTACATACCTTAGAAATGTAAAGGATAGAAGCAAAGTTGAGAATTACATTTTCTAAAACTGATTTTTTTTTCTTTTACAGAGAAAACAACATTAAACAGTGTGCCATATCCTAAAGTCTACGAAACAATTTCACAGAATTGAAGATAATAATCAATTGGTAGAATACAAATTCAGCTTGTCAGCTGGCATATTATAGTAAGTTGTTACTCCTTGTCACACTTTTCTACAAGATTGAAGCAACATTCTCAGTTTGGCATATAACTTTTAAATAGGTTTTCTGAGTGTCAATTTATCAGAAAGCTATTTATTGACCAGCTCTATGGCTTTCACTAATACCCTTTAACCCACCACCTTGATCTATTCATCTTCAAAGTACTTATAGCACCATCATGGCATCTTTATTTGTTTACTGCTTGTCTCCCCACCCCCCAGAATAGAAGCCTCCTGAGACCTATTTTCTTCACACTAATATCTTGAATGGTGTCTGGCACATATTTAAAATAATGGATAATAATTTTCTTATTATCATTATGAACATTATTGAACAAAAATGAAAAGCCATTTTCTTTACTTAAAGTGAAAAACATGTCCAGGTGGAAAAAGAGAGTAACTTAAGTACTAAATTGAGTTTAACTTTGAATGACCAATTTGAGCATCATTTTTGTGGTTATTAAGAAAATGCCCTATCCCAAGGAAAGCAGCTTCACAAGCTGAGATATCAGGAACCATAATACTTAAGAATTTTTAAATGAATGCCTGTGTTTTATTTTACCTTTTATAGTATACATATCAGTTGGATTGTCATAACGATTAGAAAAAGACAGGAAAACAGAAATAATTAAATTTTAGTTCTCATTATTCATTTGCACTTTAAAGTAACGAATAGAATTAGGACTTTTATATGTGTTCACAGGAGCATATGCATCTCTGCATCTGTTTCCTTTCCTGGTATTAATCCTTAGTGCAGCTATATTTATTTCTGAAGTTTAAGGGATTTTTACGTAGGTGTGGAAGACTATTCAGTAACTCAAGAAGAACTCTTCTGAGATGTCTGATGAAATATGACAAATTCTGTGGATCAGCAGTCTACAGTTGAATTTCTGATTCAGGAATGGAGTTAAGCCAAAGCACATTAATGTGCAAAATAGCTTTCCTTTCTCTCTCCTTCTTCCATTAGTAGAGCAGTCAGCCTTTGGGCTGCATATGAATGCTACTACGTTTAATCTACTACATATAAAAATGATTTATGGGGATTTAAAGTATCAGTGCAAGTATTATTTACATTTATTATTATCTTATTTTTGTCACTAACTTTTATTTGCTGCATGAAAAAGATTCCATGGCCAATGAAAGGGAAGTATATAGAAAAGAAGAAAAGGGACTCTACTTAAAGAATTTAGTAAATTAAATGGAAATTCATAGGTGGGAGAAGAGCTAATATTTTAAGGTTGACATTGCTACTTCTTTGGCATAAATTTCCCATCTCATCTTACCCTTCTTTTATTGCTCAGCATAGTTTACCTGTTTTTTATGAGCTTTTTTCCCACCCATTCCCATGTTCAAACTGGGACATCAGATAAATAATCACTAATATGCTAAACATGAGCGGTTTGCTCCTGGACTTTGCAAGAAAGCATTGAAGCTGATGTGGCCAACAAAATGAACAGAAAATAAAGAGAAGAAAGGAAAGTATGAGGAAAGGAAGGCAAGAAGGGAGGAAGGAAGGCAGGGAGATACGAAGGGGGGAAATAAATGGAAAAAGGGAGTGAGGAGAAAATGAAAAGAAAGAGGAAAGGAGGAAACAGAGAGAAAGGAAAGGGAAAAAAGGAAAAGGAGAAAAAGAAAGAAAAGAAAAAAGGAGCAAATGAACAGTGGTTAAGGAAGTATATCTGCGTTTACTTTTTGCTTGAGCATACTGATCCTGATCAGCTGACTTTCAACTTCCACAAGGTTACGATTGAAGATAAATTCCATTAAAGGTTTTAATAAGGAGGTCAAGTATGTTAAATAAAACACCTCACAAGTTCATCTGATGGTAGAATGTCTGAAAAAGGGACTGTCTTTTAATTTGGAGGAAAAAAAAGAAATGTGCACACCTGTGTATGTGTGTGTGTGTTAGTTTACTAAAAGTTGCCTCTTTATTGAGCACTTCAAATATTTAAAACAATAATTTTGAAGAAGTGTAAAAAGTGAAACTGGGTACAGAAGTCTCAGTTCTGCAATTTAATGAAGTTATCACCTTTGTCTTTTAAGATAGCCTGAGTACATCATCAAATTAAGTTCTCAAGCATTCAAACATAGTCTTTTTCACCTTTATTTTCTTCTCACATATTTCCTTAGTTCTAATTAATTACTTATGATTATCTCTTAGTATTAATGAAATATTCTTAAGTATATCTCTTGAAAAAAATATTTCTGAAGTAGTCTATATACACAAATTTCTTTAATGTGTCACTTGAAAGGCAACATTTAGTTTGTTTTATTCAGGTTGTTTTGTTATAATCTTTTCCATGGTCTGAATTATATGGATAATCATGAAATATAAACAAATTATAGGAAGGTAAAGGAAATAAATACATCAAGGAAAACATTTACATCAGTAGAAACAGACAGTAAGTTACTATTCACATTTTTTTAAGGTCTTTATTTTCAGGTAATCTCTACAATCAACCTGGGGCTCAAACTTACAACTCCAAGATCAACAGCTGCATGCTCTACTAATTGGGCAGTCAGGTGCCTCACTATTCACATTTTTTCTTAAAGATTTTATTTATTTGACAGAGAGAAACACAGCCAGAGAGGGAGCACAAGCAGGGGGAGTGAGAGAGGAAGAAGCAGGCGTCCCGCCAAGCAGGGAGCCCGATGTCGGACTTGATCCCAGGTCTCCGGGATCATGACCTGAGCCTAAGGCAGTTGCTTAACCAACTGAGCCACCCAGGTGCCCCACTATTCACATTTTTTAAAAATATGTTTTGAAATGTATAAAGCCATTGATGTTCTTGGATTTCATTATCAGACTATTTTGGGCTTTGGGAAAATCCATTATCAATTCAATACTATTCTAAAAGAAACTAGATTTGTCAACTGTACAATGTGATAGCATTCCTTAGAAAATTGAGATAAAGGAAGCTTGGAAATAGGATTGTATTTATAAAAGTTCTGCTTTGCAATTGACACCTCTAACTTCTGAGCCTTGCTGAAATAACTTAAAAAAGAGTGCATTTAACACTCTCGGTAACAGCATAGGTGAAAGTTTCCTGAAGTGTTAAAGAAAACATTGGCTAAATGTTATTCAATGATGGCTGAAGGCAGTAGCATTATGTCTGACACCTGACCAGTTTCTCTCACTTCAAAAACTTAAAATAAATCAACAGACATCATGGTTACCCTTTCCCCTGCTTATCTGGAGTACATAATGGTTGAGAGTTAACTCTATCATTCTCTATCTTCATGAGATGTATGCTACAAGTGTTTTAGTATGTCTACTTCTACTGTAAATTTTACCGAGTTACTTCCATAAAAGCTTTCCACTTCTTCCTTTGGACATGTGCCCATAGGTGGCATCTCGGATCACTTTGCCATCACCAAGATAATGGTTAGATGATACACCTCATCTTTATTTCTTTTTCTGATCTTAGGTATAAACTGTATATTATGAGAGTTTCTGCTATGTTTATTTACATTTTTTGTTACAGCAAACTTTATGAAGAAAAAAACTTCATTATTTTAAAATTTTATTCTAGTCAAAAAGTATATTTGTTCTTGAATGTCCCATGGTTTGTACTAGAGAAAAGAAGTTACACTTCAGGTTAGACGTTAAACATAATGCATTATCAATGAATTTAGCCCAGAAAGAATTAGCCTTAGCTTCTCTTTCTTGGCTTCCAGCCAGGGCTGATATTTTAGCTTTATTTTATAAGTCTCCCCAGCTGCTTTCCTAATCTGGGGAGGCAGCATCAACTAGACTCTTCTAGTTTGAACAAAGCATGCTAAATGCTTCTCTATTCTCCCTGAGTAGTTGTTACTCAGGGAACACAGAAAGTTTGATCTTTGGATTTTATTCACAATGGCACCCTTCCCACTCAAACAGAATGTGCAAGGGGATCATATAAACATTAGACCTATTGAGGACAAATGTTTCATTAGTTCAGAAGCATTTCTTTAGCATTTTTAGGAAGTAAGGTTAGCATTGAGACTTGAACTAAGAAACTAACTTTATTTTAAATCCAATTACAAAATGATTTTTGGGTAGGAGAAGAGAATAGGTTTAGCAGTTTTAATACTCATGCAAAATAAAAGGATTGTCCTTTTTTGAGGTGAATACATATATAAACATGTATTTTTATTTTCACATATAGAAATTCCAAATTATGATTTTAAATATTTATGTATAAAATTATTTCCATTATTTCATTTTGATATTTAAGGAAAATTATTTAAGTGGACACATTTCTTTGAGAATAATTTCAGTTGGCAGAAAACAAAATGCAATTTATATATGTTTGCAAGTTTATTGAAAAGAAAACAAATGTCAAAATCCTCATAAAGTTTTTAGCTTTTTAATAAGTTTTAATTTAAATTCCAGTTACTTGCTTTTTTTAAAAAAATAAGATTGATGCCTGAGTTTGTAAATTGCATCTATATTTTTCTCTCTAAAGGAGGTGACTTTAATGTTAGAGTTATTAAGTCATACACATTACATTTTTTTCAAAGGATTCTAAGCATCAATCTTGTTATGATCAATTGTCATTAAGACACAGTAAATAAAGACTATTCTGCTTAATGCTCAGTTTCTAAAACTCTCTTAGCTTATCATGAGACTTCTATCATAACTTCTATGTGATATTAATAATTATAAGGTAAATATTCACAGGATTTATTATTATAAAAATGTCACAGCAGATGGTAAATGGTATTGAATGCCCATTTTTCTAGTGAGATAAACAGTAAGTAGCAAATACATTTTTTCTTATTAATCACTTATTTTTTAAATGAATTCCAGTTGAAGGTTTAAACTGTTTAGAGTTTATATTCTCTACATACATTTGCTTCATGAATAAAATATGAGCAACATAGCACCAACTTAGCATCTAGAAATAGTTAATTGACATATTTTAATAGAAGAATGTAAAATTATTATTTTGAGATAAAAACATTTTAAATCTGGGGAGAAAGAAATGATTGTCTCTTAGTTTTGGAGAAATTCAACTAATTACAGTAACTTTTGTCTTCATTAATTTCCTTTTGTGGCAAGAAACTCACAGGATTTGAACATGAAGTTGGGGAGAAAGTGAATTACTAAAATCATTAAGAAAGCACATCAATAACTTGTGTAATTTACTTTAAACATTTAATATCTTGAGTTGATAAAAATATTCTGATAGAAGACATCATGAAAACAAAAGGTGAATTTGAAAAGGACATAATAAAATATAAACTACTGAAACTTTTTCAGAGTTATATTAGAACTCACTGTATATATAACCTCTCATGATAACCTGTATCATCACTTGAAAATACCATGATAATAATTCTGAAAAAACAGTAGCTTATTAATCAGGACAAATTATAAAAAAATACATGCTAAGGTTTCCTTTTCATTTGGCTTTCTCTAACAGAGATAGGGAAGGGATGAATAAAACCAAATTTAAATAGTATTTTTTATTTTCCAACTTAATCTGTATATGAGGAATTTGGAGGTATTTACAGGTAAAGCTGCTTTTGTGCTCCTGGGAATCTATATTATAAGCACATGCCTTATATTATTCTAAGAATGTATTTTTCTTCCCTAATAGTACCTAGTAGAAAAGCATCTAGTTCTTTAAAAGCAATTTATGACTATATCATACAATTTCAAATGTCTGTGACAGCTGTTTTTCTAAAGCAGACCATTAGAACAGAACATGCCTATAAATCTCAGGTCCCAAAGAGAAGAGTCATCTTGAGCAATTTGAATGCCATGCTATCACTAACACTTTTCAGGAAAACATTTATAACCACACAGTTTGAATGCTGAGTTTGTGAAATGGGCATTTTCAATATGAAAGGCTAAAATTGTTATCAAGTGAGTTGTTTATTACACAAATGTTCTGACAACAGTTTAAAATATTTCTTTCAGGTTCTATCTCTTTCTTTAGGCAGGACTGTATTTTCCATTTATAGTGCAAATATAACTTCTACAAAGAGTAATGATAGATAAGCACACACATGCTGAAAGAGAGATTGAATTTGGTCTAAAACTAATATCTGCTTTTACATAAATCTTTCATAAATAAAACTTTATTGTGTTCAACTTGTTTACATAGCTAAGCAACATATATTCATTTATTGCACACACTTCAGTTTCAGCAAATTAAGCAATAACTTACCTAGAGAAGCATTTCAATTTTTTGGTTCTTATCCTAACTTGAATTTATCCCGAGTTAGAAAGTGAGATATCCAGTATTCAGATTCACTCGGCTCCAGGTTAATTAGAAGGAGCTTTCAGTTCATACAATCTGCCTCAACAATATTCCGAGAGCGCTTTTTAGCTCCAATCCTAGTATCTGAACTCTTCCAGCAGTCTCTTTTTATTTATACACACATTGTCCTTTTCAAAACAAGCAGCCAGCTGGAATGATTCAAACCTCTGTTCAGCACACCGTTAAAATGCAGCTTCCTCCTTGGACACGAGAATTACACCAGGGAGAGGACCGAGTACAGCAAAAAGCCTGTGAGAACTATTTAATCACCGGAATACCAGCTGCTCGGGCTCTGCTGTTGCTACTGCTGCTGTGCTTCTTGTTTAGCTGTAGTCGGGTCTTTCCCTCCCTCCCTCTTTCTCTCACATCTCCAGAACTATAAAGGCAGCCCTGCCGGATTATGATTGGCAGAAACAGCCAATTCCTTCAGCTAATCATCCTCAAGACTTTCAAGGACCTGGAGCTGTTGTGATGTCATGCAGTCAGTGGGATGTTACACATGAATACATTCCAACAGAAGCTAATTCAGCGATCAGCTGCATTCCTCTCACACCAAGGTGATTGATTAGATGTTCCTTGAGGATTTGCATAATCTTTCATTGTACAGTTGGAATATTTCCTACAAAACTGGAGAGTAAAATTCCACTTTGCAGCTATGACACTGTACCAAAAGATTCTATTGGGTAAAAATGAAAAGTTCGAGACAGGGTTTTCTGTGGTAAATGTGTGCCAGTCAAACACATGAATTATGAATTCAATAAAAGCCAACAATGAGAAATAGGAAACATGGAGAAATATTAGTAAGTTGCAGACTCCTAAAATTAATAATACTTTAGACCATAATAAATGGTAGAAGAAAAGAAGGAGTAGTCATGTGTGTCTGTGTTGTACAGATTGTCTCATTAGTTTAGGTAAAATACTGGATTGTTATGGAAAGGTCCTTTTTTATTCCCAGCATGAACAAAGAATCATTGTCTTCATGTCTCAATTTTCTACTTGGCAATATAAGATGAAGATTACCTGCTCTTTGTTCTAAATCATTATTTACTCAGAAACAGAAATTATATTTATTTGCTTTATGTAAAGTTTTTTGAACTTCATTCAAATACACACATAATAATAAAAGTAAAGTGCTTTAAAATGTACTTCTTCATTTCAGGCTGCATGATTCCCATGGTTCGTCTTGCTTTGGTATCTTCTTTAGTTTCCACCATTTCAATTAATGGAATAAGATGTGTTAATGACAAGTCAACCCAAACTCCTTATGGGTTAGAGAACAGAGCTATACAATTTTCTCAAACCCAAAGAGCCCTTCTGTATAGTGTGTCTTTAATTATAAAGAGTTCTACTTGAATTACTGGGACAGTATGATTGACTCTTTCTGTATGTTGCAGGTTGGTGCCTGGGAGAAGGGCTGTCCCTCAAAACACAGCATTTATTGATGATGTGGTCTTTTGGATGAATGACCTTAATGTGCTCAGTGCTATTCATGTTTTTATACTGCATAAGGTTTTAAGGGTCAGGTTGCTAGCTGTACATATAAGTTAGATAGAAGATAGAAAAAAAATTCCACCATATTTAAAGAATATCTGCCAGTTATTTTGTAACTCACAAAGACCATCACTAGGTAGATCACAGATCACGTGTCCATAATGTTTTCAGAGGTACAGACTAAAAATATAATAAAGGGAAAATTTATATTTTAAAATTCCTCAAGGAGGAGTCCAGGAACTACTTACTACCTTAAGAATCTTCAGAATGCAAAGATTCATTGGAAGATCAAATCAGAATTTCCATAGTCATACACATCAAAATTTAAAATGGATAAATTTCAGTTAAACATTTTAATGGTGTCTTAATAAAATAATTATTATTAGAACAGCATAATGCCAAACATTAACTGATGAGAAACAAAATCAATTAAAAAGCTAATTGAAGATTTTCCATTTTATGTAGCTTCTCGTACTAAAAATGTCTATTTATTTTAGTCATCATTTTTGCTTTAGTTATACAACAATGAAAGGGAAACTTTTTTAGAAACTTAAGTTCTTTATCCTATTAACATATATCTACTCCATAACTCAATAAAGAATGCTACTTCATCAGAGCAATTTCAGTCATTGCAACTGAATGACAACACAGTGATTCTGATCATAAAACCATGACATAAAAACATGGAGTGGGATTTATATCCTCAGCACTGATGATAACCATAGTTGGTGTTTGATTATAAGTAAAATTAATGGATCAGTTTTTTCTCTAATATTATTCCATAAACAATGTTTGTAGCTAAAGAAACATATATTATTATTTGGAGTGAGTAGAATAATAAATTGAAAGCACTTTGGCACTCTAAAAGCATTGTATATAATATTAATGGTAGATATTCTTAACATAAAATTTTAACATAAAATACTTTAAATATCTGTTAAAAACAAAAATAATTGAGATTCTGATTTCAAATACATAGTAGGAAAAGAAAAAAATATATACTGTCCTTTTCTCATAATTTATTCAGAAGTAAAATAAATCTTGGGGGCAGAGGGACTCATCAGATGTACATATGTATAAATGATGGAAACCAACCACAAATTGCTTTCTTTCTTGCTCTTAGGGAAAGTTAGAAAAATCCACACTGCCCATATTAAAGAATAAAAATAATCCCAAAAGTACCTTGAATAGTTTGCTCATAATTTCCTTTGTATATTTTATTTTCTAATGATTGAAAAACACTTATTTATAAAATTATTAACTTTCATGATTTCCTAATCAAGCATATTGAGGAAATGAAGTAAATGATCTTGAGTATTTCCAGGAGGGAATGTAACATGCAAGAGATGATAGGAAAGAATTATTTTGTCAAAGCTATTTTTAATCACTTTACCTGTGTCCACAATTTATAGACCTTGCACATAAGTCAGATGTAGCATCTTTCCAGTTAGCTTGAAATAATATACATTATGCAAAGCATTTGTCCAAATGCTCATAGTTGAATTCTCTTATTTTTCTTTTTTTTTCTTTTTTTTTTAAAGATTTTTATTTATTTGACAGACAGAAACACAGCCAGAGAGGGAACACAAGTAGGGGGAGTGAAAGAGGGAGAAGCAGGCTTCCTGTCCAGCAGGGAACCCGATATGGGACTCGATCCTGGGTCTCCGGGATCATGACCTGAGCTGAAGGCAGTCGCTTAACCAACTGAGCCACCCAGGAGCCCCTCTTATTTTTCTTTTGACAACTCCATGAAGTGCAATAAAATTTGTCCTCTGTATTAAGACATAGGTCCAGACATATACTAATCATAAATGGTCCTTATTAAACCGAGTTGAATTTAATACGTTTTTTTGTACATCTCATAGTTTTTATTTAATTGCTATTAAAACCTCTTTTGTTAACTGACTTTCTTTGAAAGGTCAAAAAAATGTGTCATATGCATGGTTTTGAAATTTTAAAAATGAAAAACTTCATAACTATTCTATAATACACACTTAAAAGGTACACCAAACATGTAACGTATATATCATTGCCTATTTATTCAATAGAAGAAACAAAAGGGAGTCAAGCATGTGTATTAAAAAAGGAAACTCATTTTTTGGTTTTATATGTCAATTCATTTTCAAGTCAAAGTCAGAGGATAATTTTATCTACTAATAAAAATATTATAAGATTAGAAATATACAGCACATTTAATAATTTATAAAGTGCCTACTTATTATTTACTTTTTTATTAATGCCTTTTTTGTAGTTACTAAAGACAAGTTTTAAATCCATTCATCTAAAATGAACAGAGATTTGCAAAGAAAATGCTAAACAAATATTTCCAAGTACCTAGTAATTCCTATTTAAAAAAACAACCCTTCACATGCACATACATATTATACACAGAAGATATTATAGTTTTAAATATACACTTTTACTTCTCCTTTTATTTTCACCTAATTTTACAAAAATGACAATTTTAAATAATTACAAGTAATATAATTTACAATTTAAATCACTGAAGTTTACATATGCAGGATTCTATTAACACTGTACAACTTTCTGTCCCCTTTTCTTTCTTTTCTTTTTTTATCACCAGCAACTTTCTAGTTGTCCCAGTTAACACAAAAAGGCCCTTACTAACTCTTTTTTAAAGGGAAAAAGCATGGAGAAGAAACTGCTGTGTTCAAAGTTTATGCCTTCAGGGGAAAGGCCTCTAATTGAGCTATGAGTGACTAATATAAAAACTTTTTTTTTTTAAGAAGAAAAAAAAAAAAACAGAACAAAAAACTTCCTTCCAGTAATTACTCAGATAAGAACTCCTGGGAGAGAGAAGGAACCAAAAGTCAGCTTTGCTCCGTAAAAATCATATACATGGTGAAAAAAAGTAATGTCATAGAACATTGCTTATGTAACAAGCACTCCAGACACAGACTTAAATGTTATCTTATTACACATCTGGATCTTTTGTTAGCAAGCTATTGAGTGAAAAAAAAAAAAAAAAAAAAAGGTAACCGCAGGTTGGAAGAATCTTCTTGCCAGTATCTGTAGTGCATTGTTTTAGCAAGAGAGAAATCAGCATGTTAATGCTTCACATAAATCCTTTGAAGATATAAAGCTTGATAGGCCAAGTGAGGGAAAAAAACAGTCTAAATAGTCCAATTTCAGTTTGGCTGAACTGCCTAAAGGAACATGATTTTTAATAAATAGCAGATGTTGGCCAGAACATCACTGAATCATGAAAATCTTTGTTGTGTAATGGAAGAGTAGCACACAAGTGACACCCTGGGTGAGGTGAGAGAAGACAGTAGAAATTAAATTTACAATTATTCCGTGGTCTGATCCCTGCTATGAAATTTTCAGTGTATTGCTCTTTTTGAGGCTATACAAAGATGGTTAGAGTTTATAAAGTACATTAATTAGGTCGCAACTACCTTGGGAAGTTCTTATCAGGTAATCTTTAAATACCAGAAAGTGCTTCAGTATGAATGAGATATCTACAATAAGCAGTCTCACTTTATTTCTTCATCTCTTTTTCTTTTCTTTGTAATGTGTTTGCCAAAATTTCATTATGGTTTAATGATAATTTCCTTTTGAGTTAGGCCTTAAAAATCAAGTCATTTTATATCCTCTAATTTATAACCCCAAATATTCAAAATGAGAAACATACTTATGGACCACAATCCTAGCATCATGATGATAAATTTGTAAAAACCCTTTCAGTCGTATAGGGTATTTTGTTTCATCTGATAGCAAATTCCTTTTATCTTAGGTATCCCAATATCATTTGTTTTCTGTCTGCTCTAGTCCTTTGGGGAAAGGCATCTCATTTATGAGCTACTTCTACTAATGCTCTGATCAGCATGGGAAATCTTAATGTTTCACCAAACCTTTGTAAATCAGTTTCTGTCCTGTTAGCTCCAGTGCCTCACTCTAAATTATCATCACTCTGGGATAATTCACTGGATGCTCCTACTCTTTCCCCTATTTAGTTTCAGTATAGCAATGTTTTTTAGGGAAGTGGTAATGAGAGAGTTAGTTGGGTGCAATTGTATAAGGACATGATGTTTGAAAGCTAGCCAGCAATGTTTGAAAGTCTCCTTTATATTTGAGAAGTGATGCAAGAAAACATATGAGTTATAAGGTCCTGAGGCAGGCTGTACTCCATAACCCATAAATCCAGCACTGTCTTCTATAACCAACTAGTGCTTAGGTATACAACTCTAAATTGCCACCATTATTTGTCTTAGATACACACACTAATTTGTTTTATTCAAGTATAATTGACACACAATGTTACATTAGTCTTAGGTGTACAATGTAGTGATTTGATAGCTGTATGTTATCCTTTGCTCACAAGATGCACACAAATTTTGCATCCTAATTATCTTAGCAATAAAATTTTTTATTTTTGAGGGACAGAGATCATATTTTGTATTTTTTTTTTCTTTTGAGACTTAAAGCCTCAAAATTTGGATCAGTGCCACAACACAGAGTATATATTTGCACTTAAAAAAATCAAACTTATGAACAAAAGAGTGAATGAATAAATGCTGGCAACTCAGAGTTAGGAACTGGGGAGAGGAGGACCCTAAGATTTTGCATAAAAATATATTTCCAATGTAACCATTGCACCAGTTCTCTATTCCACAAATTGAAGAAGCACTGTGAATTTCAAAACAAAGATGCAAAGATGCATTATAAAGCAATTCCCATGGAATAAACAAAAAAAGATTAGTTTTTCCTTTTTAGAACCCATGTCATTGAAATCTCCCTGATATTATTCACAATTAAAAATATTTTGGGAAGAATAAAGTCTTCTTTAAATGCTTATATTATACACATTTAATTTAATTTATATTTATAGAATCTAAAGAACGACGGTGTCATTTTTAAATGCTCCCTCACATAATATGATTTCTCTATCTTCTATATTGTAATAAGTATCGTATTATTTTAGGGCCTTAATTGAAATTTTCCCTTTCTGAGTTATTTCCCTTTAGGAGTTATTACATAACATGATTATAAATTAAATGGGAATAGATGCAGTACTCTGAACACAGAAATATTTTACTAAAAGAACAGAACAAATACTTGAATGTAATATAAGATAAATAAGTAAAATGAAGTAAAATGAGTTATGTAACAAATTAAATTAAAAAAATACTCTAAGCACACCTCATAATAAAGAAATGATAAATTTATTTGCCGGCTCAACTGTTTATATCTTTTAGAGGGTAGGGAAGAGCTCAGCAATTAAATCAAGATGAAAAAAGGAAGTATGTGATGACCACAGAAGTGTATCAAGGAATATGTTTATCACCCTTCTAAAATCTTCAATATTTTAGGTTCCCATAGAGGGCAATATTGTATAAAAGATGGTGAACCAGGAATCTGCCAATTCATCTCTCTTGATATGCTTTAAAGAAAACTGTTGTTACTATAAATTTGATGCTATACTTCCCCTCAAAGTGACTAATACATAAAATGATGCACACAAAAACAGAGCAGAGACTCATCAAAAGCAAGGAAAATTCATTTGGTATCCTACTTACTGGTAGATTACTTGAGTAAACAGCCTCCAGTCTGACCTATAATTGGACTCCATTCCTGAATCTAGATAGTAGACTGCAATCTATCATATAGCTATTTAGTCCAGTAGAAAAATTAATGAAATAGTGCTTTCCTCAATGCCTGGAAAAGAAAGGTAAACTACCAATAAGATGAAAGCCATGTCTATATTTCAAATCAAGCATCAAGTCACTGATTCACAGCAGTCTCTGTTGTGTAGTGAAAGGACATAAGTGAGACCTCAGGTGAAGTGGGAGAGGACGGTGGAAACTAATCAGGAATAACAACCATAGTGTAAGGATAGGGTGTAGAGAACGTAAAGTTATACTTACCTGTTGTTGCTTTGCCACAAGTCCCTTCCTGTCAGAGATGTTAGATATAATTACAACTTGAAGCATTTACCTTCAAATGGCTTTTTTTAAAAAAAAACTTCTATTGTATGGAGCTTATTATAGTGAAAGCAGTGAAAGAGACATATTACTTTTAAGTATCCAATTATCTATAGATTTTAATACATGTGGTGATTTGGAGTACATGTAGTACATGGAATTATGAAGTCTGTTCTTGTGGTCTATCAGTTATGACTCAGATGAAATTCTAAAAGAGGGATGGCTTTCTATGTTCCCCTTGCCATGGAATGTCCATTCCAAGTTTATTATGATGATGTCATATCAGAAGTAAAGTTAACATAAATGAATTAAAACAAATAAGACTATAAGTCATACTTTTAGTTTCTTTGTCATAAGAAATAGAAAACTAGACTTTTTATTTGGGATATCACTTTGTTCATCAAGTTCAAATCAAAGTAGAATGACTTGTTTAGTTCAACTTGTCATGCTAATCTTTAAAATAAAGTTTATTACTTATCAAGCAAAACTTCTAAATAATTTAATAGCCCCCAGTCAAACTAAGAGGTGTGTGTGTATGTGTGTGTGTGTGTGTGTGTGTGTGTGTCTGTTTGCACTTAAGCAAAAACTTGTCCCAGATTTCTAACAATCTGGTTTACAACCTTATTTCATATTTCCAGATTACCTTGGAAGAAGTTATTCTGCCAGAATTACTCACTGTCTGGCCTGGCCCTTCTGTCTTCACTGTTAGGGTGATATATGGAAGGAGGCTACTTATTAAAGTTGATATTCTCAGTCACTGATGTCAACAGAAGCCTGTTTCAATATGCTTGCTTTTATAACACCATATGCTTGCTTGTTTCAATATGCTTGCTTTTATAATATATTTATAATACATAACCAAAATTATGTAATCTTCAAATCATTTTTAAAGCATACTTCAGGACCAAAGATGTTCTCATAGATTGTTATTTCACAATGATCCTATGATTAGTGCATTATTGTCTACATTGTATAGGTTAGAACACTGAGACATAAGCAGCAAATCTGGAATCTGCAAGAGGACTCATTGATTCCTAGCCTTGTTATCTTTTCACTATACTAAAAACATTCTCTGGATGGATCTAGTCTAGAGAATGATCTTTTATATAACTTTATAAGTTGGGTGGCCTTTCAGGAGGCCATCTAAAACCCTATACTCTGTAATACACTAGGTGAAATATAGATGAGAGAAGCTCTCTGTATTTCAATAGGGCAAGTTAGCAATGATTTGGCAGGATTCAAATTTCAGTATCAACTCCACAAATACCTCGTGTGCAAAAACTTACCAAGTATCAGAATTCGTTTAAGGGCATATTTAATAAGAAGGATTTAAAATTAGGTTTTAGAAAATCTAAGCAAGAGTTGCCTGGGTGGCTGAGTTAGTTAAGTGACTGTCTTCGGCTCAGATCATGATCCCGGACATCCAGGATCCAGCCCGGCATCAGGCTCCCTGCTCGGCAAGAGGCCTGCTTCTCCCTCTCTCACTCCCCCTGTTTGTGTTCCCTCTCTAGCTTTGCTTCTCTCTCTCAAATACATAAATAAAATCTTAAAAAAAAATAAAAGAGAATCTAAGCAGTATGGGCAATCACAGTCATTGAAATATGCTAACGTTGGAAATAAATGAGGGAAATTTGTAAGATTTCTGTAAACTGAAAAAAAAAGATTTTATTTATTTGACAGAGAGAAACACAGCTAGAGAGGGAACACAAGCAGGGGGAGTGACAGTGGGAGAAGCAGGCTTCCCACAGAGCAGGGAGCCCAATGTGGGCTAAGTCCCAGGACTCTGGGATCATGACCTGAGCCGAAGGCAGATGCTTAACGACTGAGCCACCTAGGCGCCCCAAGATTTCTGTAGACTTTAATTTATCTATATAATTTATTTTTCTTGTTTGAAAAGCAGAGGTGAACCAGAGAATTTTTAATATCCACCTATTCCCACCTATTCTATTACTGGTTGTCAAATTACACACGCACACACACACACACACACACACACGCTACTGAAACAAGAGTTTCATAAAACAATTCTTACTATAACTACGTGCAGTGAATTTGATGCATTCTTCTTGTTCCTATTTCTTTCATTTTCATTCCATTACATTCCATTACATTCCACAAACATTTTGAAATGCTGACCTTAATCTATCAATGTAAAATCCACGTAATGAGCCAGGGCCTGCTTTTTTGAAAGATACAAATCTGGATTCATTATATATCTGTACGATAGTGAATATAAGAAAGATCCAGTAATTTCCATGTTTTTATTATTGGAGCTTTCCCTCCTAATTTTCCCATTTAGCTATTTTTATAACTTTAAGAGAACATCTTTTTTATTTCACAAAGTGACTATCAATGGATCATGCTATTCTTTGGAGAATATAGAGCCAAAGAGGCAGACCACGTTAACATACGAAGATAGAAACAAATAGAGCTTTCAATTATATACTTATAACCCTGGCCTCTTAGTGTAGAGAACAGAATAACTAATATATTAATGCTCTGTAGGACTTTAATTGTTTGCAATTATAAATTTATAGATAAACACTTAGAAATCCCAAACTTCCAATTACGGGGAGAAATGAGTTTCCAAAAAGCCATGGAAGGAAGCACTCAGTATTTTTTCATTATTAATTGTGGGAAAACAGAAAGTCTATACTTCATTGCATCCTAGAACTCTTACTGCTCCCTTATAAGGCCAGAATGATTTTAGAGCGCCATTAATCAGTTCATTTTAGTTGCGTACTGCCTATAGTGACAGTATTTCCAACCCAATCTTAAAGCTAAAAACAGACAATACTTTTCTTTTGTGCAATGTGCAGCTATAATTTGAGGGAAAAGATCGGTGCTTCAAAATTCAGGAAAAAATGTTGTGGAATGCGTTATTGACCCTACTTCTTTTTCTTGCCAGTATTAAAGCCCTTTGTCATGTGACTTTATAGTTCTTCCAAATAAAAGAGCTATCTTATTTTCCCGTCCTTTCACTTTCAATTCTCCTACATGAGGAGTTTGGGCCAACAGAATGATGAGAAAGTGATGTCATGCTAATTCCAAGCTGAGGCCTGAGAAGCATTATGTGTTTCTACTTAACTCTCTTGAAACTCCATTATTACTGTAAGAAACTCATATCTGCCTGGCATGTGGTTCAATGCTGCCTAACTAAGATGTCCTAGCCAAATCCAGCTGAAAGCAGAGCCCCTAGCTGACCTGTAAATGAATAAGCAAGCCTAGCACATACCAGCAGGACCTAGCCACATCAGCCAATTCATGAACAACACTGAACAGAGACAAGGGAAACTGTATTAATGCAATGGACGTGAAAATAAATGGAGCTTTGAGTTACATATTAGCATTGCCCCCATTACATAAAAAACAGAACTGGTCATACAGTAATTAATTCATTTTAGTACTATGATTTTGGTTATGGAGTTTCAGATAAACATTTAGAAATACAAATTTGCACACTTTTAAGGAATAAAATAAAGGTATATTTAAGCTTCTGAATTTTGGGTAGTTTGTTTTACAGAATTATTTAACTGACCCCTAAGCTTGCTTTCTTCTGTATGTAAAGTCATTAAAAAAAAAACAAAACAAAACTTATTCTACTCAATAGATTATCTGAGTTGAAGCAAGAAAAAAAATCATACATTTTCTTATCACTAGAATTTATTATATGATTTTAAAAATGAGTTTTGTAATCTAAAATAAGACCTTTTTGTTTAAATACACTTTTTAAAATGTGAGTTAGTTTCAAAATTTTCTCTCTTTCATTTAGTTCTGCCAATTCCATGGAACAAACACATTCTATCTTTCCTAACAGATTTGCTATTGTATTCCAAAGGTAAAAACAGAATTCAAAGCCAAAATGTCACTCCTAGACTCAATAGGATTTTTTTCCCCAGTAAAGATATGGAATACAATCCATGTTAAAAAAGTTTTAAAAAATGAACTTTTTTGCTTTGGTACCAAATAATCCTTTCTTTATAGAGGAAAACTTTTTCTGACTGATTAAAGGATAATGAATCACCAATTTTACTGTAAAGGAACAATTGTATAGTATAGATTTAACTATAATAAAATGCATTCATAACTAAAGACAAAAGTTTTCTTGTTGGAGTGATTTAGTCGCCTTAAAGTAGGAAAAATTAATATTTCATTATTCATACTTACAGGATCATTTTTCTTTGCTCCATAAAAAACATTAAATAAAGAAACAAACAACAGCCTCCCAATTTGGTTCCTCGCTTCATCAAGGTAACTGTTGATTTGCCATCTCCCCTTTCTGTTAAATTACTTGAACACATATTAATACTTTCATGTAAGAAATATATTGACAAATGACTAGCATACATCAAATCCCTCATCTTTTGATTGTAAGAAATAGAAATAGCAGTATCTCAAATGATAATATGAAGTAGTAATAATTGCCACAGTAGTTATAGTGCCACTAATAATCTCACCAAGCAGCGGCACTGACAGTAAGAGCAGCCACTGTTTCCTGAACCCTCACAGGGCTTCAGGTGCCTTCATTCAAATTTTTAAACAAAACCAAGGTCAAGCTGGAATAGGATCTGGGATAGGACATAGATAATGTAAATGTCAGCATTTATAGCCCACAATGAACTAAGGAATAAGAATAATAGCAAGAAAAAAGGACAGGGCGCCTGGGTGGCTCAATGGTTAAGCCTCTGCCTTCAGCTCAGGTCATGATCCCGGAGTCCTGGGATCCAACCCTGCCCGGGGGTGCCTGCTCCGCAGGAAGCCTGCTTCTCCTTCTCTCACTCCCACTGCTTGTGTTCCCTCTCTGACTGTGTTTCTCTCTGTCAAATAAATAAAACCTTAAAAAAAAAAAAAAAGAAAAAAGGAGAAGAGAAGCAAATAAGAACAAAATAGAAATGATGCTGTGATGATTATAGCACATTAAGTGAGCCTGGCATCTTCTAAGCAATTTACTTTTATTAACTCACTTAATCCCCACATATAAACCTGCCTGATAAGAATACAAATGAAAAAATAGGAGCACAAAAGGGTTAAGTATGTAGGTTGCCCACGCTGGTAGGTTTGGCATCTGAACTTAATTTGTACAGCTCCTGGGCCCACAGTTTTAACCTCATGCTGCTCAAATAGAATGAGAAGGAGCAGCCAGTTTTGCTAAAATGACAAGACCATTGACTCTTTCACCCCATACTTTTCAAAACAGTATTAAATCTTCCAATGACTTATATTTTCAAATGTCTGAATTATGAAACACAGAATAATATCACAGTGAAAAACAAAGCAAAACATTAAATCATTACTAAGATAACTTTAGAGCCCATTTATTAAAGGAAGGGATAACCCTGCCAGACAACAATCAATAAATTGAATAAATCAGTAGCAAATTAAAAAGAATTCCAGAATAAAACTTAAAAATGTATCTAGTCATATGAGAAGCCTATAAGTAAAACTATTAAATCTGGTTTAACATGGACAGTTCTAGTTAATTTCTGTTTTGGGGCTTCCTATCTCCCTGGCTTAGCATTTTCCTGGATTTGCATTTTCTATTTTTTTTTTAAGATTTTATTTATTTATTTGACAGAGAGAGAGATCACAAGTAAGCAGAGAGAGGAGGAAGCAGGCTCCCTGCTGAGCAGAGAGCCCGATGTGGGCCTCAATCTCCAGGACCCTGAGATCATGACCTGAGCCGAAGGCAAAGGCTTAACCCACTGAGCCACCCAGGTGCCCTGCATTTTCTTTAAACAAAATATAAATATTAATAGCTTAAAAAGCCAGCACGATATTGGTGGACTCGCACTTGCTACGCCAGCTTCTGCCATATTCTCTGGCGTGTCTTCATGCCAGACATACAGGCAAAGAAGAGTTTACTTAAAAATGTGGTAAATATAAGAGACTATTAGTAATAATGCACTAGTTTTCTGTCTTTTTTTCTTTTTTTTGGACTATTCCAGTCTCAACTTAACTTCCATCTCTCTTTTGCGCTCAGTATTCCAAATATTTGCTGATAAAATGAAGGTGTTTGAGTACTAGTAGTCGAGAACCTAATTTATGCTGCTGGGATGCCTTGGAGAATGCAGGCCAGATGCATGAAGCCACCAGAATGCCAGTCAGTTGGATTAGTGGGATGTGGAATTTATATCTTTGTAAATGTGAAATATATTTTGGGTAATAAAGAATAAAGAGCCCTACCATAGGATTTAAAAAGATTATAGAGAGTAGTTAAAATATTCTGCTACAGTGGTTTTGCAATATATTTTATGCCATAACATGCAACTATTTATACTACTACTTGAAAATTCTTTTCTATTTTGCAAGAGTGCTTTTCTGCAGCAATGAGATAAAGTTCATATGCAGTTAAAAAGAAGTATTTTATTTTAACTTTTTCAAAAAATGTCAATAAAGTGTCAACATCTATCATCTACTAAGACAGTTGTGGTAGCATACCCTTTTAAGACAATCACTAGAAATCTGTCATGTTAGCTCTAGAATCTATTTAAAATATTATAATTAATTTAATTAGAATATGTCCAATGATGATAATTTATCACATAGAACTCCAGAAAGGCATTTTTATATCCTTTGTGAGGTAGGGGTTTTCAGTTAGACCATATGACTTCTAAATTGAATGTTATCATTTTCAGTGAAAGTTTTCTTCTTTATGAAATGAGATATGTTAGTATTGGCAGTCTAGAAGAAAAAAAACACAAAAAGCTAAATGATGATGGGGCACCTGGGTGGCTCAGTGGTTAAGCCTCTGCCTTCAGCTCAAGTCATGATCTTGGGGTCCAGGGATCGAGCCCCACATCCATCTGCCTACTCAGTGGGAAGTTTGCTTCTCCCTCTCTCCCTCCCGCTGCTTGTGTTCCCTCACTGGCTGTGTTTCTCTCTGTCAAATAAATAAAATCTTTAAAAAAAAAAGTTAAATGATGTCATTTGAAGACAGCACATTCAGGGATTCTTAAAAAGATTTTACGGGCCCCCTGTTCGGTGGGAAGCCTGCTTCTTCCTCTCTCACTCCCCTTGCTTGTGTTCCCTCTCTAGCCATCTCATTGTCAAATAAATAAAATCTTAAAAAAATTTATTTATTTGTTTACTTATCTATCTATCTATTTATTTATTTTAGAAAGGGAGAGTGCTAGTGGGAGGAGGAACAGAGGGGAAAGGAGAGGGAAGAGGAAAGAATATTAGGCAGACTCCCCATGCAGAGTGAGAAGCCTGACTTGGGACTCCATCCCATAATAAGAACATGACCTGAGCTGAAATCAAAAGTTGGATGCTCAGCTGAGTGCCCCACACATTCTGGGATTTAAAATATAAATCAGAATACTCAGATCAATTAATGGTTCAAATTTTTTTCTCTCCAGTTCTTGGAATCAAAGTAAAGCTACTGAAAGTTACTCTGACATTTGATACGGGAGGTGGGTGAGGGGAGGTGTTGATTAGTGATGGGGATTGAGAAATACTCTTTTGATGAGCACTGCATGATATATGGATTGGTTAAATCACTATATCGCACCCCAAACTAATATTACATTGTCAACTAACCAAAATTTAAAAACTTAAAAAAGAGAAAGTTAATGTGACATTTGATATTACTGCAAATATTATTATAAACTCGATAAAACTCAGTATTGAAGATAACAGAATTTATTTTGCTGTTAAAATTGCAAATTTTTGTAGAGCAAAAAGCATCATGGTAGAGCAATATTTTTGCTAAAATAAGTAAAAATATGAACCTGGAATGTACTTGAAATCAGTTGTGGCTCATACATAACTCAAAATTCTTGGGTGCTTGGGTGGCTCAGTTGGTTAAGTGACTGCCTTCGGCTCAGGTCATGATCCCGGAGACCCGGGACCAAGTTCCATATCGGGCTCCCTGCTCGGCAGGAAGCCTGCTTCTCCCTCTCTCACACCCCCTGCTTGTGTTCCCTCTCTGGTTGTGTTTCTCTCTGTCAAATAAATAAAATCTTTAAAAAAAAAAATTCTAGCCAACATCCAGTACTTTTCAAATGTAAAGAGAATGTGTACTTACTATAACTTCCAAATATTTGTATGTGTATGCATGCATGTGTGTATACATATATATCCACTTCTAAATGTCTGCATATATTGCTGCTATATATATATATGTATATATATATGTATATATATATATAGAACTCTAGTTCTATATATATATATACAGAGAGAGAGAGAGAGAAAGAAAGAGAGAGAGAGAGCACTAGAGTAACTGAACTACTGGATTTTTGTAAGGGATCTGATAGCTGATGAACATTACGTACATATTACATATATGTAAATTTATCATTGTTTTTTCTCTTTGCTGCATGTCACCAAATTTTAGAGAAGTTTAGGCCTTTGAAGAATTATTTTGTGAATCAACTTAAAAGCTCTATAATAGTATTTAACTTTTTAATGAATTAGTCCTCCATATTTTGTTTGAATCTTCTAATGCATTCAGAAAACTTGAATAAAGGATTTCAAGAATTCAATACCAAAAATTCCTCAATTTTCAAAGTTTACTGACATAATTATATGCTACAAGATTTACAAATAGTAAAACTTTAAAATTAAGCTCTGCAAAGGCAAGAGTGTTACTGAATAGATCAAATTATGTGAGCTCATGGGGTGTATAAAATTGAATTTTTGAATTATATAATTGTATGTTGTAGGAAGACTTGACTTATAGGAAGAACTTTTGGCTTTCCTATTTCATTGAATATATTTATATTCTATACTGGAATGGGATGAAATGGTAATCTATTATACTAAATCATCTAAATTTGTTGAAACAGACAAAATAATCACAACTAGCAACAGCTTTCATTGAAATAAAAGCTTGTTGAAGAAAAGTACCCTGAAAAATATCGAAAGACTAAACTTTTCAAAATATTATCCATTGTATTTAAAAAGAGAATAGAGAAGAGCCTTCAGTTAGGAGGTATTTCAACATCCCCAGAGAGAATACTTTCTCAATTAAAAATAACTTGGTTTGCAGAGAAGAGTTAATTAAAAGTGTGAGCAATTAGAATTTATTAATTATAAAATGCAACTCTAGATAACTCTAGGTGATGTTATAAAAATTTAAAGTGTCATTGTAAAAGTGTATTTGAAGAAAAATATTTATGACACATTAGAGTTAGGGTTAAGAAACTGAAGTACATGAATACATACTGATAATTATTATCTGGTTATTATTTTAATTAATTTAAAGGTTTTTTTGAAGATTTTATTTATGTATTTGAGAGAAAGAATGTGTGAAAAGAAGCAGGAGCAGAGGAAGAAGGACAAGCAGACTCCATGCTGAGCATGCAGTGTGATGTAAGGCTTGATCTTGGGATCCCAAGATCATAACATGAGTTGAAATCAAGAATAGGATGCCCAACCAACTGAGCCACCCAGACGCCTCTCATTATGAAGAGATTTTTTAAAAAGTTTGCTTTGATTACAGTATATATAATATATATAATTTAATATAATATATATAAGCTAATATATGTATGTTAGCTTGAACATTTTGAAAGAAATTTAGTTTTGAAAATCTTTTTGGAATAGGATGCTTTTACAGATCTACTAATTTATAAACCTAATTTGTTTGTTAATAAATATGTATTTCATGATGTATAGTGCTAATTTTAGTGCATCCTTGCATTCTTTAAAATGTTGTGGCATAGGTGTTAAATAACATCCTTGATGCATAGGAAATGCATAGGTTGAGTTCTAGTGAACATTCTTAGTGAAATTCAAGGGTCTTACATTTTGCTGCAGAGTATATTTACTATGCTTTCTTGAATACAGATATCCTTACTCAGTGTTTATGGACTCTGGTCATCTCTGCAGTCTCTCTCACAAAAGAAAAGTTTCTATTGCAATTAACCTAACTCCATACTCACATGTTGGTCTTAGTCAAATAAATCTGAGATTAGACATCATCTGATCTCTTTTTGGCATGACAAATGAAATTAGGACTGTATTGCAGCAGAGTAAAAAACTAGTCTAATCATTTAGAAGACCTAGACTCCTAGGTTTGATTCTGTAAACAAACTGGACCTCAGATTTTCGCATGTTTGGACATGTTTTCTGAGGTCATGAAAGCTTCTACATCAAACAAGGTACTGTTTACAGTGCAACATTATTACTTTACTAGTCCAGGAAATTTTTGCTCAGTAAGATAAAAGTTGGAAATGACTTTACTGTTTGTTTCAAGGTTTTCCCAAAAGACCCATTTAAATGGACATTAAAGTGCTTAACTTTTTAATAGGTAACAACAAAATTGTTTACTCTCCAAGATTCCTTTAACTTTTTGTCTCAAAATCATCACTATGATGTTTCTAATAATCTAAAACTGTAATATTATGATCCTTATTCAGTGAGAATCAAGCCCTCTCCAATCTCTACACTCTTTTTTTTTTTTTTTTTAAGATTTTATTTATTTGACAGCGAGAAACACAGCGAGAGAGGGAACACAAGCAGGGGGAGTGAAAGAGGGAGAAGCAGGCTTCCTGCCGAGCAGGGAGCCCGATGTGGGACTCGATCCTGGATTTCCGGGATCATGACCCGAGCCGAAGGCAGTTGCTTAACCAACTGAGCCACCCAGGTGTCCCTCTCTACACTCTTCTACTGCAAAATATTATGAATGTCTAAACTTCATCCTCCTCCTTTGAGACAACACCACAATTGTCAAAGTCATGCTCTCCATGATTATCATTGGTTAACAGTTCTAATGAGATAGAAAAGTCTCCCTGCCATTATTGGGGATTTCATAATATATGTAGCCTTAATATTATCTGTATACACCCTGAAGAGGATATCTAGCATTATAGAACTAATCAATTAATTTCTTTAAAAAGTGGGGTTTTTTTTAGGGCCCCTGGGTGGCTCAGTTGGTTAAGCGATTGCCTTCAGCTTAGGTCATGATCCAGAACCGGGATCGAGCCCCACATCGGGCTCCCTGCTCAGCAGGAAGCCTGCTTCTCCCTCTCTCATTCCCCCTGCTTGTGTTCCCTCTCTGGCTGTGTTTCTCTCTGTCAAATAAATAAATGAAAAAATCTTAAAAAAAAAAGTGGGGTTTTTTTGGTTCATAAAACAGTATTTTGAAGGCCTTCTGAGGAACAAGAGTAGCATTGGTCCATGGAACTAGATACTCTGTGATTTTAAAAGATTCAAATTGGTTAATAAAAGATTCCTTTTGTTTTCTTTAAAGATTTCATTTATTTATTTGACAGAGAGAAACAGCTAGAGAGGGAAAACAAGCAGGGGAGTGAGAGAGGGAGAAACAGGCCTCTTGCCGAGCAGGGAGCCTGATGTGGGGCTCGATCCCAGGACTCTGGGATCATGACCTGAGCCGAAGGCAGTCACTTAACCAACTGAGTCACCCAGGCGCCCCAAGAAAAGATTCTTTGTGAAAAATAAGATGGAACTTATTGACAGGACAAAGCCAAGTGCATTATCACTGAAATGACTCAATGATGTGAAAAAACAACTGATATTTCAGAGGAACTATATGAAATGAAGTAACTATGATAAAAAAAAAAACTGCCTTTGAAAACTTTTTCTTTTTTATTATTATGTTCAGTTAGCCAAAATAAAGTACATTGTTAGTTTTTGATGTAGTGTTCAATGATTCATTATTTGCATATAACACCCAGTGCTCATGATATCATGTATCCTCCTTAATACTCATCACCCAGTTACCCTATCCCTACCCCCACCCCTCCTTTCTATAACCCTCAGACTATTTCCCAGAGTCTAGAGTCTCTCATTGTTTGTCTCCTTCTCTGTTTTCTTCCCAGTCAATTTTCCCTCCCTTCCCCCTGTGGTCCTCGGTGCTATTCCTTATGATTCACATATGAGTGAAACCATATGATAATTGTCTTTCTCTGTTTGACTTATTTCATTCTTAGTATAATCCCCTCCAGTTCCATCTAAGTCAGTGCAAATGGTAGGTATTCATCCTTTCTGATTCTTTCTGATGTCTGAGTAATATTCCATTATATATATATATACATATACCACATCTTCTTTATCCATTCATCTGTTGAAGGACATCTTAGCTCCTTCCACCATTTGGCTGTTGTGGACATTGCTTCTATGAACATTGGGATGAATGTGCCCCTTCTTTTCACTATACCTGTATCTTTGGGTAAATACTGAGTAGTGTAATTGCTGGGTCATAGGGTAGCTCTATTTTTAACTTCTTGAGGAACCTCCATACTGTTTTCCAGAGTGGTTGTACCAGCTTGCATTCCCATCAACAGTGTAAGAGGGTTCCCCTTTATCCACATTGTCACCAACATTTGTTGTCTCCTGTTTGGTTAATTTTTTGCCATTCTAACTGGTAAAAGGTAATTTTTGGTTTTGATTTGTATTTCCCTGATGCCAAGGAAGGTGAAACATTTTTTCATGTGCCTGTTAGCCATTTATATGTCTTCTTTGGAGAAGTGTCTGTTTATGTCTTCTGCCCATTTCTTGACTGGACTATTTGTTTTTTGGATGTTGAGTTTGAAAAGTTCTTTATAGATCTTGGATACCAGACCTTAACCATAATGTCATTTGCAAATATCTTCTCCCATTCTGTGGATTCTTCTAGTTTCGTTGACTGTTTCTTTTGCTGTGCAGAAACTTTATTTTAATGAAGTCCCAAAAGTTTATTTTGCTTTTGTTTCCCTGGCCTTTAGAGATGTGTCTGAAAGAAGCTGCTGTGACTGATGTCAAAGAAGTTACCTGCCTATGTTCTTCTCAAGGATGTTGATGGATTCTTATCTCACATTAAGGTCTTTCATCCATTTTCAGTTTATTTTTGTGTATGGTGTAAGAGAATGGTCCAGTTCATTCTTCTGCATGTGGCTGTCCAATTTTCCCAGCACCATTTATTGAAGAGCCCACTTTTTTTTTTCCCCGTTGGAAATACCTTCCTGATTTGTCAAAGGTTAGTTGACCATAGAGTTGAGGGTCTGTTTCTGGAGTCTCCATTATCTTCTATTGATCTATGTGTCTGTTTTTCAGCCATTACCATGTTGCCTTGATGATCACAGCTTTGAAATAGAGCTTGAAGTCAGACATCATGATGCCCCTCGCTTTGGTTTTCTTTTTCAACATTCCCCTGGCAATTTGGGATTCTTTCTGTTTCCATACACATTTTAATATTGTTTGTTGCAGCTCTGTGAAAAATGTCAATGGTATTTTGACAATGATTACATTGAAAGTATAAATTGCTCTGTGCAGAACAGACATTTTAACAATGTTTATTCTTCTGATACATGAGCATGGAATATTTTTCTGTTTCTTTGTGTATTCTTCGATTTCTTTCCTAAGTGTTCTGTAGTTTCTCAAGTGTAGATACTTTACCTCTTTGGTTAGGCTATTCCTAGTTATCTTATGGTTTTGGGGGCTATTATAAAATTAAAAATGGAACTGATTCCTTAATTTCTCTTTCTTCAGGTACATTTTTAGTGTATAAAAATGAAACTGATTTCTGTATTCCACAATGTTGCTTAATTGCTGTATGAGTTCTAGTAATTTGGGGGTGGATTGTTCTGGGTTTTCCACATAAAGTATCATGTCATCTTCGAGAAGAGAGAGTTTAACTTCTTTGCCAATTTGAATGCCTTTAATTTTTTTGGTTGTTTGATTGCTGAGTCTAGGATTTCTAGTAATTTGTTGAAAAATAGTGGTGAGAGTGGGCATCCCTGTTGTGTTCCTGACCTTAAGGGAAAAACTCTCACTTTTTCCTCATTGAAGATGATATTTACTATGGGCTTTTCATAGATGGTTTTTATGATATTGAGGTATGTTCCCTCTATCCCTATATTTGGAAGAGTTTTCATCAGGAAAGGATGCTGTATTTTGTCAAACACTTTTTCTGCATTAATTGAGAGGATCATATGATTTTCGTCTTTTCTTTTACTAATGTCCTCTATCACACCGATTGATTTCTGAATGTAAACCACCCTTGCATTCCAGGAATAAATCCCACCTGGTCATGGTGAATAATACTTTTATTTATTTTCATTTTTAAAAAATTTTATTTATATACTTGTCAGAGAGAGAGAGAGCACGCACAAGTATGGGGAACAGCAGAGCATGCTCCCTTTCAAGCAAGGACCTTGATGTGGGATTTGATCCCAGGACCTTGGGATTACGACCTGAGCTGAAAGCAGCTGGTTAATGACTGAGCCACCCAGGCATCCAGTTTATAATCTTTTTAACATACTGTTAGATCCTATTGGCTAGGATCTTGTTGAGCATTTTAGCATCCATGTTCATCAGGGATATTTGTCTATGATTCTCCTTTTTGATGGGATCTTTGTCTGGTTTTGGGAGTTATGGGTAATGGCTAATGCTGGCTTCATAGAAAGAGTTTCTATTTTTGAAACAGCTTTATTAGAATAGTATAATTTCTTCTTTAAATGTTTGGTAGAATTCCCCAGGTAAGCCATCTAGCCCTAGACGCTTGTTTTATTTTTGGGAGGTTTTTGATTACTGCTTCAATTTTCTCATTGACTATTGGTCTTTTCAGATTGTCTATTTCTTCCTGTTTCAGTCTTGGTAGTTTATAAGATTTCAGGAATGCCTCCATTTCTTTCAGATTGCTTAATTTGTTGGCATATAGTTGCTAGTAATAATTTCTAATAATTGTTTCTGTTTTCTTGGTGTTAGTCATGATCTCTCCCTTTTCATTCATGATTTTATTTATTTGGGTCTTTTCTCTTTTCTTTTGGATAAGTCTGACCAGAGGTTTATCGATCTCATTAATTCTTTCAAAGAACCAGCTTCTAGGTTTGTTGATCTGTTCTACTATTTTTCTGGTTTCTATTTCATTGATTTCTGCTCTAATCTTTATATTTCTCTTCTACTGCTTGGTGTAGGCTTTATTTGCTGTTCTTTTCCCAGGTCCTTTAGGTGTAAGGGTAATTTGGGCACTTTGGATTTTTCTAATTTTTTGAGAGAGGCTTGGATGGCTATGCATTTCTGTCTTAGGACCATCTTTGCAGTATCCCATAGGTTTTGGACCAATGTGTTTTCATTGTCATTAGTTTCAATGAATTTTTAAATTCTTATTTAATTTCCTGGCTGACCCAATCATTCTTTAGCAGGATACTCTTTAGCTTCCAAGTGTTTGAGTTCCTTCCAAATTTCTTCTTGTGGTTGAATTCATGTTTCAAAGCACTGTGGTCTGAAAATATGCAGGGAATAATCTCAGTATTTTGGTATCAGTTGAAACCTGATTTATGATCCAATATGTAGTCTATTCTGGAGAAAGTTCTATGTGTCCTTGAGAAGAATGAGTATTCTGTTGCTTCAGGATGGAATGTTCAGTATATATCTACAATGTTTATCTGGTCTGATGTGTCATTCAAAACTTTTGTTTCTTTGTTGATCTGCTTACATGATCTTTCCATTACTGTGAATGGAGTGTTGACATCTCTTACTATTAATGTATTATTATCAATACATTTCTTTATTTTGGTTATTGATTGCTTTATATAATTGGCTGCTCCCATGTTGGGGGTATAGATATTTACAATTGTTAGATCTTCTCGTTGTATAGACCCTTTAAGTATGGTATAGCGCCCTTCTACATCTCTTTCTACTGTCTTTTGTATAAAATCTAATTTGTCTGATATCAGAATTGCTACCCCAGCTTTTTTTTGAGGTCCATTAGAGTGGTAAATGGTTCTCCATTCCCTCACTTTCAATTTGGAGGTGTCTTTACATCTAAAAAGAGTCTCTGTAGACAGCATATGGCTGAGTCCTGCTTTTTTTATCCAATCTGAAACCCCATGTATTTTCATGGAAGTATTCAGCCCATTTACATTCAGAGTAACTATGGAAAGATATTAATTTAATGCCATTGTATGGCCTGTCAAATCCCTGTTCCTGAAGATTTTCTCTGTTTCTTTCTGATCTATGTGACTCTTTGGGGTCTCTCTTCACTTACAGAATCCCCCTTAATATTTCTTACAGGGCTGGCTTCGTGGTCACATATTCTTTCAGTTTCTGCCTGTCCTGAAAGCTCTTTATCTTTACATTCTGAATGACAGCCTCACTGGATAAAATATTCTTGGCTTCAGGTTCTTTTTATTTATTACTCTGAATATATCTTTCCATCCCTTTCTGCCTTTCCAGGTTTCTGTGAACAGGTCTGATGTTATTCTGATGTTCTTATCTCTATAAGTAAGAACCTCCTCTCCATGGCTATTCTCAGGATAGTTTCCTAGAATATAAAATTTGCAGAGTTCACTATTATAGGTTGGGGTGTTGATCTATTTTTATTGATTTTTGGGAGGGGTACTCTCTGCCTCTTGGACTTGAATGCTAGTTTTCTTCCCATATTAGGGAATTTATCAGCTGTTATTTGCTCAAATATACCTTCTAACCCTCTTCTCTAGGATCCCAATAATTCTGACAATGGAACATTTCATGGCATCATTAATCTCTGCAATCTTTTTTTCATGTGTTACTAAAAGTCTCTCTCTGTTTTTCTCAACTTCTTTTCTTTCCATCAGCTTATCTTCTAGATCACTAATTCTCTCTTCTGCCTTATTTACTCTACCTGTTAGAGTATCCAGTTTAGACTGCATCTTTCTTCATAGAACTTTTAAGTTCAACCTGATTAGATCTCATTTCTGCTCTTAGAGATTCTATATTGTCACTAATGCTTTCTTTCAAGTCTAGCTATTGACTTTATGATTGCTATCCTGAATTATATCTCTGATACTTGTTTATATACATATCTATTTGTTCTCAGGCAGAGGACATTGTCTCTGTTTCTTTTCTTTCTTGAGAGTTCCTCCTCTTAGTCATTCTGTTGAGGGATGGTTGAGTGAATGAGAAGAGTCCAACATATCAACCATGACCCAAGAAGGATGCACCTCAGAAAATCTGGAGTGGTCATAAGCTACCACAAAAAAAGAACTCAAATGAAACACAAGAATAAAATCTTAAAAATTTTAAAAATTTAAAAATGGGTGGATGGGAAGGGGGCTATAATCTCTCAGTGTGGACAAAACAGTTGTTTCAGTTGTTCCTGGGTGTATTTTGGTCTGTGTGTTAGAGGACACTATGTCCCAAAATTACAAGGAAAGTAAATACACACACACACACACACACACACACACACACACACACACACTTGTATATATACAAGTATATATATATACATATATTTATATATACATAAATATACATATATATGACATTGAAGAGAGTGAAAACAGGACTAAATTAAAGTATATATCTATAAAAAATTTATATGTGAAAACATACAAGTTAAAAAGTGACTACAGAATACAAACTGATATAATAAACATCTAGTTGAAATGAGGAGAAAGTCAGGCTCCTGGGTGGCTCCAACGGTTAAGCCTCTGCCTTCGGCTTGGGTTATGATCTCAGGGTCCTGGGATCGAGTCCCACATCGGGTTCTCTGCTCAGCTGGGAACCTGGCTCCTCTTCTCTTTGCCTGCCTCTCTGCCTACTTCTGATCTCTCTCTCTGTCAAATAAATAAATAAAATATTTTCTAAAAAAAAAAAAAGAAATGAGGAGAAAGTAAAAAGAAAAAAAAACAGAAAAATTGTAGGAAAAAGGAAAAAAAAAGGAGAATCTTATTTAAAAAATAAACGAGTCATAAAGCCACACCTGGCGCTCAATATACTATTTTCCCCTGGTGTTGGATATTTACAGTCTTGTGGGATCTATAGATTTGTCATCTCCCTGTTCCCCTGTTCTTCCAGGCTGTCTTCTGGGGGGGGGGGGGGTTCTGCCAAGCTCTTTCTCAGGTAGCTCTGCCTGTGCTGAGTCGCCTTGCCCCTGTCAGCAGGATGGGCTCAGTGGAAACTGGTCCTCTGTGTGGCTTTTGTTCCGTGGGGGCTTTCTGTGCCTCTTCAAAGGACCAGAGAAAGAAATGTCTGCTGCCAACTTCTGGCCCAGAGCAGAAAATTCATAGTTCGCCCTTAGGACAAAAAATCTCCACTTCTGAATGCACTGCTGAAAACTGCAGCCTCCTGTGGTGCGTGTCCACAGTACTCTCTCAGAGGTAGCCCCAGGGATCCAGGAGTGATACTGCCCTTTATGATTCTAAAAGTATGAGTAGCCATGGGGTCCCATGTGTACCCAAATCTCCTGGATCATGTCTGGGTACTGCTCTAAAGCCTTTTCTGGGCTGCTACCACTCTGCAAATTTTTGCCCGGTCATAGGTACAGGTTTTGGATTCTTTCAGGCTGTTCAAGAAAAGAGCAACTGACCCAGTTATCAACTGACCCAGCTCATGGTTTATGGTGATCTGAACTGAGTCCCCTCTTGGTCTTGCTGACCATAAACTGCTTCCTGGCCCTACTGCTTGGGCAATCTACTAGTTTAGAACCCTCTTTTGCTCTGTGGTTCTTCATATCCTGAGACCACAATGCCCTACCTAGAATTTTGCCTTTTCATTTCCAGGGCCCCTTTCAGAGAGGGATGTCTTTCACTAGAGCAGATTTCTAAGAGTTTGGATTTTGTCCTCTCAGGTGTTATATCACTTTTCAGGAGCCAGCTTATGAATGCTTCCTCATCACTCCATTTATCTTCCAATATCTCCCCATAGATTGAGGACTCTGCATGTCCTACCTTGCAAAAATCAGTCACTTTTCTGCTTATAAAGATATAGATACATAGTTTTACATCTCAAGCTGATTTCATGGGTGTCCAAAATGGTTTGATAGACATCCAATTAAATTCAGGGGACCAGTTGAAATGGAGTCCCCTACTCCTTCGCTGTTTGCCACCTCTCCATCCTTTTACTTTTTTATTCTTTATTTTAAATAAGATTTTCTTTTTTTTTTTTAAAGATTTTATTTATTTGATAGAGAAAACATAGCCAGAGAGGGAACACAAGCAGAGGGAGTGAGAGAGGGAGAAGCAAACTTCCCGCCGAGCAAGGAGCTCAATGTGGGACTCGATCCCGGGTCTCTGGGATCATGACCTGAGCCGAAGGCAGTCGCTTAACCAACTGAGCCACCCAGGCGCCCCTAAATAAGATTTTCAAAAGATTGTTATGAGAATTCCTTTAAATGAAACTAAGGAAAGACAATTTTGCCTACATTTGAGCCTGATCTGTTAAAGGGGAGAAGTATAACTTTTGGAACTGGATAAAGAGATGTTCAATATGAATGAACAACAAACAGGAAGGTTGCCAATCCTATTGGTTCATTACTGTCTGCTAAATCTTCCCTACTAAAATATTGCTGGATTTTTATTTCATAGAAAAGCAAAAACAAAACAAAACATCAAATAAATTTCCCAGTTTCTATCCAATGTTGAGGTGACAATAATGAATGCCCAAAACTCTGTTAGGTTATTTCATAAAAGAACTGTCAGGTCTAAACTGAAGGTTCTAACAAGAAGCTGTTTTTTTACTAAATATTGCTGTGTGAGGAATACAATACCTGAGATAAAGAGATTTTAAGTAAATTATTTGTATGCTCATAAATATTCAGAAAATCAATGTTAATATTACAAAGAAAATGTGTTATTTGGATTAGCAGAGAAGAGAATCCATCATTGAAAACTTCATGTTAGTTATTTCCATGATGAAGTAAAAAGAAATCTTGAGGTAATGACAAAATAGTGTTCTTTGTTAATTGGATGGTGTGAAGGAATGGTCATTATTAATGATCTGACTATCTTATCTGATCAAAATATGGTCCTTTTGTATGTTTCTTTACACAAAAAACAGATTGGAATTTCTTGTGAAAGAAGAGGAATAGATACTATCAGAAAAATTGTATTTGAAATTACAATAAACCTTTCCTAGAAAGAGAAGAGGAATCTGAGAGTAGAGAGTTGTATTCATGTAAAATATATAAAATATAATCAATTTGATGAACCTTGATATTAGAACCATCATAATGTATATGTTGCCTAGAATATATGTCTTTCTAATCCTATATCTAAGGAATACAGTTTCCAGAAAGCTTATAGTGCTCTGGAACTTTAATGCAAACTTTTGAAGTCATGTCTATGATTTCAACATGTCTATGTTTACTTAATTGTGATATGTCATACCAATAAATATTTTTAGGATCATGATTGACTTAAAGCTTCTTCCTCTGTATCATGTAATATAGTTGGTACCATACATAATTGAAGAGGGATAAACATGTGTTGAATTGAGTGGCAAGTCTCTAGTAATTTTCAATTTCTTACTCCTCCCCAAATTCTTGAACTTCCATAGAGTTAATGAGTTATTGAAGGCAATATATCAGTACAATATTTCTTGTTCTTTCAAACTAATAAAAATTATATATTTATTCAATAAAAAGATGAATATAATGGTAGATTTATTTTGTTTCCTCTTTTACAAGTTATCTGGTCTTATTTTCTAATTTCAATAACTTTTTACATCTATCTAGTATGGTTTCATTTAATAAACACACACATGCTATACAACAACATGATAGTCACTGGGGTATAGGACGAATAAGATATGATAGTCCACTGTTAAGAAACCCAGAATAGCAGAATAGAGAGGGAGATACTCACTGGAATGATGAAATCTGTGTATAATATATTGAGAATAATGACAGAGGTATATGCAGCATTCCCTGGATCACCAAGAATCGGCACCCAGTAATAGCAATCAATATCTATATAACACTAATGCTCTTTTATGCTCTGTTATAAATTCTTTACATTCATACTCTCTTTTATAGCATACAGTGATTGCATCAGGAGTGGACATGTGTGCAATAAGGTAGAAACACAAAGACTCTTTCTTGTAATGCCAAAAGAGAATGTTACCTCCTTTTTTTTTTTTTTTTTTTTTTTTTCTTGGAAGTCTTGGTGTACAGGGAGGGAAATGGCTATTGCTATTATGCCACTATAAGAGAAAGAGCCTGAAAAGAAAGCCTGCAGGAGGAGGACAAACCTAAGGGGTGTTCAAGTGAAATCCATAGACCTGGATCTACTAAATTAAGCTAATTTTGAATCATTCACTAATTCTGGAACTTGAGCTGCATGGACCAAGAATTCCTTTTTGTTTTAGTGAAGTTGAGTGGGGTTTTCTGAGATTTGTTACTTGCAGCTGAAAGAGACAATTGATTTAAATACCATGATCTTTCCAAACTTTTTTCAAAGCCCTTCCAGCCTTTACACATTTCTCCTCTACCTAATAAATTCCAACCCATCCACTAAGGTTGAACTCAACTATAATAATGTATATTAAGCCTTTCATGATCTTTCCAGTCAGAAGTAATTAAGGGGCACCTGGGTGGCTCAGTTGGTTAAGCGACTGCCTTCAGCTCAGGTCATGATCCCGGAGACCCGGGATCAAGTCCCACATTTGGCTCCCTGTTCGGCAGGAAGCCTGCTTCTCCCTCTCTCACGCCCCCTGCTTGTGTTCCCTCTCTGGCTGTGTTTCTCTCTGTCAAATAAATAAAAAATATTAAAAAAAAAGTAATTAATTACCCCTTTGGCTTCCACTGCACTTAGTGTATTGATTTAACTACGTCTTGTATTATAGTTAGCTGTTTTTCATGAGAATTTCCTCACTGGCTTTGTGATTAGAAAAATAAGGTTCAGATGTCAACTCCTCAAATTACTATTTGGAAGTCCATTAACTTTTTAAAACTTATAACTCCTTTATGTTTGCAAAATATTGATAAAGAAAGCTAAATAATAGGACTAAATAGAATAAAATTAGAGAACACAGACGTTTAGGGTTGTGTCTCTCTTGAGAAAGATATGTTGACGTCCTAGCCCCGCAGAATGTGACGTTATTTGGAAATAGGATTGCAGATGTACTTAGTTAAGATGAAGTCAGGCTGGAGTAGAGTGGGCCCCTAACTCAATATGACTGATGCTCTTATAAGAAGATCATGTGGAAGAAAGTGAAACAGGGAGAATGCCATGTAACAAAGAGGGCAGAAACTGAAGCTATGCATCTGCAAGACAAAGAACAGGAAATGCTGTGGCAAGTCACTAAAAGTTATAAGTCAAGGAATAATTCCTCTATAGATTTCAGAGGGAGCATGGCCATGCCAGCACCTTGATTTTGGACTTCTGGTCTTCAGAACTGTGAAACAATAAGTTTCTGTTATTTTAAGCCACCCAATTTGTGGTACTTTGTTAAGGCAGCCTTAGGAAACTCATATGATATGCAACATACTGCTTGTAATATCTGAGATCCATTAGGTATGCAATAAGCATCAGATAAATGTTAAAGAATTCTATTCATTTTTGTACACAAGTAGTGAACACTTGCATATTATATATACCATAAATATTATATATCAAATTTGTGTAATTAATACATATCTTTTATTGTCTGCATAACAGATCTTCAATTTATAATAAGATCAATTTTGTAATTTCAGGTAAAGGCTACATGGCCTCTGATCTTACCTATTCTCTTCCATGACACATTGACAATTATGGGTCTAACCATACCCCATAATAATAGCTAAATGACAGCAGTGATAGCTATTCCTCTATCACCCTATACTCATTTTACTCTTGCACATCATCTGTTAAGAAAAATTGGCTTCTTTGATCATTAGCAGGATTTCCTTTATAAAAGGTCTAGATGCTATCAAATTAAATAAAAACAACTCAAAGTTAATGCAGTCATATCAGAGTACTCAATGTCCTCATGGCTTACCAGATTGTAATTGTTTTATTATTTTATTTTTGGAAGTTCATTATGGAAATTAATTATGGAAGAACATTCTAAAAATGTATGAAATCATGCTTAAAATGCATTATATATTTAGTCTGTGTGTAGTATAACAGTTTGAATTGGCATTGTTAAATAAGACTTTAAAAAGACTGATAAGAGAACTACATGAGTATTATTTATAAAATTCCCTTCTTGCCTCCATCTCTTCAAGTAGAATATTTTGGTCTGGAATTACTCAGGCATATGAAGTTTTATCTACCAGTGAATGGTGGAATAAATTATGGGAACAAGGATATGTGAATACTATATAAATTCTGGTATCTGAAGCTATACAAATTAATATACACTTGATTCCCAAGTGTTCATTATGTATGATGAAGTCTGAAGCATCAAACCCTGTATTTATGGGTGTCTCAGAGTACACACACTGACAAATAAAACCACATATCTCATAATGACAACTGAAGTCTTGAACACTGTATGTACATTTTAAAGGTATACAATCTGCTCTGGAGTCACAAGCACGGGAAATGTGGAATCTGAACTCCTGCTCTGTGGTCCACATAGGCACTGGACATGTTTTTTTATTTTAGTTCTTTACACATCAATATCTAAAGCTATACAGACAGGAATTGAGATCTTTATTAATTTTTTTTTCTTTTCACCCAGAGTCATAGTTTTAGGGGCTTATATTTAAGCATACCTATGTGTACAAGCCAACAGACCAGGATTTGTTTCATCATTGACTTTCAAACCTCTAGAATATTTTATGACTAATTAGCTAGTTAGATTCTGAGGTTAATGTAATCAAATTTATGTGTTCAATCTCACAAGAAAATGATCTCTATCTCTTTCCCTTCCTACTTCCCTTACTTTCCTTCATCATTGTCTCTAATCACAAGTACTACCACTAACCTTTCTCTTTACAATGTGTTCAGATATTGAAAAGGAACCTGGATAAAAATATGATGAGATATGCATAAAATAAAAGAACTACTGGTAAATATAAAAGTAACATCAAATCTTCTTTTTCAGTTCAGTTCAGAAAACCTATATTAAGGACTGGGTCTGATGCTAGTTAACTATGAGACAAAGATTAATGATTATCAAGTTAACAAAATTCAGTAACAGAGACAAATCACTATAAAAGGAATCATAATACAGTTAGACTATTACAGATGGTATTGAGAAGTTATTAAAAACAATTGCTTAACTTCTGGGTATTTACCCCAAAAATACAGATGTAGTGAAAAGAAAGGCCATATCTACCTCAATGTTCATTGCTGCAATGGCCATAATCGCCAAACTGTGGAAAGAGCCAAGGTGCCCTTCAACAGATGAATGAATAAAGAAGATGTGATACATATATACAATGGAATACTACACCTCCATCAGAAAAAATGAATATCCAATTATAGCAACAGGGACTGGATTGGAAGAGATTATGCTGAGTGAAATAAGCCAAGTAGAGAAAGTCAAGTATCACGTGGTTTCACTTACTTGTGGTGCATAAGGGGTAATATAGAGGACAGTAGGAGAAGGAAAGGGAATGGGAAGTAGGGTAATTAGGGGAGAGAAACTAACGTGAGAGACTTTGGACTCAGAAAAAAACTGAGGGTCTTAGAGGGAAGGGTGTGAGGGATGGGTGAGCCTGGTGGTGGGTATTGAGGGCACGTATTGCATGGAGCACTGGGTGTGGGGCATAAACAATGAATCTTGGAACACTGAAAAAATAAAATTAAATGAAAACAAACAAAACAAACAAACAAACAAAAAATTTTGATTTTCCTGAAGTTTCTAATGCTTAATACAGTCTCATTGTAGAAATGTTAGTGTGAGGAGTCAGGAAAGAAAAACACAAAAAAACCACACACACAAAAAAACAATTGCTTAAGAACACTGAGATGAAAGCTATAAATATTAATGGTACAATGAGCAAACTATCTCATAGACAAGTATTTTTTGAGAGGTCTTTAAGGATAACCAGAAATTGGATAGATGGATGATATAGTAGTGAAAATTTTTAGACAAAAGCCACAGAAATTGCCTCTAGTTTAGAGTTTCTGTTTTAGTAAATCTATGTGGGACATACTCTTTCTTTTTTTCTTTCTTTCTTTATTACTTTTTACATGGAAAACTGAGAAGGGAGATTAGATGTAGGACAAAGAAAACAATGATAGATACCCACTGATACTAATTGTTAAACCACAGACATTGAACTACAAAAATGAGATGATCAATAGTGTTTTCTTAAATATTCAAAATTCAGTAGAATCTCATATGTAACTTTAAAATACTCATAACACAAAAAACATATATTTATATGACCATAGACTTTTCTGCTCATGTATATACTCAAATGTATTACACAGGATTCTTTAAGAGCTGATTTTGACCTCTAGTCTTAATGTTCATTAAAAAGATCTATGTGCAAAGACTTCTACAAAGTCTAAATATTATACAAAAACTGATAACCAATTTGAAGAAGCTATTTTTACAATTTCACAAACTGTGTGAGAGTATTGCTTGGCGAAATACTAGGTCTTTGTTGAATGAGAGTAATAACTTGAATTTCAATCAGATATCAATTTCCTGCTAAAGAATTGTCTATTATCTTATATATTTACTTCAATGGCAAAATCTATTAGAATTAAAGGGTCAAAAATTTGGATGACTCTCCTTTTATTTAATAAGTATTAAATGGGCTGTTGTGCATTGAAACTTACTCTAAAGGGCATATAGACAATTTATTACTATACCTATTAGAGTTATTTTATAAACAAAGGTTTATTTTTTCATAGAAGACAGTTGAACTTCTGGATTTTTACACTGTTACATTGACCAGCTAACCTATGAAGCACTGCTCTGAAATGTTCCCCAAATAGGTGCCAGAAAAATATTAATCAGAAAACATTTTTACTAGAGAATTATGTACTAAGACATTATTCTTCTTGGTATTGTAAAATTCACTTCTCAAATCATTAACATTATACATTATCCTAACATAAAAAGTACCATGGTCTTTACTATATCCCAGGACTTAGGACTGAAGTTTAAATTAACTGAGATTAGGTCACAGGAACAGAATCATTACAGTTAAAAGAAAATAGGTATGTGAGATCAAAGATTTGTATTCATTCTATAGAATATGACAGGCTCACAAAGATAATATGTCCAATTTTATTATATTTTATTACATATTATTTTCAGTTTTATTTTTTAAATTATTTTAATATATATTTATTTTGTGGTGAATACATTTTATTGCATGTCTCCATTCAGATCAATGAGGTAAGGACAGAAGGTACTCAGGCTACATTACAGAGAAAGAGTATCATAATTCATTATAGATGTCTGTTAAATAGTTGTAGTAAGGATAATAATGAACTATGTGCTAGAATTTGATATTTCTGAATCTAATATTGGAGGTATATATAATTATAGTTGTTTCATCAAGTTGCAATGTAATATAGTGTATAGTTAGTTTATTATTGCCTTTCTTATACATTTAGTTCTTTTTTTTAAAGATTTTATTTATTTATTTGACAGAGAGAAACACAGCTATAGGGGGAACACAAGCAGAGGGACTGAGAGAGGGAGAAGCAGGCTTCCCACTGAGCAGGGAGCCCGATGTGGGGCTCGATCCTGGGTCTCCAGGATCATGACCTGAGCCAAAGGCAGTCACTTAACCAACTGAGCCACCCAGGCGCCCCTACATTTAGTTCTTAAATAAAATGTCTATAATATAAAAATGATATTCATTAATTTTAATCTCAAGGATTTTTCCCACATCTCTTATGTTTATAACATAATTGTCTGTTCATAACCACATTGTTAGTTACCATACAAAAGAATCCTTATCACCAGGCAATTCTAATTACTTAGCTTTCCTCTAGTAAGGTAATTTTTTTTCTTTTTAGAGGGGAAGAGAGGGAGAGAGAGAGAATCTCATCGAGCCTGATATGGGGCTGTTTCCCACAACCCTGAGATCATGACCTGAAATGAAATAGTGTTGAACACTTAACCAACTGAGCCATCCAGGTGCCCCTCTAATAAGGTCATTTTAATCCATGTTACTCAAAGACAGATCTAGTGTTGGTCAACCTTTCATAGTTGGGTAAATAATATGATCTTTAGTCATCTTTTTAATAAATAGTTGGGATAATGAATAGTTAATATTTTAGTACAAATTAGTTCAAAGGTGAAAATTTTAAAAAAAGAAAGAGGGGCGCCTGGGTGGCTCAGTTGGTTGAGCGACTGCTTTCTGCTCAGGTCATGATCCTGGAGACCCGGGGTTGAGCCTCACATGAGTCTTCCTGCTCCTGGGCAGGAAGCCGGCTTCTCCCTCTCTCACTCCCCCTGCTTGTGTTCCCTCTCTAGCTGTGTTTCTTTCTGCCAAATAAATAAATAAAATCTTAAAAAAAAAAAAGAAAAAAGAGAAGAAAGGAAAGGAAAAGAAAAGAAAGTAAAAGAAAAGAAAAAAGAAAAAGCCAGGTTAAGAATAGTCAAGGCTCTCTAAATTGCATTTAAGTTGCAATTTCTTTTAGCAATCCTCAGTTTACAGTTCATTTAATCCTTCTTCCTACTGTTGGTTGTTCTTTGGGTATAAATAAGTGGAAACTTTAGGAAACTATTAGGAATGACCAGGGAATCCCTTAGGATTATTTTAAGAGGCAAAAATCATTATAATCTGGTAAAGAATTTGAAGTTGTTTTTAGAGGGAAAAAAGTACATATGTAAGTATAGAGAATGAGAATATAGTAATAAGCTTTATGTTAATGTAGATAGTATAAGGGAATAGTTGTTTTTTTGTAGACACAAATAATAGTTTTATACTCACCATATATTTCCAAGTACCTGGGACCATTATCTACTTATTTTATATGCTTTATATATATTAATATAATATATAAATATATATGACTATCTGTATGGATCTGTATGGAGACATGAAATAAAATGTATTTTGTATATATATATATATATCACTATTAATTGGTTAATTTTACTTTTCATGTATTTTTTTAATCTATGTTTTCTAATGACAACTTGAAAACAAAGTATCTGCATAGTGAAGAATGTATGGGCTCACAAGATAATGAAGAGCCCTAGATTTAGTTCCATCTCCCAATACTAACAATCTGAGAACTTAGCCAGAGCACTCTCCTTTCCCCAATTTCAGTTTGCCTTGCAATAAAATTGGGAAATTGGACTAGGGTATCTCTAAATTCTTCTAGACTCTAAAATGTCAAGTTAAAAGATAAATATTAATAGTTAAATATAATCTCTTATAATTGGCATAACATTTAGTGGTCACTTGACATATGCAAAAGTGGGGATTTTGAGGGGTACCTGGGTGGCTCAGTTGGTTGGGCGACTGACTTCAGCTCAGGTCATGATCCCGGAGACCTGAGATCGAGCCCCACATCGGGCTCCCTGCTCAGCGGGAAGCCTACTTCTTCTTCTCTCACTCCCCCTGCTTGCGTACCCTCTCTGGCTGTGTTTCTCTCTGTCAGATAAATAAAATCTTAAAAAATAAAGTGAGGATTTTGAGTCTGGTAAGATTATAATTCAGGTTTGCTCTGTGAGTTTATATTTGTGCTATTTTTCTATTAAAAATCTCCTTCTCCAGGCACCTGGGTTGCTCAGTCAGTTAAGCATCGGCCTCTTGATTTGAGCTCAGGCCATGATTGTGGTTGTGGGATCAAGCTCTGCATCAGGCTCTGAGCTCAGCATGGAGTCTGCTTCAGATTCTCTCTCTCCTTTCCACTCTCTCTCTCTCTCTCAAATAAATAAATAAAATCTTAAAAAAAATCCTTTTCTCCAGCATTCTTCTAGTTTTTGCTCATGTTAGTTTCTCAGTGAGAACTTCCCTGAATATTCTGCCTAAAATTTAGGTCTTATTTGTACCTATCTTCATCCTCTCTTGCTTAATTTTTCTCTATACCTCTAACATGCTTTATAATTTAATATATCTGAGGTATATATTTGTACAACAAGAACATAATGAATGATGTACGTGGAGTTGTATGAAAGGGGTGAATCCACTATGCAATCCATTATGGTTGAAGATTAGCAGAATGACAATTTGGACTCAGATAAAGTTATTTTTACAGAGCTTATTGTTAAGACAGCAACACAAGATATCCATGAAATCAAGGCTATCTGTGCATTGACATAAGTATTATTGACTTCTTAGCTCCTTTTAGGAATATCAATGGAATTCAGTTAATTTTGGCAGCCTGAAGAGAGTAAGGAATCTACAAGTTAGAAGAATCCAAAAATGGAGCCTCTCTATACACAGAGTTGATCCTAAAGTCATTTTCATAGAAGATATATGGACTAATTTGGGAAAAAAATTATGTAAGATATTTTGGTGAAGAGATAATGTTGGGCTTGCATACAACCCCCTAGGGTCCTATTAAATAAACATGGAATTTTAAAAAGATAAGAGTTGCAACAACCTGTTAAAGTAAGGGCAAGGTGGAATATTTGTCAATCTTAGAGAAAACTATACTAATCACAAGAGTGATGGGGCTATAGTAAGAAGCACATTCAAGGCTAATATAAATATAGTAATGTGTGTAGCAGAGTGGGCAGTAATAACAAACCCTGGGAAGCTCATTCTCACTTTCACTGCGCAGAAATGGCTTTCTGAGACAGATTATTTCTTTTTTCTCTTAATTCCCTTATGATTTTTTTTTCTGTGTCCACTCAGAACCTGTAACTGCTGTGAATCAAGTAGAACAAATGTAAAGGGGGATGGGTCTTAATGCTCTTGATCCTGGGGTATGTAGAACTTCAGAGAATGTTCACGTGTGTGTGTGTGTGTGTGTGTGTGTGTGTGTGTGTGTGTGTGGCATATGATTAGGGAAGGGAAGGTCAAAGGTAAAAATAGTAAAAAGAGTCATAGAACCTATAAATATTACAGAATAAAAGAATGTGATTTTTAAATATGCCAGGTATACTTAAAGAGATAAAAAGTGCTTTGGGTAGTTTAAGGCACCTTTGTGTTGTTCTTGTTGTAGTTTATTTGTTTTGCAAGAATGAGATTCCTGGGCAGGGGAACCATGTAGTGTAACTCCAATCTTTAATTCTCAAGCTATTATTCCCCTTTTTAATGCTATAAACATAGAAATATCTATGAGTTGATGGATAAATAATAAAAAATTCTCAAGATAAATTACAATTTAATACAACTAAACCCAAAAATATGTATTAAAATTTCAAAACAATTTAACAAAAGCTATAAGGTATGATAGCCATCAGGCACCTTGGAAAACTATTTATCTTTGAAATTACTCTAATTGAGGAATATAAGTACAAGCACATAGCTGATTAATTAAAAGATGACTTCTAATGTAATTAAAAATAAAGCAATCTTTGAAAATTGATGTTTTCAGGAGTTCATGAGGAATCTGAAATTATGTATGTAAATAGATACACCTTCACTATAAAGCAAGATTTTCAACCTTAGCACTATTGACATTTGAGGCTGGACCATTATTTGTGTGATAGCCTGTGCTGTGCATTACAGTATATTTGACAGCATCCCTAATCTCTGTCCACTAGAAGACAGTGACAAAATTTATCCTCCATGAGATGTGCTAACCAAAACTGTCAGTCATCCCCTAGGAAGCAAAATTACTCCTAGCTTTGCAGGTATAAAAGCAAACAGGCAGATTTCTTACAATAAGCATAAACAAGCAAAGTAAAAATCTAGAAAGCATAAGAAAATGAAGAAAACGTACAATATAGGGATAGAAATACATATCTGGAATTTTGGTATTACAATTTAAATTGTTTTCTATTAGAGTTAAATTTAAAATTTACCTTTAAGAGAGAAATAAGAGTCAAGAAAGTTTAAAAACATGAAGTGGAAATATTCAAAGAGAAATAATTATTATGAGGATAAAATTAATATCAGAAAAAACATAATTCAAAACTATATTAATCACTGGGATCAATAGGCTAATTTTATAATGAAAGAAGTTAAATCCACAACCCAATATGGTATAAAGTGAAAAATATTAAAAATATAAGAAGACACCGGTAATATGACAGATAGGGAAAATTAGCACATGGCACTCCATATGTGATAGAACCATATTACAACTTGATGCCAGAAACCACAGAACAACAATAAAAGTAAACATTTTTAAAATAGCAATAAATAGGACTCTTTTCTTTCTAAAGTAGGGTTCACAAGATTTTTTTCAATGCTCTGAATAACAGTTAATATTGGCTAAAAACTGAAAAACAAAGAAACCTAAAATATATGTGTATTTGTGGGCATATGGACATATGTGTGTATATTAAAATCATAAAGGCCATAATCTCTAATTACAGCAAGTAAACCTAAAAATTAATACCAAAGATAAAAAATAACAGTGATCCCAGGAACCACTTAGCGTATCAAAACAGAGACGGCACAAATAACAGACTAACCATTTGGAAATTTTCACAAAACAAATAAAGCACCCAAATGAAAAGTCGCTAAATAATTATAATAATAATAGCATGCTGAGTAATTTTACATATGAATTTATTTGATCTTCAAAATAAGTGAAATAGGCACTCCCAACATTCTCATGTTATGGACCACCGACATTTATAAAAATGGGTAAATAAGGAAGAATACATTTGGTCTGTCTGGATCAAGGAATGGAAGGGTTCAAGGAAAGAGAATCAAGCATTTTCTCTTAGATGTACTACATTTAAATGCTTTTCCATTGGCTTCTCCTTTATCCTGGAAATCTCTACTTAGGAACTTGCAGGATCTATAGCTGATCAATCTTTTATGGCTAGATTCTGTGGTAGTATATTACTAGTAATAATCAATTAAGCTCTAATTAACTAGATGATTAATTAACAAATGGGGAGAAAAATGAGATAACATTTCAGAAGAATCCTGAAAAAAATCAAATTGCGGATTTTAGACCTTTCTGTGATTCACAGGATTCCTGACAAGATCCAGTTTTCTATTGAAGGGAGTGCCTGGGGACATATGTGTGGTGGTTGTATATGTTGATTGATTAGAGCCAAATGAGGGCAAAGAAGAAATCTGAGTTCTAGCCAGCATTATGGAATAGTTTGCCTATCCTACAAAACTAAGATTTTTCAGGTTGTATATTTTGGACAGGAAATTTTGTTATCAATGTTGTACTTACTGAATAGACTGTTATTTAAAGTGGCATGCTGGAAGACTGGGACTCTTCATAATCTGCTTCTTACAAAAAGTTGTAATGTACTAAAAACAAATTGCAATGTTCAGTACTAAAAACAAAACTTAGCAAAATAAAGGTGATATATATTTAAGAAAAAATCTGTTACTGTTTGATATTATTTCAAGCTATATTCTTTTCCAGGCAAAGATTCACTGTGCTTTAGTCATGTGGTTTAAATCCTGGAGTAGAAGAGTTTTTTTGACTTTGAAGTTCACTGACTTTCTTATTATCCCTCTCGCTAATGTATAACACACTGCCCTCCACTTTAAATGTTCTAAGTTTGTTCTTCTTTGAAGTAGAGCTCTACTTTAATTCCCTTTACTTCTTTACTCAAACCAGCTCATGCCTTAATGAAGTCTAGAGTAATATTTAGCCTACAATTGGATTGCTATACAGATCAGTGATTTGGCAAACTTTTAATCAGATTAAATGCTATTATCTAATCCTGAAGAGTAGAAAATTGATCTTTGTGTCATTATCATGTATATATTATATATGTTATATGTGTGATATATATGTGTATCATATGTATATATGTGTATATATATCATATATGTATATATGATATGTATATAGAGTGACACAATCACCTTAAAAGGAATTTTCATCTAGTAGTTTTTAACTTTGGAATGCTCTTTTCATCCTTGTTACACAGAATGCCTGATCTATGTTTGTCTCTTGGGGAATTTCCCTTCCTTTGTTTTCTCAGTGTTTATTTGAGTGCTTTGAGTCATTTCTTTCCAGCATTGATATATAGTTACTTTCTGATTTCATGTTTCTTTCCTGTTTTGTTATTTTATTTTGGGAAATTTATATTTAGGAGATAATAAATAATTATCTATTATCTCTCTGACATTTAATATATTGTTTTGTTAATATTGTTGAACAATAACGTTCAGAAACAATGTCACAAAATGGCTGAAGTAGACATTCAGAATATCTTATTAAAATATATATTTCCATTGGTAGTCATTACAAATATTTGTACCTATGAAATTATTTCAATGTCGTCATTTTAAATCATTAAAGAAAAATGAAGACCAAAGAAAAAATGATATATTTTTAAGCCAAAATAGGCTCAGAACATGGATTTTTTAAAATATTTTTTAATATTTTATTTATTTGATAGAGAGAAACACAGCCAGAGAGGGAACACAAGCAGGGGGAGTGAGAGAGGGAGAGGCAGGCTTCCCGCAGAGCAGAGAGCCTGATGCGGGGCTCGATCCCAGGTCTCTGGGATCATGACCTGAGCTGAAGGCAGTCATTTAACCAACTGAGCCACCCAGGCACCCCAGAACATGGATTTGAACATAACATTTTACTTTTGCTATGGGATTCTCTCATCTCATCTGTTGCCTTTTACTTATACCATCAGGACAAAACAAATTATCCATCACTATCCCCAATTCTCACCTACATATGTGCACACATATGCACACACATATTTAGTAGAAATGAGCTATTTCTGCCTTTCTCGTTGTAACTTACAGTCAAAACTTGATATTGACAGACACTTTGATACTTGGTTCTCTTTCATTTGGACCCTCTATATGGTTACCTTATTTTTATGTGAGGATGAATGGTATCAAATTTGTTTAACTCTTTTATAATGGATTAATAATCTGCTAACCAAAATAAATTTTAAGGAAAATAAATGTAATGAAGAATAAAAAGAAACAATTCCTTACAACTGGAAGTGGTGACAGAGAGAGCTTGAGAAGATATGTATATACATATATATATGAAATTCCATATTCTTTTATCTGTTCAATTTGGAATCAGAAGGAAGAACTATAACAGGATGCATTCATATTCTCCTATAATGTTGTAATGTTGTTCTCCATAGTAATTATTTGACAGTATAATTTATGAACTTATACATTAAGGCCTTCTTTGTTCAAATGTTTCCCAGACATTGTGGAGGTAGTTTGATCCTTGGATTCACAGAGAATTTGATACTTATTGTATGACATTGACATAATAGTTAATCTTGCTGAGCTCCAATTTTTAATCTATCCAAGACAAATTATAAGACTGGAACTAAAGCGTATTATGCTAAGTGAAATAAGTCAGTTAGAGAAAGATAAATAACTTATGATTTCATTCATATGTGAAATGAAGAGACACAACAGAGGAATATAGGGGAAAGGAAGGAAAAATAAGATAAAAACAGAGAGGGAAGAAAACTATAAGAGACTTTTTTTTTTTCATGAGACTTAACTATATGAAACAAACCAAGGGTTGCTGGAGAGGTGATGGGTGGAGGAATGGGGCATTGGGTGATGAGTATGATGGAGGGCAGGAGAGCATTTGATGTAATGAACACTGGGTGTTACATGAAACTGATGAATTACTAAATTCTACACCTGAAAATAATAATCCACTATATGTTAACTAACTTGGATTTAAGTAAAGTCTAAAAAAGTAAAAGAATGCAAGTTTAGCATTTATTGAAACCACACATATCAAAGTGATAAAATTCAACACACATAATAAAACATCCAGTAATATATGATTAGAATTATACTTTTTCCAAACATATATTCTGTAAATAATCTATTGCTATCTTATAATTATCAATCCCATTCTCTTCAAAATAGATAAAAGACAAAGATGTGATTTTATTCATTCTTTAGTCATCACTATGAGTCATCACTATGAATTCCAAACCAGTGTATTAAATAAAATAAAATTTTGTTCAGTATACATGATTATATGTAAAGTCCAAAAGAATCTATGTAATGAACTATTAATATTTCTCAGTGAATTAAATGACTAGATATAAAATCAATAGATAAAAGTCAATTGTGTCTCATACTAACAACACAAAACTGAAAATATAATTTGAAGTTCTATTTAAAATAGCCTTAAATATATTAGTTATCAAAGAAGAGTCAAGTATGTGTAGATTATGTTGCTGGCAGAAATTTATAATGAAAATTAAATGCAGTTATATATCATATATATATTAGTGGTTATCATTAGATGTCATTTCTCTCCACAATGTTATACTGAGTCAAGACAACTTCGCTTAAACAGCTTTGTTTTTGTGAAAATTTACAAAATGATTAAAGTGGCAAGATTTAATTTTCTGATGGCTGAGTAATATTGTGTGTGTGTGTGTGTGTGTGTGTGTGTGTGTGTGTGTGTACACACCGCCTTCTTTATCCATGCATCTGTGGATGGATATTTGGGCCCTTTCCATGGTTTGGCTATTGTGGTCATTAGTGCTATAAATACTGGGGTGCATGTGCCCCTTCTGATCACTATTTTTGTATCCTTTGGGTAAATACCTAGTAGTGCAACCACTGGATTGTAGGATAGTTCTATTTCTAACTTACTGAGTAACCTCCATTCTGTTTTGCAGAGTGGCTACACCAATTTGCATTCCCACCAACAGCATAAGAGGGTTTCACTTTCTCTGCATCCTTGCCAATATCTATTTTTTCCTGAGTTAATTTTAGCCATTCTGACTGGTGAGAGGTGGATGTCACTGTGGTTTTAATTTGTTTTTCCCTGATACTGAGTGATTTTGAACATTTTTTTCATGTGTCTGTTAGCCATTTGTATGACTTCTTTGGGGAAATATCTGTTCATGGTTTCTGCCCATTTCTTGACTGAATTATTTGTTTTTTTGGATGTTGAGTTTTATAAGTTCTTTATAGATTTTGGATACTAGCCCTTTATCTGATATGTCATTTACAAATATCTTCTCCCATTCTGTAGGCTGCCTTTTAGTCTTGTTGGCTGTTTCCTTTGCTGTGAAAAAGCTTTTAATCCTAATGAGGTCACAATAGTTCATTTTTGTTTTTGTTTCCCTTGCCTCTAGAGATGTGTCCAGCAAGAAGTTGCTGCAATCAAGGCCTCAGAGGTTGCTGCCTGTGTTCTCCTCTAGGATATTGATGGATTCACATTTAGGTATCATATTTAGGTCTTTCATCCATTTTGAGTTTATTTTTGTGCAAGGTGTAAGAGAATGGTCCAGTTTCATTCTTCTGCATGTGGCTGTCGAATTTTCCCAATACCATTTGTTGAAAAAAATGCCTTTTTTCCATTGGACATTCTTTCCTGCTTTGTCGAAGATTAGTTAATCATAGAATTGAGGGTCCATTTCTGGGTTCTCTATTCCATTCCATTGATATGTGTGTCTATCACCTAATTTCCAAAGGACCAGGATGGCCTCCACACTTGACAAGTCATAACCCCTCAAAATTAAATCTAGTCTCCTGACCCAAACATGTGGGTCAAATCTCAGTTTTCTCACTTCAATTGTAGCGTCAGAAAGGCATAATGTTTTTTTTTTCTGTTACGTTAATCCCTAATTAAAAATTATAATAAACTAAAATTGATAGCACCTTCTAAGGGAGACCTAAAGATATTTGGGGGATTTAAGAATCTTATAAAACAAAGCTCATTGGCAAGGAATACTTTCTGAGAAAATAAAATATTAAAGTTCAATGGGCATGTAGCCACAGACAAGATAATGCATTTGTAAAATGTACAATGTTTCTAGATGTATCAATGATAAAAAAAAACAAAAGAAAACAAAACAAAAACATATCTTAAGTTAGTAAGTGGAAAAAGACTGATAATTGCAAAATGGAAAATTCAGCTTAAATATTCATTTAAGCTTTCCTAATGATTCAGATAATGATGAAATGGAATAATTTACTAAATAAAAGAGGTGTTAAAAGCAAAATTAGTGACATTTAAAGAAAAATCTTGAAAGATAATTAATAAAATTCAGTCTCATAAGCTGTTCGGTTCCAAATTATAAAGTGAGAATTTATATTACAGAAGTAACTTTTAGTTATGAATTGATATAACTTTAGAGTTTGAAGCTATTATTCTACTATAATAGGTAGCATATGAAAAAAGAAATTAGATTTCTTAGCAAAGGGAGCTATAGTAATATGCTTTCTCATATAGCGTGGGCATTCAACAAATATTTAGGGAAAGAAAAAAGGAAAGTATGGAGAAAGTAAAAAGGAAAACGTGTCTCTCCTAGAATAGCATCACAAACAAATCATAATTTCATAATGCAATTTTGTTGCCCTCAGTTTCCTTATGTACATAATGAAGGTTTCAGATAATAGAATAAAAAGAAATGGTTTTCCAGGCACAATTCTATGCATTTCATATTAATGATCTCATTCACTTTACACAACACATCTACAGAAATAGATACTGTTATTCTGTTCATTTTATAGATGGCACAAACAGTGGTAAAGCATTTTACTTAAGGGACCAGAGCTAGGAAGTGGAGGGGGGAAGATCTTTAAAGATCTTTAGGTCTTGGAATGCTCTTTCAGCCCCATACTCCCTCTTATCACCTTCTGGGACTCCAAATATAAGAATATCTTGTTATTGTCTCACAGGCCCTTAAAGATCTATTTACTTTCCCAGTCAATTTTCTAGTGGTTCAAATTTGCTAAATTCTATTGATCCATTGCCTCTATCATTTCCTGATTCTATTATCTATCATCTCTCCTCTATTTATTATTGAGCCCATCTATCAAGATTTTATTTTGGGTATTTTACAATTTCTATAATTTCCATGTTTTTAAAATTTTAATAATTTCTATTTTTGTTAGCATTTTCCCTCATTTTGTTTCAAGATAATTTGTAATTATCTGTTCAGGTATTTTTATGAGATCTAATTAAAATACTTGCCAAATAGTTAAACATCTTATTCATCTCAGTGTCAGCATTAGTTATCTTTTCTCATTATTTTTGTGATTTTCCTGTTTCTTGCTTTGATAGTATTTTTTTTTTAAAGATTTTATTTATTTATTTGACAGAGAGAGATCACAAGTAGGCAGAGAGGCAGGCAGAGAGAGAAGAGGAAGCAGGCTCCTTGCTGAGCAGAGAGCCCTATGTGGGCCTCGATCCCAGGACCCTGAGATCACGACCTGAGGGGAAAGCAGAGGCTTTAACACACTGAGCCACCCAGGCCCCCTTTGATAGTATTTTCAATTGTATCTTGGACATTCTGTCTATTATGTTAAGAGACTCTGAATCTTTTACCAGACAGTCACTCATCTAGTTTTAGTAAATAAGTTCTGAACAGTTTTGCAGTCTGTAGTTATAAAGGTATTTTAATTTTCAGAGCTTTTATGTGGCTATTTTGGTCAGTTATGCTGTTTTAGTGCTGTTGGATTTCAGCAGTTCCTGCTGCCACTGTCTGGAAGGTGGAAGGAGTTTCTCTAGGCTAGGCTACTATGTGTCTTGAAGTGGGGGGATGAAGAGGCTGAACTAAGCTACTTGTTGTGGGTAATACCCCTTCCTGGTGCTTCCCAACCACCCATGGCCTCTTGATGGGGAGGGGAATCTTTGGTTGGGGAAAGGAGGGTACTTCCCAAGTCAGGAGCTTATCAGAACAACAATCCCTTGCCTGTGAATATAGGAGCCCATTTCCATCTTCTGAATTACCTTCTCTGTTCATGCTGCTTTGCTTATTTTTGTTATCAGCAGCACTTCTATTCAGTCTGGGGGAAAAAATGAACCTATCTGAATCAACTTCTATCACTTGTTTAAAGGCTGGGAAATGTTGGCCATGAACTGTCTTCTTCTATTATGTGAGGGGCTCATAAAATGCCCTATCACTATGTTGTTCTTCAAATCCTGAAGTCTCTAGCCAGTTCACCTTCCTCTTTCCACTTTTTGAAGTTCTCCTTTGGTTGCCTCCTGCATTATTTACCAAGTTCATAGTTGTCTTTAACAGAGAAGAGAAGGGAGAAATCAATCTGTGCTATCGTGCTTGGATGGTCACTTTTCTAAATGTAATTTAAAAAAACCTAATTTTTAACTTGGGGAACTATATTTTTTAGCAGAAGGCAGATCATTTTATTCAATTTTGTCTCTAAATCAGACTGTGTGGCAAAATTATGAACTTCTTTTGGAGACTAGACAGAAGATGGACACAAGGATAGATGATGGTCTTGTAGTATGGCTGGCATGAACCTCTGTGGCACTGTTGGGATGGCATTTGTACTGCCCACATATTTATAAGGGTGGCTTATTTTCTTTGTATACTTTTGGGTGCCAGGGTAAAAGCTTAGGAGTTAGATCTCTATAACATTCATTAACTGACCTCACATTTCTGACTTTAAAACTCTGGCATATAACATTTCTATGCCAAACAAAATAAAGCATTACCTTTTCAACCCCTCAAAACCCCTCCAAAAAAACTCAAACAACTAAAATTTGTTGAATTCTTAAGTACCTAAGAGTGCTAAGCACTTTACATGCACACCCTAGTTCCAACTTTATTTCAAACCAATGAAGTAGGTGTCACTTTCATTTCAGTTCTGCAGATGTATTGCTCTTTGAGTTTTATAGAATTGTGTGACTTATCCAAAGTCAGAGCCAGACTATGACAGAAATGAGATTCAGACCCAGGTAAGTTTTACTCCAAAGTTTCTGAGTTTTTAACTACACTATTGTACTGACAAACTTAGCTGGATTATGTTTCTATGTTTCTCGCACAATCACTATACACTAGCTTTTGTTCAAGGTTTGTAATATTGTATTAGTAAAAGTTGTTCGGCTTCTTTGTAGAACTCAACCCAGTCTGGAGAAGGAAGGAACATACAGAACCAGATACACACTATTGGGCTCAACTGGTTGTGCAAATTTTTTACCATTTATATAAGTGTGGAAAAAAAAACATAATGTGGCTAGGCATGAGTTTATGATGACATTGATGACGAAATGAAGGAAAAAAAGGATGGTGAAGAAAAATGTAGTGAGATATCATCTTATGCAGTCTAGTTTTTTGTCTTCTCCACCACAGCTCCCATTGGACATTTGCTTCTGTGCCTTTATACATTCTTCTCTTTGGGAAGATAGAGACCAAAAACTTTTAGAAAATTGTCATGAGGTAATAGCAGTAAGAATGGGATAATGAAATGCTCTGAAGGTTTATGTCTAAACAAGGACATATGAAATGTTAGGAGCAAGTTAAAAGGACAGAGGTGGGATGGAAGACTTTGGAGATCAAGAAAATGAGGGACAGGAACAGGATGAACAGAGCATCCTGCTATTTCAACAATAGTAGAAACTTGGGATTATCCCTGAGTTAAGAATTGTTATTCTTATTTTACATATACAAAGGCTAAGTAACCCAGGTGAATAGTTGCTTAAACCTAGGTTACTTAGCTAATTAGAAATAGAGCCACAATTCACATTCAGAAGTCATCATCTATAATATCAAGACATATGCAAGGTCATTTAGCTTTTGTCAACGTAACACTGAATTAGATATGATTTCACACAGGAAGTACTATTGTTCAGATAAATATTGTATCATAGTAAACCTCATAGTGGCATGAAAAAGATGGCAGGGGTGCCTGGGTGGCTCAGAGGGTTAAGCCTCTGCCTTAGGCTCAGATCATGATCTCAGGGTCCTGGGATGGAGTCCCACATCAGACTCTCTGCTCAGTGGGAAGCCTGCTTCTTTCTCTCTCTCTGCCTGCCTCTCTGCCTACTTATGATCTCTCTCTGTCAAATAAATTTTTAAAAAAAGAAAGAAAAAGAAAATATGGCAAAAAAAAAGGCCTGAGTCAGAATAAAAGCAGCTGATATATACGTAATTTTCTAACATTGATAGAATTCAACCCCGTATATCTTTTAGCTTAATTTTTTGTCTTCTCTCTATATCTAAAATTTTTGGAAAAATGTATTATAATTTTGAAATGTTCACTTTATAAATGTATCAACACATTCAAATATATAGTAGCTTCAGTAGTGACCTCCAGGGGAGTAATTTATATACATTTAAAATAAATACTTTCAGTAGTATTTGTTAGCTATCACTTCCAGTTTTTCTTATTCCATTATTTATCTTACTACTCCTTATATTTGATTTTCAAAATAGAGTTTTTCCCTTCAAGCAATTTGACTTTGAAAATCAACTTGTCCTTTTAGAAAAAAAAAAAAAACAGTATGATATGTATCTTTCTCTCTCTCTTTTTCTCTCTTCAGTTTATAAAAGGAGATATTTAGTTATCCATTATCAAGAGTTTTAATAATATCTACAGTCAGTAGTAATTTGTAAATATGCTATAGGACCAAATTTTATTAGAAGAATTTCTGCCATTTTCATCAAGTCTCTAGTTTGATCCCCAGGTTCAAACTTCTGGAAACTTAGATACATATTACATTTTATTGAATAAAATACTGCAATCTTAATCTTATTTTTTGGAGTGTGAAACAATCCTTAACTAAATTGCCTTTTCCCATCAACTGGTAGAATGGTATTTTCAGCACATCTTAATTTAGTGCAAAAATTAAGTTTTTCTTTCATGATGTAATTTATTTTTTCCTCTTCCTGTTGGGTTCTCTGCTAGGTTATACATAAACTTGTACATTTTTTTGAAATTGAAATAAATATAAATAAGGCAAGAAAGTAAATATGAACTAATTACTGCTCATTAATAATTTACATTCAGTATGAAGAGTGTTTTAAAAATGTGAAAACAAGGGATCAATCAGCACATCTCAGAATATGTTCCCAAATTTCCACAGGAGATACTTTGGCTGCAGTATGAGCATTATCATCAGGTTAAGTGATGTCTCAAATAATTTACAGGAGAAAAGAACTAGACACAAAGGAGTAAAATCACTCTAAAAATGGATACCAAACTCAATCACTCATAAAGCATGAACCAGAATTAATGGAACAGACAAAAACTAAAACATTTCCAATAAGTATCTTACACATTTCTATTGGCTTAATGAAAATCATAAGGAACTTTATTAATTACTTTAAACTGAACAAAGTGTAATGATTTGAAGTCAAGTAATAAAGTTATTAGTTGCCGGCAATAAAATCAGCGACATGGGTTGTTTTTGTCTTGGGAGAGGGTTCCCAGAATATAAGATATCTAGTTACATTTGAATTTTAGATAAACAATGAATAACTTTTAGTGTGTCCCAATTTTTGCACAGAACATACTTATTCTAAACCATTATTTGTTGTTTATCTGAAATTAAATGAACTCTACTTTTATTTGCCAAGCCTGGTAACCTTTTCTAGTTTCAGATTCCTCATTACCACTAAATATTAGAGACCTAGTATCTTTTAACAGCTTACCAGGTGCTATATCTTACAGGTAAATTATAAAATCTATAAGTGTTTTTTTATATCAAACTAAAAATGGAAGCTGCAATGGAAAAGTGTTATATAATTCATAGAATCTCAGGAACTATAGTGTATTGTGTCAGGTAAATATTACCTTGGGAAAAAAATATAAAACCTCTAATTGTTACTAAATTCTATTAAAGGGCACAGACAAAGATACATCCTACTCCTGGGTAAAATGATCTGACAATTTCAAAATTCAATTTTTCAGAAATATTACTCAAACTCATTGGAATTTCAATCCAATTCTGTGTATGTATTATCTAAAGTTAATTCTAAAATTATTCCATTTTCAAAGACAAATGTGCAAGAATGAATTCCTAAAGAGTTAAGTGAATTTCGTGAGACAAAAGTGCCCAGTGGAGGGTGTGGAGAAGAACTTGCCCTGTTGGGTAGTAAAATAAATATAGGACCATCATGATAAAACCTTGATGCTAATGTTACAAGAAAAGACAAGGCCAAACCAATAGAACAAGGTAAACAGTTCAAAGATAGACACCAGTATATTTGGGAAATTTATATATCATAAAGATTGTACCATTAATTAATAAAGTATGAACTATGTCATAAATAGGTTTTGAAATCTTATTTACATAAGGAGAAAAAAATTGTATACCAAGTGGATTTCTACTGGACTAAAGACCAAATAATGGTAGATATATAAAGGTAATAAGATGAAAAGTAGGAGAAAAATAGGATATCAGCGAGATGATGGATTGATTGGTATTTCAACTAAAACCAACCACAAGGTTGATATAAAATTCTGAACATTGACAGATTAACAAAGAAAAGGCATATTGTGCAGAGTTTATTTGCAACATTTAAAATTCACATGAGACTAGTATATAGAATAAGAAAATCCTACAAGCCAATGAGGATAAAGTAAGAAAAGTAAATAATAAAAAATTGGACAAAGGACTTCAATAGATGACTCAAAAATGGGGAAATGCAAACGAATCAGTAAATTAAAAAGTATGATCAGTTTATTAAAAATAATAAAAATCCCAATTAAAATAAAAAAGACCCCTATAGCATTAATTGGTAGATGAAAAACAGAGCATTTAAGTGACATATCAAATTATGTCACTGATATATTATTTGCTATTCTTTAATCTGAATCAAACTAATAGCAGAAAGACAGAGGCCAAAACTGTTTTCTAACTTTTTAAAGATAATTTAACCACTTTCCCTACTGGGAGAATATGGAGACACTTCCTTTGTCATTTTCATATATATGATAAAAATCCTTATCAAAGTCTTTCTTTTAGTTTTCTTTGATTACTGCCTCTATATTTTGAAAATTTTATATGAAATTTCACATGACCATTGTTTTCCAGAAACATCTGTTTGTATCACAAATATTTCTTTCCTTAACTGTTTCTTTCTGTAGTCTGTAGATTTTATTTGACTTCGTATTTAATTTTGTTGATCTACTTCTTGCTTCTTATTTCAGTTATAAAACTGAAAGGTACTTCCTTGGCTTCTCTTGCTGGATTAGACTGCTCTATAACTCTTAGGTCTTTCTCCATCTACTTTTTCCTTTCTTCTAATCTGTTTTGATTTTGTTCCCAGGCTTCATTCTTTTTCTTGTCACTGCCCCCAGTATTAAGAATGGGCAGTTTGGAGCTCTGGGTATGTGTGTGTTGGAGTCAGGAATAATACTTTTCACTGGATATGGAAGAATCACAGTAGGGACATGTGAGCAGAACCGCAATGAGTGTATAAAGCAAATGAGGTAATTCTGCACCTATTTCTTTGTTCTCTGTGATGAGTTGCATTGAATGTCAAATACATGTTTTATCTCCAATTTCTCATTTTGGAGCAACTTAGCATTTACATTACATGAAATAACAGTCTAACTAAAAGAAAATAAAATGTTTACTAGAAGTTTCAATACTATCCTATGGTGTCTCCTCAATCTAAAATAAAATTAAAACATAATGATGACTGCAGGGAAACAGCAATATTCATGCAAAAATATTTAACACATAGTTTTACATAGGGTTTTGGCTTCTACCCTGATAAACCAATTTTCTTGAGATTTCTTTTGTTCTTAGTAAATAGCACAATATTCCCCTAAGGCAGAAGGTTATTATAAGTATTTATAATTAAGGAAATTGAGACATTGTTAATCAAAGACAATCAGTCAAGCACAGTTGATCATGTTAAACTAGACCCAAGAACAGAGAGAAATAAATATTAATGCCAGCATCTAAGTTGCTAAAGGAGAACAGAAATGCCTAAGAAAGTAACATTCATTATTTAGCTCCCTAAACACTAATGATACCTCTTTCTTATATTGATTTTATTCTTATAATATTAAAAAGCATTATATTCTATGCTGTATGGACATGTCAATGTATAAAATAATACAATAATGGATAGGTCTCATTCTGTCCTTATTTATGTTCAGTTTGCTGAAATGTTTGAGTTTTCAAAGATAAAGGAAGAGATCTTGGGTTATTTTCACTTACATCTTCTACCTTTATATTTAATAGTTGCTATCCTAATCTCAATAATATTCTTTTTTTGCTTTTGCATTTCACTTGAATAATATATTATTTGCCATTCAATAAACAAAGCACTAAAAATTATGTAAGTCTTTGTACCTGATTGCTTTGCTCCAGTGATTTCCTATGTCTTCCTTACTATTTCTAAGCAACTCTATTATGTTTAGCACCACTCATCATTTTATCTGTGCAAAGGTGGGTACAACTTCCAAAATTAGAGTCTGTGACATACAATCCAAAATAAAGCAATATGATATTTCACAAATAAGTAGAAATATGAAATGTTTCTGGATAGAAGGGACAGTGAGACCAGCAGGGCATTTAATATACATTATCCCTGCAGTGCTTTAAAAAGTAAGTACACCATTATGTGCTTTTTGATTCTATTACATCATAATTGTCTTATATCTCAAATCATTAATTGAAACAGTTTATGAGCATGGAACTGGCTAATTTAGAATAAGTAATTTAAATTTGTTAATGGCTTCTTCTAAAATATGTCAAGGAGAACTTAGAAGTTACTCTCATTTATACTGCCTGAAGATTGAGCATATAATAGAAAAGATAGTGTTATTAACATTCTAATAATAATTATGATTATATAATTTTATTAAAAAATTACAATATGTAATCACAGTACTTGCCAGAGAGAAGTTTTTTTTTGTTGTTGTTATGATTTTATTTATTTGAGAGAGAGAGGGAAAAAGAGAGAGCGTGTGTACCAGCAGGGGGAGCAGCAGGCAAAGGGAGAGGGAGAACTAGGCTTCCCCAGAGCAGGGAGCCTGATGTGGGGCTGGTGCTAGAATCCTGGGATAAGACCTGAGGGGAAGGCAGATGCTAAATAACTGAACTACCCAGGGGCCCCAAGAGAAAATATTTTTATTTTTAAAATATCTTTTCTGCATTTTTTAAAAAGAAACCATGAAACATGTTTTACATTTAAAATAGAATATATAGATTTTCCACAATGACACCATTTTTTTAATTTCAAGAATTATGAAAGTATATAAAAACAAAAATTAATTAGTATCAAGTAATGACATGAAGTCTGCTTTGTTACTTACTGAAATCAAGTAATATCAGAATACCAAAAAAGAGGTATCTTTGACTTGTTCAAAATCACTATTCACTGTGACCACATTCAATCACAAAATCATTATTTTACAGAAATAAACATCATTTTATAAGCTGAGATTTTAGTGAGATGAAACAAAAAATAAAAAATATATAAGTAAAATAAATAATATATTAGATGATGATACATGCTATGAAGAAAATAAAACAAGGAAAGGACCATGTAACCAGTTTAATTAGGGTAACAAGGAAAGGCTTCATTAAGTCAAACGGCATTTGAAATACAGACCATGGAGAACTAAGTGTTAAGCTTTGTAGATATGTGGGGAAGGAGAATTCCACGTAAACAAAGACTGGGTCCAAAGCATACCTGTTGTGAGACTACAACAGCAAGAAAGTAAGTTTGGCTGAAATGTCTATTAGTAGGTGATAAATCCAGGAAGGCATTGGCAGTGGTGCTAGTGGAACTGAAAATCTCAAGTTCACTTACACACTTCTCGAAAATTTTTGACATTGAACTCTGAGTGAAACAGAGGCACACTGAAGGGTCCCGTGTCATGTGACTTACATTTTAATAGATTATTTTACTGCTGTGTGGAAGCAACAGATTGAAATGTGACCAGGAAAGAAAGAGCGAGAATAGTTGCAAGGAAATGACAATAATACATTGGAAATGTATCGGTGGTTTGGGCCAGAGAAGAAGTAATAGAAGCAGTGGAAAATGGTAGTAGGATCCTGGAAAATACTAACAGGTTTTCTGGAAATTGGAAATGAGGTGAGATTAAAAAAAATATGAAGGCACCACCCAAACTTGGCTTGAACAACGGAAAGGATGAGTTTGTTGCTAACGAGATGGCAAGATTATGAGAAGAGAGAGTTTGGGTGGTGATGATGGAAAGGTGTGGTTAACCAATGAAAGTTCAGTTTTAGGAATTTTAAGTTTAAAATGCTTGTAAGAATCAAAGAAGAAACACTGACTAAGTGGATGAACATGAATCTAGAGTTGAGAAAGTTTTCGAGTGGAGATATAAACACGGGTATCGTTATTATAAAATGTTACTTAAAATAATAAAATTGGGATTTAATGAAGACAGAAAAGACAAGAAATTAGAGGTCTAATTGCTGGGGCACACAATATAGGAGATGAAGCAGAATCATTAAAAGAGAATGAGAAGGAGTAGCCAGGTAGGGAAATTAAAAAAAACAAAACAAAACAAAACAAAAAAACGGGAAAATATGAATTTGGAAAATAAGCAGAGATAATGTTTCCAAGATAAAGGAGTGTCAAATATTGTTAATAAATCAAAGATGAGAGGATGAGAAATGGCATTTCTCAGAAAAGGATTTTGCAGAGTGGAAGTAATTAATTACTCTTTCAAAGAATGGTGGAACAAAAATCATATCCAAATGAGTTCCAGAAGATATATTGGAAATAGCAAGCAGAGGAGGTTGAGAAGGTTGGCTGAAAAAGGAAGAAGAGTTATGGGACAGAAAATACAAGAAGAAGTGAGATTGAAGTAAAAATGACTCAAATTATTATAAATTTCAGTATTTCATCCAAGTGAATCCATTCTTTTAAAAAAAGTTATTGCATTTAAATTCGATTAATTAACATACAGGGTATAATTAGCTGCAGAGGTAGAGTTCAGTGATTCATCACTTGCATGTAACACCCAGTGCTCACTACATTGTGTGCCCTCCTTAATGTCCATTCTCCCTATTACCCTTCGCCCCACCCATTTCCCTCCAGCATCTCTCAATTTTTCCGTATAGTTAAGAGTCTCTTAATGGTTTGTCTCCCTCTCTGATTTCACCTTATATTATTTCCCCTCCCTTCCTCTATGATTCTCTTTTTTTTCCCTTAATGTGAATCCATTCTTAAACCTTAGAGTACCTGAATATCTGAATGTAATTAACCTTTGCAAACCACTATTTGATTGATTTCCATGTTTTATTAACAAGGGCTTCAACTTATAATAACAGACATTTTTAAGTCTATAAGTTTATTTTTTAAATATTTTTCCTTGAATGTATAATTTCAAACTAGATGAATAACTCAAGCCAAACTCATTATGAAATGGAAGCACAGATTAGGTAGCACCAATTCAATTTCTCTTAGGTACTTTACAGAAGAAAGTATATCAAGACATATACATATCCATAACAATACTTTCCAAGATTGCCTTAAGAAATATGCATTCCTTTGCAATCTCCTTTACAAGCAAGCCATCATCAAAATCTTATACTTAATGTAAATACAGTGAAGTAAAAACTACATAAAAAGTACAGATCACAAGATAGCTTTCTTTAAATCAAGGGGCTGTTTTGGGCTAACAAAGTTTCATAATGTATCAAATGTTACTCTTCCATAGAGCTTTGTTCAGGCATGTAAAGAAGAAACTATAGAGAAACCAAAGCTACATTAATTTTCACTTCATAAGCATCCCTTTTGCCTCTAATGGGTTATGCGTTATGGTGAATCAAAATAAAATGTAAACAAAACCACACATCTTCATGCATTTACATTTTATCATCCAAAAGACAATGTGAGAACAACAAGTAGTCTCAGCAACAGCTATTCTAGAGAAGCCAAACAGAAAAATGAAAGGTTTCAGAAAAGGCATTTTTTGATGACAGAGAAAGTCACATTAATGTCTATATTTAGTTTTGCTTCAAGTTTCAATACTGGCTTCAATGAACTTCAGATAAAATATTATTATTTAAAGTTGTTTATACACTCACCCCCCATGCACTATATTTTTAACACTTTTCAGTAGTGTGAGAATAGTTTCTTGGTGTTTCACTTTGACAGCTTAAATAAACTTAAAGTAATACACAATCTTTAGGAAAACATCACGATGGTGAGTTTAAATAATGTACTTGCATTTGAACACATTTCTAAATGTGATGCTATATTTTCCCCAAATTATTTGGAGTAGTTGACATACTGTTAACAATATCACTAATTATGAATGAATCTAGATCTTATTAAGAATAATGTGAATCCATATTGAAGATTTGTACAATTATTAAATTTGATGAATTTGATTATTACTTTACATTTCAATTTAACTCAATTTGACTTAGCAAAAGTTCTATTATCAGTTTAATATACAAAGATGCAATTTTGTTGGAAAGACAAGAAGCAAGAGGTAACTACCCTCAATATTCCCAACACCTACTGAGTGACATCTTATTAACAACAAAGATATGTGCTAAAATCAGAGTATAAACATTTTATTCAGGCAGAAGAGTTAAAGGTTTCAGAAAGGAGATGCTATTTGAGTGTTAAGATGCTATCTTAACACTTTATTTTTATTTATTTATTTTTTAAAGATTTTATTTATTTGACAGAGAGAAACAGCCAGAGAGGAAACACAAGCAAGGGGAGTGAGAGAGGGAGAAGCAGGCTTCCTGCCAGACAGGAAGCCCGATGTGGGCTTGATCCAGGGTCTCCGGGATCATGACCTGAGCCAAAGGCAGTTGCTTAACCAACTGAGCCACCCAAGCGCCCCATGCATCTTAACACTTTAAAAGAGAACTTGCTCCATATGCAATATCTCACCCATATTTCCTCCTCAAACCATGTTAATTAGGTTTTCTTCTTAACACTTTCATTGAAAGTGCTCTTGGTTAAGGTCATAGACATGAATTGTTAAGAATTTTAATCGTGACTCATGAGTTTTCAACAGTATACAAAACAAGTTGACCACTTCTTTCATCTTGAAAGTCTCCTTTCTTCTTAATTCATTAATATTTTATTTACAGTTTGTTTTTTTTTAAAGATATTATTTATTTGACAGAGAGAAACACAGCCAGAGAGGGAACACAAGCAGGGGGAGTGAGAGAGGGAGAAGCAGGCTTCCTGCCGAGCAGACAGCCCGATGTGGGACTCGATCCCGGGTCTCCGGGATCATGACCTGAGCCGAAGGCAGTCACTTAACCAACTGAGCCACCCAGGCGCCCCTTATTTATAGTTTTTGATTTTCTGCCCCTGAATAGGATTGGGCATTAATATTCTTTCTATACATTCTTCCTCTGATTAAGAAATTAAATTTACACCAAGCTTATACTATGTGTTGGGGAATGTTCTTTTCTTTCTTTCTTGTTTTTTATTCCTTTTTATTTTGAGAAGTTTATATAATATTAGAATTTTCAGATATATTTATTTAAATATTTTTAAAACTAGACTGTCAAATAAATTTCTTTCACAGAAAAATTTTTAAAAATATAGAATAATTTTTTCAAAGCCTACAGGGATATATATATATGCACATATATATATATGCACATATATATATATATGTATTTATTTATTTAAAGATTTTATTTACTTATTTAACAGAGAGATAGATCACAGGTAGGCAGAGGCAGGCAAAGAGAGAGGGGGAAGCAGGCTCCCTGCTGAGCAGAGAGCCTGATGCAGGCCTCAATCCCAGGACCCTGAGACCATGACCTGAGCTGAAGGCAGAGGCTTTAATCCACTCAGCCACCCAGACACCCAAGGGGATATTTATATTTTATAGTTCTCCTTGAAAAATTTAATATATGTTTTGCAGGAATTTGCCCATATGTCTAATCTTAAAGTTATTAACATAACCATCAGTATTGTTATTTAATTCTCAGGGCTTTTCTACTTACTTTTCCATCTGTCATAATTCTTCTTCTCTAGATCTTAGAATTTAGGTTGCAATTTAAAAGTAAAGTCAAAGAAGGATTCCCTTACCCCATTTCATAATTTTCTTACAGATGTCATTTATGTCAGTATCATTAACTGAATCATTTCCTGAAATTATCTGATTTTTACTTTTTACTCTTAGGATTTATGTTTCATGAGAAAAGGGACCTCGTTCTGCTTTTTTAATCACTCTATTTGAATTTCTAGAAGAGTGTCTAGGGTATAATACTGCATCATATTTTTTTTAAATAAATGGGTGGTACATGTTATTGTTGGGAGACAATTTCCCATAGTTTCCTCACATTTGTGCATATCCTCCAGTGAGACATTGGCTGTCATTTTGTTCTGGACTATCTTTTCAAGTGAACAACCTTTAAGAACAGCAATAGTGTTGCCCTCTACACCAAAGGGGAGACATGCTTGTTTAATATGATAGATGATAGATGATAGATAGATAGATTAGATGATAGATAGATAGATAGATAGATAGATGATAGATAGACAGATAGATGATAGACAGATGATAGATGATAGATGATAGATAGATGATAGATAGATAGATAGATAGATAGGTAATACATTTTTTCTTTGGAAGGTAGGGTAGGTAATATTATGCTTATTATTCCTTTCCTGAAACACAATCCAGTAAGTGGACCCATGTGGGCCCATCTGCTTTATCCGTGTGGGATCATGGGGCAAAAGAAACTAACACACACATGTTGATGCAAATCCTGCCTTTATTGTGTATGCAATATAGTTCTTTTTTTCTGACCTGGCAGTCTCATACATTCTCCAAGCATTCATGAAACCTTATAAGCTAACTTGTTGGCTTGTCCTAGGGTAAGATCTCAATTTCATATTTCTTGATAATTACAAATGAATTGGCTGTAAAGATATGATTTGAGGTAAAGTATGCTTAGATATAATATGCTGAGGATTTAAGCCTCTTGTCCAAAATTACAATGAATAACTTGAGATTTTGGAGTTGGGTCACATGTATTCTAATCTGATTTAATACTAGAATGAACCACCCAATGACTACAAGATATGTATTTTTAATCTTCCCTTTGTATATATATCCCTTTAATATCTTTTGATATTTCATGATTACATACATAGTTCTATGATAATTGTTAATGACCAAGATGCGTCTATGTTCTCAGCTAAAGCCATTTAGTATTTTATCATTCTGGAAAAAAAATTCTTACCCAATTTCCCACAATAAAATGGTACTAAAACAGAATCATTATTTAGTAATTGCCAATAACTCATTTCTATTTCAGTTGTATCAAATTATCTATTTATATATATACATATTTTAAAAGGTCCATGCATATGCAATCTTATTTGCTAATAAGCCTGAGTAAAATATTTCTTTCTACCATTATATTTTGAGATGTTTTATGGAGTTGTTACTTCAACTCTAGTTGTACATTTTTTAAGTCAAGAAAATAATTCAGCTAAAGTCTATTAAAGCACAGTTATCTTATTTGTTACACTAGCTTTGCAGCTACCAAAATTTCCTTGAATTATAGCTTCAGAATTTAACCAAGGTCCCCCATCCTCACTATCCATGGCTGATATCATCCTTAATAATTTTCTCTGACTTGATACATAAACAGCAATATATTGACTTTATATTCCATCTGGATATGGCTAATAAATTTGGGCTACTCAGCTTTAAAATTGTTTTGGGAACATAAAACTCATTTAACTCATCAATTATGTGGTTGCAGTCACTGTCATTTGGCTTTTAGAGTATAAATAACTTGCTACAGTTAAGCTACTGAGATGTTGTTTTATAAATTTTATCAGCTGAAGGATTATTGCAGATACATGCAATTGTAAAGAAAGACAATCAGTATCAACATACTTCACAAATTATTCAAACTGTAATTTAAATATCCTTGTAAAAAGATTCTATAAAATGTACATATATTTATTGCGGCATAAATCACTACATATGATATGCTGTAATGACTTTCCTTCTAAATAATAGATATTTTTAAACAAATGCTAATTATCAATGTTAGAGGGCAAAGAAGTTGTATAATATAATGTTATTTTGAAAGAAATATGTATGCCTAATTAAAAATCTATTTGTAACTCATTCATTTATACATAGAGATAATCAAATACTATTTAACTTATTACTGAAATCTTACTAGCTTCCAATAAATAGTCCTAAAAAAAGGCAACAGGGTTAGGTAGTCTTTTGAACAAAAAGATAATACTTCAGTATTTTTATACTGTAATATAAAAACCCTTTTCATCATGTACATAATTCTAACTTTGAAATTTTAATAGTATTCTCCATATTATTTTAACCAAAAATTGGTATAAAACAAGCAAAAATATTTTCTTTGTTCTATTCATTTCAATGAAAGCAAAATGACTGCAAAATTGTTTTCCTTTTGTTTGATACTATTTAAAAATACACAGAATATATCATTATATGTTAAGGTCATAGACATGAATTGTTAAGATATATCACAGAATATATCTTAAAACTCCTGAAACATGTTTTTCCACTATTTAAAATAATACTCTTATGGAAAAAAAATGACAGTCCATTTATACTTATGTAATGGGTATATAACAATGTTCAGAAGTTAAATCACAGTTCCTGGGTTTTTGCATTTAAAAGAACCACCCCTCTCAATTTGTGTGATTTGTTAATTGATATTTGCTCATACACTGGAAAATGGGAAGAGTATTCTAGTATATTTATCCTTCACCTCCTCTATTCTTACTACACATATATACAGAGGTCCACAGATATACACAGGCACACATACATAGAGCATAGGCACACTTTTGCTATTCTCAAGAATGAGCACTTACTGAGAACATGCTCTGTGTCAGACACTCTTTATTTATGAACTGCTTTCATTTTCAGCACAATATTTACTGATAGAGAAACAAGTAGAGAAGTTAGGTGAACTTCCTTAATCATCCCTTGGCAAGGGATGTTGCAGGGATTTGAACTCAAGAGTCTGACTTCTAAGTCCAAGCTCTTATCCATGATATTCTTTGACAAAATATTTTGAAAGTTCTATCCATCAACTTTGATTAAAATATATTTTTCTTCCTGGGGAGCCTGGGTGGCTCATAGGCTGAGCAACTGACTCTTGGTTTCGGCTCAGTTCGTGATCTCACAAGTCCTGGGACCAAGCCCTGCATGGGAGTCAGGTTGAAGCAGGGAGTCAGCTTGAAGATTCTCTCCCTCTGCTCCTCCCCCCAACACACACACACTCTCTTTCAAGTAAATAAATCTTTAAATACATATATTTATGTATATATATGTATTTATGTCTGTATAGACATATATAATATACACATATATATGTTATATGTGTATACAAACTTTTATTTCTGAAAGTTCTTGTTACAAATCAATGTATTTGTGTCTTATATTTGAAACTAGCAAGCATAAGCCATCTATTTAAATCAATGAAATGACTGCATAATGCATTAAAAGGATTGATGAAAGTTGCTATTCAGTATAAAAATTAAAGGATGAGTTATTTCTTAAATTATGCCCTCTCTCTCTGTAATAAACTCTGGATCCTCAAAATTAGGGGAAAAATGATTTATAATTTCATCATAAAGGAAGCAACTCATAGTCAGTTCAATAATAGATTAGAGATACACTCTTTCATTTCTTTTTTTTTTTTTTAAAGATTTTATTTATTTGACAGAGAGAAACACAGCCAGAGAGGGAACACAAGCAGGGGGAGTGAGAGAGGGAGAAGCAGGCCTCCCTCCGAGCAGGGAGCCCCATCATGACCTGAGCCGAAGGCAGTTGCCCAACCAACTGAGCCACCCAGGTGCCCCTCACTCTTTCATTTCTTATATGAAGATTTCAATATGTTCTTCTACTTCAGATATATCCTTTCTTGGTACAATCCTACTTTTTGCAAATAAATCATTAATTTCACTTGAATATGTTTTTATTATATGAGATATGGGGCTATATATTAACATGTTCTGGTAGAAATAATTGAAAACTTACTAAAATGCATAAACATTTGTAGAGCATAGCATGATATATTGGGCTAAATTTCAAGTAAATTTTATATTAAATTGTATTAAATGAATGTTTCTTGTTCTTTTACATTCTAGAAGTGTATTATTGCAATTCTCTTCTAAGTTTTAATGGTCATTCTTTTTTTTTTTTTTTGCTTTAAATTTATTTTATTTTTTCAGTGTTCCAAGATTCATTGCCCATGCCCCACACCCAGTGCTCCATGCAATAGGTGCCCTCAGTACCCACCACCAGGCTCTCCCATCCCCCCACCCCCTCCCTCCAAGTCCCTCAGTTGTTTCTGTGTCCAAAGTCTCTCATGTTTCGTTTCTCTCCCCTAATTACCCTACTTCCCATTTCCTTTCCTTCTCCTATTGTCCTCTATATTACCCCTTATGCACCACAAGTAAGTGAAAATGGTCATTCTTTTTTATTCTTTTCAATGGAGAACATGTACGGTCTCTGCTGTGTTTATTTGAGCTTAAAATTCATTATAAAGATTACTTAAAGCAATACATGTTCTACACTGAGTATGGAAGACAGATCTCAAACAAATAAATGTTTTGGATTTCAAAAAATGAAATCATACTATAAATAAAATGTTCACACTTCTGTTTGAACGAATTGTGAATTTATGAAAGTAGGGCTTCTTTTCCTCTTTTTACATTGGTTGTGGTCATTATCACTATTTTAACAAACTGCTTGGGAAAAATAAGCAATGTATAGCTTTGTGTATGCCTAAGTAAAATTATCTTTTGAAAATTTATTGCTGGAATATTGTCACCATTTTAATATAACGAAAGTAACATTAAATAAGAACAAAAAACTGTATAACATATGTTATGTTAACACATAATATTATAACAACCAAAAACCCCCATATACTCACTTTTAGATGCATTATCTATTTTTGGTCTTAATCTGATATGAGAAAAGCTTATCTGAAATGAATATAGCCAGAAGATAGGTGTCTGTCTGTGGTTTGCTGACTCCTTTAACTAAATATATACCAAAAAGCTCAGCACATCTCCACTGCAAATGCAAAATTAAATATTAACAATATAAATTCTAAACTAATACATGTGATACCTGAATTTCAAGCTGGAAGCTGTTTTGGATATATACTTAGATGTGCAGAGTTCTATTAACTATAGATTGATGTTGTTAAAATCAGAAACATTTTTAGTAGAAGTTCTGATAGAACCATTAATATCACAGAGGCTTACAGTTTGCCAACGTATTATTCACAAAATAATTTTTATTTTATTCAGGGACACTTTCATAAAGATATAGATAGTCTAAATAGGCAAAATAAATATTCATGGTTGTTTCTATTACTTTTAGCTTTCTGAAAATATATATCTCAGATTATTATGTGTAATTTTTGATAAAACTAAAAAAGTTACACATCTTATTTATATTCTAGTAATACTTCACTAAGTACTTACTTCAAGCTATTTTTTATTTCATAATACCTTGGTATTAATATTTTTCAGTATAAAATATTAATATTTTGTATTATAATAGGTCTATCTCATCTATCAGCACCTTTCATGTTCGATTAGTGGAAGTTAGCATTCTAAAGTCTGATTACTTCTGCACTGACTAAGATCATATTTTATTATTTAATAGCTGAGAAAAGATGCTATTTATGGTAACTTCATGCCTTGCTTAGGAACAGTTGATGCTCTTTAACCTAATTCCTTTACTACCATTAAATCCAGTATTAAATTTTAAGAAGGGCTGAAATACATAGAATGAGTAGCTAGGACATTTTGAAATTAATAATTCAGGGAAGACCATTTAGGAAAACTATGAAGTTTAAAGGACATCAGTTTTTTGATAGTAATATGTCTATTAGATGTTAACTAGAAAAGAAGATATTTTTCTTATTTTAAATTTAAAAATATAAGATAAAATAATACAATACAGTAGAACACTAAGTCAAGCCCTCTACACAACCAATTGAAGATAGTATTTGTTATTGGTATCATTGTTATGCTTATTGCTATTATGATTATGTCTGTGTTTCTGATTATATTTTAGGCCATTATATCTTAGCCAATGGAGATATTGTTTGCCAGAAGTTATCTTTTGAGGACTCTAGAGGATGATCATGGGTATTCTCAGTGACAAGCCCATAATATACCAGGCTTGACATCAGCAGATGTATCAGGAAGTTCAAGGTCACACCCTGTACAAATGACATGAAATTTATCTATTCTTCTCCTTCTTTACTTTGAGTCATACCTATAAAGAAAATGCATTGATATGACAATTTATTATTTAGTAGCATATAGTTTAACCTCCACGTATCTGTGGTCTTTCCAAATTTTTTCCTGTGGTGAACTTCTAGTTTCATAGTGTTGTGGTAAGAAAAAGTGCATGGTATGATTTCTGTCTTTTGTATTTGTTGAGGATTGTTTTGTTACCTAATGTGCTCATCTTATTCTGGAGCATGTTCATGTGCACTTGAAAAGAATGTGTATTACATTGTTTTGAGAAGGAATGTGCTGAATATATCTGTTAATCCATCTGGTCCAATGTGTCATTCAAAGCCATTGTTTCTTTGTTTATTTTCTGTTTAAATGATCAGTCCATTGAAGTGAGTGGGGTGTTAAAGTCCCCTATAGCATTGTGTTATCAACTAGTTATTGCATGTTGGGTGCAAAAATATTTACAATTGTTACATCTTCTTATTGGATTTTCCCCCTTTATGGTTGATTATATAATGCCCTTGACTCTTTTCATTGTCTTTGTTTTAAAGTCTATTTTGTCTGATACAAGTATTGCTACTCCAGCTTTATTTTGAGACTCATTTGCATAAATGTTTCTCTATCCCTTCACTTTCAATCTGCAGGTGTCTTTAAATTTAAAATGAGTGTCCTATATGCAACATATAGATAACTCTTTTTAAAAATCTATTCTTACACTCCGTCTTTTGATTCTAGCATTTAGTCCACTTATAGTCAAAGTAATTATTGATAGATATGTATTTATTGTGATTTTACTACTTGCTTTATCATTGTTTTTGAAAATTTTCTCTAATCCTTTCTTGTCTTTGTCACTTTTGATCTTTCTATTCAGAGTTCCCTTTAACATTTCATGCAACACTGGTTTAGTGGTCACAAATTCCCTTCATTTTTGTTTGGGAAACTCTTCATCTGTCCTTCTATTTTGAAGATAACCTTGCTGGATAGAGTATTCTTGACTGAATATTTTTGCCATTCAGCACTTTGAATGTATCATGCCATTTCCCTCTGGTTTGCTAAGTGCCTGTTGAGAAATCTCCAGCTATATTTACAGGTTTTTCCTCATAAGTTAAAGACTTCTTTTGTCTTGCTGCTTTTAAGATTTTTTTCTTTATCCCTATATTTTGCAAATTTAATTATAATATGTCTTGGCATTGGCCTGCTTTGGTTGATTTTTATGGGAGTTTTCTGTGTGTCCTGGATCTGAATGCCTGTTTCCTTTCCCAGATTAGAAAAATTTTCTGCTATTATTTCTTGAAATAAATTTTCTGCCCCCCTTTCTTTCTCTTCTTCTGAGACTCCTAAAATATGAATGTTATTACATTTGATAGAGTTGCTGGGCTTCCTAAGTCTATTCTCATGCTGCATGATTCTTCCTTCTGTCTTTCTTTTAGCTTCATTATTTTTATTATTTTGTCTTCTAGGTCACTGATTTATTCCTCTGCTTCTTCCACCCTGCTGGTCATTGTATCAAGCCTATTTCCAATCTCATTCCATTCATATGGGGAATTTAAGAAACAAAACAAGGAAAGAGAAAAAAGAGAGAGAGAGAAATAGAAACAAATCAAGAAACAGACTCTTAACTATAGAGAATGAAATGATGGTTACCATAGGGAATGGGTAAGGGGATGAGTGAAATGGTGATGGGGATTAAGAATTGCACTTGTGATGAGCACTGGGTGTTATATGGAAGTGTTGAATCACTATATTGTACACCTGAAACTAATATTACACTGTATATCAACTAATGGGAATTTAAATCAAAACTTTAAAAAATATGACCATTCATCAACACAATTTTAATGTTTTGTTTTAAAAGATCTGGTCATCCAATAAGCCTTTATCATAATCTTTCTTCCCTATGAAATGAGAATATTTAATTTCATTATTAAATAATTAAAGTATATAGAACATGTTGGATTGCAAAACAAACTAACTAGAACTGTATAGCTGATATAATTGGTTGAGGCTAAAATTGTGAGAAGTTAAAATAATTCAAAAAACAATGACCCTTTCATGATTAATAACATTATGAACATTTGAGACAATTCAAGATATGATAACCAAAACAGTCAATTCTTCATATTCATTAAAAGAAACATGATATTTACAACTAAGTAGGTAATAATCAGGTTTCCACTATATACTCTACAGATTATATAGATATTATTTTCAGTTTTCAAATGAGAAAGATAGAGTGTGAGCTGTGAAGACTTACTATTATTGTGAAGGGATTTAACCTTAGAACCAACATAAGAAACATCTTAATGAACTGGCATGCATTGTTCTGAATAAAAGAAGACAGTTATTTCTTTGAAATGGTTGTTGAATTGTTCTATGAATGAAGAATTAAAGTAATTTTGTAGGCTCTACAATGACATGATTTAGGACAACAGGAGAAAAAAGTCAGTAAATATGAGAGGACTAATGAATACAAAAATTTTCAATAAAGCAGTCAAATTTGAATATATTCCCCAATATAGGCTCACATAATGATAATGAGGATGTGATATAAAGACTTCAGTCATTACGTAGTTGCTGAACTACGCAACATTTAAAGGTTCTTCTGATTTTTTAATTCTTTATTTATTATGACTCTAATTATTATTTCACTTATTTTTCTTTCACTAAATATTTGATTTTTTTATTAGGTAAGAGTGGGTCATCTCTTTTAGCAATATAATACACCTTGGCTTTTTTCTTTTTGATAATTCATTCTAGTTCTCTGATATTTGACCACAACTTCTTCCTCTATTATGTTAATATAATTCTGTCACAATTTATATCCTTATATTACCCCACATTCAAGTACAGAGTGACAATTAAGTCAAAATCTATCATAAGAAAGGGAAATCCAACCTCCATTCTGCACCACTGAATCACTTTAATCTTTCTGAATCACTTTTAAGACAAGTGATTTATGGGGCACCTGGGTAGCTCAGTTGGTTAAGCGACTGCCTTTGGCTCAGGTCATGATCCTGGAGACCCAGGATCGAGTCCCACAGCCTGCTTGGCAAGAAGCCTGCTTCTCCCTCTCTCAGTCCCTCTGCTTGTGTTCCCTCTCTGGCTGTGTTTCTCTCTGTCAAATGAATAAATAAAATATTTAAAAAAAAAAAGACAAGTGATTTATGGGGTCGAGCAGGGTGTCATGTTGTCTTCTAAATAAACTATGTATTTTAAAAGTAAAAGTAATGCTAGAAAATATATAAAATTAATATGAATACAAAGAATACAACTTCCTTATTATAAATGTTATTTGGTTTCAATCTCATTAATTAGCCTTATAAAAAATAAAACCCTAATTTTTAGTTAAACACACTAAAAAGGTTGGAAATATTAATCTTACACAGATGTTGTCTCTGTTATGGACAAAAATTATTGCACACTAAAGCTAATACAATGTTATGTCAATTATATCTCAATTAAAAAAGTTTGACTAATACCAAGTCACAATAGTTTAAGAAAAAAGCTCTTTATTCTATTGTTATTTACTTGAGATATTTAAAAGAATTTTTAATTGTAACCCAATGTCTATATCAGTCTTCTGTCATCAAGTAACATTTAAATTTGAAATGGGTTAAGCACTATGTGCTGAATCCTACCTACAGTGTGCCAGAAATTTATATATTGTTTTCTTCTAGATGGTCTTCATTAAGTATGAAACATTGACACTGATGGAGTAAGTTTCCTCGCACTGTGCCTAGCATATTAATATGTGATAGATACCAATATAATAGAAAAGGAAAAAAAATCATTTTCCATAAAGCTGGAACTAATGTAAAATACAATGAATACTAGTGTTCTAAAATTTATTGGCTTAAATGATGGTCCAACTCTAAAATTATAATTTTGTATGTTATAAATGTAAGGCTGTAAAAAATTTAAAAATAAAGTGGTACATTTAACCTAAAACAAATTACTGAAGTAGAAGATAATAAACCCCCAAATTGCCATCATATATTACATTATAATATAGAGGCTACAAAAAGGGAAAGGTTAGAATATTTATCAGTAGTCAGATGTCATCCTCATCCCCAATCCATGGATTTTATTCCATTTGTAATCAAACAGAAATAAGTAACAGATTACTTTTTAAAGACCTTTTTATAACTATTAGTTTGGCTTCAGCTTTTTAGTAAGAGATATATACAACCTAGAATGCAAAATGAAGGACACTGAATAATAAAAATTGTAGTAATATGCAAGAAAAAAGGAAAATAAAAACAGATAAAGATGATTTTTATATAAAAAGAGGGCTTTGGGAATGTCCGAAGCTATTCTTTGCACTCTTTCTTGTCTTCTTTCCTTCCATACTCTTTTCTAAAAAATTCATTTCCTAGGACATGAGTTAGTGAGGAATGAGGATGGAATAGGCAGAAATCTGAAAAGTGAAAGCTGGAGCCATCCAGAGCCCAGGCTGTGTTAAATTCTATGTAAGTATTATTTTTTTTTTGGTAAGTATTTATAAAATTCAATAAACAAACAAAAATATAAAAATATGTTAGTTGGTAGGTCATCAAATATTACTTATAATTTTAGGTTTAGTTTCAAGATGTTTGAGATATATCCAAGTAGAAATATTAAAATATTGATTTAGGTGAATGGAGTTAGTCCCAATAATTCTGGAGAAAATTCTGAACTGAAATCATCTGTGTTCAATCACCAGTTGAGTAAATGTGCACTTACAAAAGTAAAAATAGGGGGTGCCTGGGTGGCTCAGTTAGTTAAGCGATTGCCTTCGGCTCGGGTCACGATCCCGGAAATCCGGGATCAAGTCCCACATCGGGCTCCCTGCTCTGCAGGAAGCCTGCTTCTCCCTCTCTCACTCTCCCTGCTTGTGTTCCCTTTCTGGCTGTGTTGCTGTCAAATAAATAAAATCTTTAAAAAAAAAAAAAGTAAAAATAGAATGCAAATTTCTGAGGGTTAGAACTGAGCCCTGAGAAGCAATAATAATGAAAATATTGGAAGATAAATTATTTTCTATAAAATATCTTTACAGGAGTGTTAATGTCAGTCTTAATGCTTCATTCTACTCTAGATTATTCATTGGAAGTTATTCACAGAAAAACACAGAATCATGGCAAGTGCTAAAGAGGAATAAGTTTGTAGATTGATTAGAGAGGAAATTTGACCTTCAAAGATTAGAAGCATCCCTCTTTGGGATGATAAAATGATGAAGCTGGAGATATCTGGTATAGTTATAAGCCAGAAAGAGAAAAAGTATGATTACCAAATTTAAAAATGTATATATTTTTTTACTTTTGCTGAATTACTGAAAGCTTTATAGTAACTGGCTGGTGAGTTCTAGCAACACAGACCTGCATACAGCTAAGGGAGAGAGCATGGTGAATCCTAGCAGTGTAGAAAGGACAATTACAGAAACTGCAATGAATGAGTCATTTCAGAAAGGCACAAAGTCTATGAATTCTAAAGAGAAAGACTACCCATATCCATTTATTGTCAGCTTGCAGGCAAACATGCATTAAAATAAAGAATTTGTTTGCAAAGTGAGAGTGGAAAGATTTGCCAGACTCCTACAATAGCAACTGGATTCCAGTTTTTTGGTGTTAATTATAACTATTAATATAACTCTGTTGAAAAAGTCCCAATTCCTTATTTTAGTCATTCCCAAGAGTGCAAGGAAAAAGAGCTATGTTGATGAAATTAATTACCTGGTAAAAATTATTTTTTAAAATATTACTGAAAATAGTGCTTCATTAATATGAATCAATAATGTAATTTGACTGATAAAAAGGCTAATGTAATCTCAGGCTGCATTAACTGAACCAAGGCATCAAATCACAGGAAATAATAGTTTTACTGCACTTAAATTCATTAAAAATTAGCTTAAAATACATGTATTATAAGATTTAAACTTCAGGTGAAAAAGTTCTAGACTGTATCAGAATAGAAGGGATTAGAAATCATTTTACAAGCAAAGCAGTTTTCTCCTAGTGATTATATGTTTAGACATCTTTGCTTGGCTTTGTCAGGAATGCTTTTTCCCCAGATCTTCTCTTTCTTATTATTTTATATTTCTTATTATTTTTTCCCCAGATCTTCCCTTTCTTATTATTCAGGTCTCAATTCAAGTATAACCCCCTAAAGACAAATGCTTTGATCATTCGCTGTATCTAATGTTTTTCCCTCCCAGGACAACACCTTTTCATCATCTTGTTTATTTATGGTCACAACAATGTAGAGTATTTTATATATCTGTATATTTTCCATCCAGAGAGTATAATTTATGGGGGGTGAAATTTTCTCTGCCTAGCATATTCCAGTATCTCCTGCCAACCACTACACTTAGAACATAGTAAGCCACTGATATATGTGAATGAGAAATGTTTTTTTTAAGATTTTATTTATTTATTTGATAGAGAGAAACACAGCTAGAGAGGGAACACAAGCAGGGGGACTGAGAGAGGGAGAAGCAGGCTTCCCGCCGAGCAGGGAGCCTGATGCGGGGCTCTATCCCGGGACTCCGGGGTCATGACCTGAGCCAAAGGCAGTCACTTAACCAACTGAGTCACCCAGGTGCCCCTGAGAAAAGTTTTAATAGGATATTCCACTGTATTCTACTAATTTTTCTATTAATTATTAATCAATCAATTCTACTAATTTTTAATGAACTCAAATACAGTAGAATATCCTATTGAAATGTTTTAATAAGGATATTTGAACTAGAGAAATTTAAAGAAAAATGTAATAGCTTGAATGAAAGTCTGCATTGTTTCAGAATATAGGGTGAGAAGTTATAGTTTGAATTTGAAAGGGAACATATTTCATGTCAATGCAAGAAATAGCTTCCATACAATAAAAATATCTTCAATGGAAAGAGCTACCTAATGCAGGAAAAGTATGTGAAAATTTCTACTACCATATGCTAATGTGTTAATTAACCTGTAAAAGTTTAAGAATGGCCTAGATAGCCTTTAAAAATCCTCTAAATTATCCTCTAAATTCTTAAATCTTATTGTGATATAATCCATAATTTGTTACACATTTTATTCTAAGAAAACATTATTTTATCCAGTAGTATAATATATTCAGTCTTAGTCTTTCTACTAAGCCCACATATGCTTCTTTAGGAGATTATTAATATCTCACTGTATATGTTAAAAAATAACAAAAATTTTACCAATTTTCATGTAATAGAGTAATAAATAATATAATCACACCAACAGTTAATTCAGAAAAAATTACATTATTAACAAGAATTCTGTGATAGTTATGACTGTTCTCCATGATACTATACTAAGGTTTTGACTTTGAAAATGTAGAACTATATGTAACTGTGTTATTCATAAATTAATCTAATTTTTAGATCCATTTATCTTTCCCCATGAGTAGTATTTACAGTTACACCTGCTCTATTAAATGTAAAACATTACAAGGTATTTTCTCTATTTGTTGGAAGAGGTCACCGAGAAGAAACGACAACCAATTGGCCCTCAAGCTGGACACAGGTAACTGGAGGCTCCCGAATACTTCCGTCCTTGGAATGTGTGTTGTCCTTGCCTTCCCCACTCCCAAAACCTGCTCCAAGGATACAGTCTTGAGATAGAAATGTGGTATTGAATCTATCTTGACTAGGTAAGTAACTGAACCCATGTAAGGCCTATATATAAACTTTTAAGATTTTGTCATGTGGGTGCGGAGGCCTACTTATCTTGTCACAAGATAAGATAAGTGCCGTAAGTACCCTTGCTAATGAAAATTGCCATCTACCAATCTGGAACACTCTGCTTCTTTCTGTAGTCTCTCCAAGTTCTCTGTGTATGGGCGTTGGTTTCAGATTTCACCCAGAGACTCCCAAGGATCTTGTAAATGTAAAATTGGCAAGCCAGCCAGGTGACTGAAGAAATGGGCTTTGGGAAAGGGGCTCTCTGTGGGGAAAATCTTGTGTTGACCACCCACCTCTACAAGGGGAGATGTGACCTGTATGTTAGGTGCTTATGGACCATCTCACTGAGAATAGAGATATCCTGAAAATGTGGTTGTCCACACAGTACTACCTTCAGGGCTGGCAGACAAAATGGGAGAAGAGGACAATAAATTAGAGAACTTAGTGCGCCATTTTTCAAAACTAGAAGGACACATGATGTCAAGGGTTAAGGTTTAGACACTTGCAATGAGATGTCCCACTTAACTGGGTGAGTCATTTCACAGCCCTGGGAGAGCGGAAACTATTCAATCTCTCCTTTGTTGTGCTGCAAACTGGATCTGTTGAAGCACATGATTCCTGGAATGGAAAACACATCATTGAAAGAGGGGAGAAAAGTGTGAGTCCTATTCTGGCATATCCCACTTGAAGCCCCCTCCTTATGGCTGACAGTGCTGCCTCCCCTAGTTAACATGTGTGGTATGCACAATCTGTCAAATTCCTGAAGCTGCAGCCACAGTAACATTTAAGGAACAAGCCACAGTGTAAATTCTTACAGAAAGGGAAGATTCCTCATGAAGATCTTACTAAATATCTGTCTTTCTGACCTTAGACTTCTGTGCTCCTGTGGTGTTCAGGCACAGTATGGGCATCTGATGGAAATGCTTTTCTAACAGCAGGCCTACTTATTTGCCCAACAAAGGAATCAATCCAACTGTTAGGTATGGGGGGCAGCTGCTTATCTCTAGTTTGTCAGGATTGCCATGGTGGGTATCACCACTCCAGGGAGGGGCCTGGAAATCCCTAAATCAGTCCATTAATAAAGAACAAACTAGGACTAGTACTTTTTTTTTTTTAAGATTTTATTTATTTGAGGGGAGGGGAGAGAGAGAGCATGAGCCAAGGGAGGGGCAGAAAAACAGATGCCCCACTGAGCAGGAGGCCTGACCAGGGACTTGATCCCAGGATTTTGGGATCATGACCTGAATTGAAGGCAAATGCTTAACCGACTGAGCTACCAAGGCACCCCCAGGACTAGTTGTCTTAATTCATTTGCTATTACCAATATACCAATACCAATATAAGTTCACCCAGAAAACCTTAAATGATAGCTAACAAAATCTGTCCTCAAGAAACACTAAAATGTCTCTAATGAGAAAAGCAGAAAAGGATAGCTTCAGGCTTTATTACTGCCTCATAAGGCGGCACCTGTGCCATTATCCAAACAGAATGTTCTGTATTCATACTTGATCAGTCTGCTAATGTGTCATCTTTATTAAATCACATGAGGGCACAGTAAATGTCATGAATGATCTAACCCCCAGCCTAAGAGACTTAATAAATTGTTTTGTATCATTGGTTTGACTCATGGAGCTCTTCATGGAAAAAAGCTGTCACTGATTTGGGAAATTATTGTCTTAACTTGTGTTTCCTACATTGTTGCTGTGAGATCTGCAGCCAGACAGCTGGCTGCCAATGAGCCACCTCCATGCTAGAGCAACCCCCTGCTGACTGCTCAGGGATACATTGCAGAATGGGGTAGGGGAGGTGCATGAGATTGGAAGAGCTGGTTATGAGGGCTGGAGTGTTGGAGGAGGTCTTGAAGAAGATGTAACTGCCAGATGACCCATACACTGGACCTTGGTAATTGGAGGCTCCTCACCCCACCCCTGTCCCAAGAATGTAAGCTCCTCTTGCCTTTTCTGCTTCCAGAAGCTCAAGGAATACAGCCTTGAGATAGAATTGTGGTGTTGAAGCCATTTGGACTTGGATATGTGATTGAACCCAGTTATGACCTGTATATTAACTTTTAAGATTCTGGTGTGTAGGTGCAGAGATTTACTCATCTTGTGCCACAACAACTGTCGTCAGTAAGTTCCCATGTTTATTAAAATTGCTACCTGTTATTCTGGGGTAGTCTGCTTCTTTCCTTGATCTCCCTTTAGCCCCCATGTACAGAGACTGGTTCCAGATTACACCCAGGAGGCTCCCAAGGAAGTGTTGAACAACACTATTTTCCAATATTCTCATTTGGATTTTAAAATACACACTCATTCTTTTTGTTGGAAGTAAAAGAAAATTACCTGTAACTATTTTAAGCATAAAAATTGACACATACACCAAAAAATCCCTGAGATAGACCCGACTTTTATCAGCTGAATTTACTAGCTCACTCTTTCTCTCCCCACAACCCAATTTGATATTCTCTTTTGATGGCTTCAATTTAAAGCAGGCTATCTTCCAAAAAATATTAAAAAATATTTTTTGTTAATTTAACCATCTCAGTGAAAGTGAATTTACCTTTCACAATAGTTCTAGCAATTTCTCATAATTGATTTTTATTGGTTCATACTGAGTTGGATGAGTTTTCCTGGGAAGGCTCAAACCTGAGCCAGTCCCTGGTCTTTCCCAAGCTAATAGCATCAACTGATAATTGGGTGGCAAGGACATTGCTTTCAAAGGAAAAAGAGAAGGTACTTGTTCTATTACTAGAAGAATGGGAGATAGTTGGCTGGCTAGTAAAACAATAGCCATTCACTATAGGAACTCTTCCTGCACTTGGGAAATTGGTGAATAAAACTGAGGTTACCTTAGTCATGGCTTCATAACTATAATTTTGAAATTCTGTTCGCCTTCTCCCTCATTTTAATTCCCTATTTTAAATTAGCTTTTCATTTTATTATTTCCTGATATAATCTTCCTTCCCTTATATATTCATTCATTTTCATTGTCCATTTGTGGTTCCAGCACTTCCTTCTTGATGCATAGAGATCATAACCGCATAGCTTTTTATATAAAACTAGAGGATAATTTTCTGTTGAGTTTCTAATGCCTTTCTGAGAAACCATTTCTTTGGCCATTAAGATTGGTGCTGAATTTTAGGCCTATTTTCTTATACAATTTAAGGTGCTTTTTCAGATATTTTCTTATATTGTTATCTAGAGCTCAGTACTCAATTTATTTTACAAGTGTGTTCATTCATTTCATAGCTTTATATTAGAGATGTTCCCATATAAAATATTTGTGTATATGCCCTAAATAATATCTCTTTCTCAAGAAAGACAGATAGGTAGGTAGACAGATAAATAGATAGATATCTAGATTTAATCTAGATATAACTAGTCAACATAATGGCTAATCTCCAAGATGTCACCTTTAAAAATTACTGAATTACAAGGGCTACTCTAAAAGCCCAGAGGAATTCTGTAGATGTTTATTTGTCTTTAAAGTAGCATACAACATGTTCCACCGAAAATTTACCTTTAAGCATTGCTTTCTTCCACCGAAGTTTTACAGCAAAACTCAGGAGCAGGGGAAAACAAACAAACAAACAAAAAAAAAAAACAAACAAAAAAAACAAAGCAAAACAATACAAACAAAAAAAAATCACACATATGTACACACACACACACACACACACACACACACAGAAACTCTCTGCTAGTCCCTTTCTATCCCAGTTTCTCACTACACAGCTTGCTTTCCTCTCTATTTGCCCCTCCTTTGCTTTTCATCTTCATGCACCTGTAATGACCTAATAGAATCCAGTCTGTTTTTCTGTTTGATACTGTTTGAGAATCAACTCCTTGGTTATAATGATAAAAAATTATTTACCTTTGTTCTTATATTATGACTAGATTCTAGAAGACTTTAGGTTACATTCAAACTTGAGGATGTCATAGAATATGTCCTCCTTTAGAAGATGTATTAAGATGTCAAAAGAGATGATTAGTAGCACCCATCACTAAGGAATCACCTTTAACAAAATTGTCAGCTTATCTTTATGAGGTGTATCCTGTTTCCAAACAGACAGTATAAAATATAAAATAAAAGTTAAGACTCTGGAGTCAGTCAGACTTTAGGAATGCAGAAATGTTACTCATTTAAACACTTCACTGCCTTATCTGTAACATGAGGATGATGTTAATTTATGTATCTCACATAATTGTCAGGAGCAAATGGTGTATTACATGACACATGTTAAACACACAAGAGTACTGATTTTTAGTATTTCTCATCTGAAATCAACAACCCATTGAATGATTACTCAGTTATCTTATGGACACCCATGGTAGTTTTTGAAAGGATGAACCGATAGTATTAAGTATTTCCTCTTTGTTTTCCTCCTGAAGTAACTCAAATTTTTTGACATTAAAAAATGCTGGTTTTCAATAATATGTTGGTTTGCTCAGCAATTCTTGATTACAGGTTTTGTACACTTATTTGATTAAGACACAGTGTTCTATAATTTTCTTGATTTCATGTAGATCTCTTCTCACATATAGGGATCACAGTTCTAATCTTGCAGACTTCTGTCACATTAGCTACTCATATAAAAAAAATAGTTTGGACAAGAGTTACTCAATGCCATTCTCAAATTCTTACAATATATTCCATGGATGCTGATGCATTCCAGCAGATGGTTTTGTTTATTTGATTCTGTATTATGGTCCCAAAGCGCATGTTACTTATTTCTGTTTCATTTTTTTCATACGTATATATTAATTATTTATGTGGCTAATATCTCCACAATTTGACTAAGTTTGCCTTGGGGATTTTATTTCCATCCCCCTTTCATCACTCCTCTCTAACTTCTATCTTTCAAGCATGTGCACATACACACACATATACACATACACACACATACCAGGTCCAGAACATATTAAAGAGCTGCTAATTGTTTAGTGAATGAGTACATGCAATATTTTTTAAAGGTTTTATTTATTATTTATTTGAGAGAGAGAGACAGAGACAGAGATAGTGAGAGAGAACTTGAGCAGGGAGGAGAGGAAGAAGCAGGCTCCTCACCAAGCAGGGAGCCATATGCTGGACTCTATCCAGGACTCTAGGATCATGACCTGAGACAAAGGCAGACACTTAACTGGCTGAGCCACACAGGTACCCCAAGTACATGCAATATTAAGCACAATTTGATAAAGTATCTTCAGTTTGGTGGTGGAAAATTCCCCTTAACCCACGGCTTACAAAAGACTAAAATATTCTGCTGTCATTTTAGCCATTTTCTTTCTAATCTCACCCTTAGAACCATCTAGGTTCATGAGCCTTCTTCTTTATTTTGATTAAAGGGGAAACAAAGAAAATAAGTATTTATTGAATATCTATGAGACAGCATGGAGTTAGATACTAAAGTGGGAAGAAGTGAAGTTGGGTAAGGTTTGGTCACTGGATCCCACAGTACAGTTCTGAATAAAGTATCAAGTACAAAGAGACAGTGAGTTAAGGTGGCTAGAGAGAGTACTACATGTGTTTGGGTTATAGAAGTTGTTTGGTACAAAATCTTTTTGTTTTCTTGCTACAAAATCTTAGTCACATTGTTTACCTCATTATTAAGATTCCCTTCAGATAGGTGGGGATGTCAAAGTATAGACCTATATATCTTGAAGGTAGGAGAGCTGCCTGGATAGAGGAATCAAGAAAGCAATAAGGTAAGTGAAACATTTTCTTTCAAAAGCTTATAGATTCCTTCTAATATGCTCCTGGAATACATTTGTATTTTACATATTTTAGTTTATATATAAATTATCATAATTTATGAGATTCTGGACAGATTTTATTATTCATATTTGCTACTTGTTCTAATTTTCAACTAGTTCAGTACTGCACAGCTAATTCCTACAGGGTCCTGTTGAAACAAAATCTGAACAATTAAAATTTTTTTCTACTTTAGTATTGTTAATTAATTTAGTTTATATTTATGTAATGTAAATCTATTAACACCCTATTAAATAGTTATTTGTGAAGGTGTTTCTCTGGGTTTTAGGATTTTGTCATTGTCAGCATGAAAATATGGAAATTATAATATAGAAGTCTGTCAAAGACCAATCAATATGGAGATACTATTTGTAAAGACTCTCTTTTTCAGAAATTGAATAAAAATCATTAACATGCTGTTTTTTAATGAACATTCTAGTGTTTTTAACATGTAAAAAATTATGAATGCCCCACTTATGCACCATTGCATAAGGGATGTTATAAGGGTTACAAAATTATCCTCTGCCTTCCTAGCATGTGCCCATTACTATTATATTCCAAAATTAGGTAGTGGAATATCTTAGTAGGACTTATGAAAAAGGTGATACATCCTCTAGCTTAAAATAGAAGTTGGAGCAACTAAAACATGTTTGGGATTGACATGATACTATCTTCTAATGCAAGATGAAAGAGCTTTAAGAAGACATCAACCCAGAATAACATGACACCTCTTCCAAAATTATTAATTTCTAAAAAAAATAGTAAATATTGAAACAAATTAAAGGATTTAAAATTTCCATAAATAGGGGTGCCTGGATGACTCAGAGGGTGAAACCTCTGCCTTTGGCTCAGGTCATGATCTCAGGGTCCTGGGATGGAGCCCCACATCTGGCCCTCTTTTCAGCAGGAAGCCTATTTTCCCCTCTTTCTATGCCTCTCTGCCTATTTCTGATCTTTCCCACCAAATAAATAAGTAAAATCTTTAAATAAAATGAAATTTCCATACATATAATTCAAAATTTAGAAATTGGGCCATGGGCAAGCATTTGCCCTCCAAATATGGCACTTTGGTAGAAAATGATTAGATGCCTTGCCCTAAGAAGTCCTGTTAACTGCCCCTTCTCAGGATAGGGGAAAATGGAAAGCCCCCAGGTTTCTCATAGGGATAGTTACCAAGAGGCAGTTGTTTGGAGTTCCCATAACTCTTGCCTATTTTCTGACAAAACAGCATTAAAAGTGGCAGGGAAGATGATGAAGAAGTACAGGGAATGAACCAAGCCACAGATTTGAAAGGAAAGATCATATTTGATGATTTCCGGCAAAGGGCTGTCTTGAGAACTGTGAATCATCAGCACCTGTCTAGAGATCTTTTACTTCTCTGTCAAAGGGACACAGCTGTGCCCACTGATGTGGGAAACAAAGACAGAAGAGAAATTATTAAATTTCCTTACTACCTACAGCCCACTGACAAGTCCCTGAAACAAGCAAGGTGACCTTCCTCTAGGGACTCAACTGCCTCAATATTGATACTTTGCTACAGGCAAAAGTCAATCTTAGCCCAACCCCCAGGATCCTGTGAGTCGACTTGAACATATAAAAATTCCTTTGGAAACTTCCTTTATCTCTAACCACCTCACAAGATATATGTTGGCAAACACCCCCCAAGTATATAACCCACTGAAATATATCTAAAGGGTCTCATGATTGAATTTCTGCTAAACTGTAATAAATAACCTTTCTTAACTATAGTTAGACCCTTCAGGGTCCTGGAAACCTTGTTTCCAAAATACCTGGGAGGTTTATACTATCCCTAACCCCCTCCCTACTTGGAGATATATAATCACCACCCCTCACAACCAAACTGCAGCTCTTTCTGCCCATGGATCCTGTCCTTGTGCTTTAATAAAATCATCTTTTTGGGGCACCTGGGTGGCTCAGTCATTAAGTGTCTGCCTTCAGCTCAGGTCATGAGCCCAGAGCCCCAGGATGGAGCCCCACAGCACTACCTCCCTGCTCAGTGGAAAGCCTGCTTCTCCTTCTCACTCCCCCTGCTTATGTTCCCTCTCTAGCTGTTTCTCTCTGTCAAATAAATAAATAAATAAATAAATAAATAAATAAATAAATAAATAAAATATTTTAAAATAAATAAATAAAATCACCTTTTTGCACCAAAGACCTCCCAAGAATTCTTTCTTGGCCATCAGCTTTGAACCCTAATGTCTTTCCTACATCATACACCTCCAACTTCGTTCCACTGCTTGTTGCTGTTCTTATCATTTCTGTGTGAAACTTGTCAAAATTTGTAGGATTCCATCCACAGACCATTGTGGCAAGAGCAAAAGCTGCTTTCTTACAACAGCAATGAGACTAGTTTCTACTGTCAGCAGTAATTTCCCCACTTCTGAAAGCCAAAGACCATTTTTCAGCTCTTCTAACATGTACCATTGATCACATTCTAACATCTTTAGGATCAGGGCATTCAACTGATGTTGTCTTTTGATGGCAGACTATAAACTGCTTCACATCTTTAGTCAGTGCAATCTTAAATTTGATCAAACATAGTATGCGAAAACAATGTCTTGGCTATTGGCGGAACTTCAGTCTGCTCTAAGATTTCAACAACAATAACAAAAATAACAACAACAAAAGCATTGACTTGTTACAATACCCTAGAGGAATGGGGCATAGATATTTGTGTCAGACTCATACTTGGAAAAAGAGTAGAACTGGTTAGTTGTTCTAATTATAAAATTAAAAGGAATTTTAATTCCGGAGTTTACCAAAACAGAGGATACACAAGCATTTAGCTTATAGTAGATGAGAGTCACCAAAGCTGACTTAAAGAATTTTGCCCAAAAGTGACCGGAGGAGGTTAAGAAGGGGATTCCTACAGAGAAAGGCTGAGTGAACTGAACATCACAAAATCAGGAACTCATAAGGGAATTATAAATGACTAGCCAGGCGAAAATGCATTGTGAATGTGCTTCAAGAAAGATTTAGCTTTAAAGACCTGTGAAGCACAGAGAAATTCAATGCCAAATGACATCAATAACTGTCAAGTAACAAAATTCTGCCCTTTGCCTCTTTTCTCACTGATCCCCCACTCCCTTCAATTGTAAAGCAGCCTAACACAGTGAGAATGGGGGAGAGTAATAACCTAGACAGGAAAGAAATAGAAAAGAAACTATGCATTCAGCTCTTTCCATCTGCAAGCTTCCGACCTGGAAACCTCATTCTGTTGAAAGGAACAAGATTTAATTTTGAAATCAGTTCTTAGTTTTTAATTATTATGTTGAACTGATGTTCTTAACTATTCGAGTGAGATCCTTCTCATTTGAGTGAAAACTGAGTATGACCAAAGAGTTAAAGAACCTGTCAAATATTTCATCTAAGGAAGGAAAGTTCTATTCTCACAGAACAGGTTTAAATGAATAGAAAGAGAAGAAAAAAAATTGTTTCCTGATTATACCATAAGAGCCCGATTTGTTCAATGAATATTTCCATAAATAACTTTGAATTACAAAGTGTTCCCAAACATATCTTTCAAGTGCCATGAATGGAACATCTAAAAGATCAAACACCTAACATGAAATGTCTTAACTATTTTATCAGAAAGAAAACATATTTAGTTTACAGAATCAAATTTCTTAAGTTGAGGCATCTTTCAAGGAAGAATTTCAGAAATATTCATAATTCGTTAAAATTTCACAGCTTATAAGATTAGCCTATTAAAATATAAATTGAATTACCAATAATTTGTTTTTTTGTCAATATATACCATTTCCAAAGACTGACTACTTTATTTTTTGTATTCACACTTAAAATCAATGCTTCTGGAAAAAAATCATTAATGAATGAATAAACTAATAAATGAATGAATAGATAAATAAATGAACACATGCACCTGATATTTGCGAATGGTGTTTGAATAACCTTGCTTGAAAGAGGTGACTTTATTCTCATTAGTGTAAAAAAAAAGAAGTGATCTGAACTTTCTATCTGTACTGAAAGAAGCACCATGGATTTAAAAAATATTTTATAGATTCAAATAAACTCTTGAATGTTATATTTGAGTCTAATCAGAGTATTTAATGCATCTAACTCAACAATGATTTTTTTGGTCTTCTTTCCTGAGAGTCTGAGTCTATGCCTCAATGAAAGCAGAGAAGAGGAAAACCTTCCTTTACTTAACCCCTATAGTGGCTGAGCAGAGAAAGAACAGCTACAAGAGAGAACTGTAGCACAGAATTCAGAGTAGTTTCTCTCAAGAGAGAATATTAGGTGTTCCGGAAGTAAAAGATAGGTCACTGTTTATATTCATTGCTGATACCATGGCTTTCTCCTGGATATATGGCAGGAAATGCACGCAAGGGAATGAATGTGCAAAACTTAATTTCAAAAGGTTACTAAAAGTAAATAAATATAAAATATGGAGGATGAGATGCCTCTTCTATATTTAGCCTTCTCTTGAACTCAATATTAAACAAAAATTAAGTGAAATGATTAGGCTTGATGAAATCAAGTGTCATTTCCAGGTTTAAAAATGGAGGAATATCATTTCTTACCTTATGAGAATTTTGGAAAATAAGAATATTGTTTCCCTTCAGAATTAAATGGGGGTATCTGTGCCAAATACAAAGTGCTACGCTTTCATAGTGTATTAACATCTATTTAAGTTGTCATTAATAGAAATATTTTTAAAGCATTGATTGCATCCTAGTAACACTCTATTTTTCATGCTTCTTGAAATTGTCCAACAAATTTATGGCAAATTAAAAAAATATATATATATATGTTTTCAAAATACAGGAAATATGCCCGAGGTGCTATTTAAAATTAATAACTATTAATTTTACCCTTGTTACCTTTCTGTTGTTTGACTATTTTTTGGTTTACGTTTTAGGTACAAGAATCTAGAAGGTTGGATTTTTTTTTTTTAATTTGATGATTTTCCATTTGAAGTAAATATATAAGAAAGCATAGCAAATATTACCTAAGCAAACATGGAGTTTAATGAATTGTCAGATGGCAAGGAAAGTGGGCATAAGAGAAAACAAATGTAGGCCTCAGTGTAGGCACCAGGAGACACATCAGTATTTTCACACAATGGATAGTGCATTGAATATACACTAGGAATCTTAGTACTCACTCAGGCTTGCCTATTATTAGGTGAGCATGGCAGGTGTGTGACAGGCTCAGCCTGATCACAAGGACTAAATTTAAATATAAAGGCATATTTCAATTCTTCTGAGAGATGCAGTGTGGCAGCTGGAGAGCAGAGTCTGAGCAACACGGGTGAGGGAGATGCTGAGAATAAAGTGACTCCTGGCAATTAATCACACATGTCAAGGAACAGTCAAGAGGATCTGTTGATTTTGACAAAATAAGGGACTCCACATGGCCCTGAAGAACAGGGCTTCTATTTCCTCTGGTGATGTTGACAATGTTTGTTCTAATCAGAGTGGCACTGGGAAGGGATATTAAATGGAAAAGTAGAAATTCAATAAATATAAATTAGTGGCATTCTACAATATTATGGAATTTATAAAAAATAAAAACAGCAGTAGACAATCTTGAATTTTATATATAATTACAAAAGTGTATTTTTTATTTCCTTTGGTGTTTTGGGTTATTTTCAGTTCAACTCTGTGATGATTGGAGGCATGTTATGTCCTCTGATTTGTCCATGCTTGTGGTTCTTATTCTAGTTAAACTCATCCCTATGCTGTACTTGACTCATTCATTGTTAAAAATCTATTATTTACTCTTCAGTCTCACCCATCCCTAGCATCAGTCAGTCACTAATTTTATCAGATTTGCTTGTGAAATATCTTTCTGATCCCACCTCATTTCTGGTTCTGAGTTTCTACTTATCTAATTTTCCTCGACAAGACTGCAAGAGTTATTTTCTAATGTAGACCTCTTTATAAAACCCTGCTTAAAGGAAAAGCCTGGAATAGAAACAAAAGAAAATCATATTTTGTTAATTAAAAATGTGGTGGAAGTTTATGTTTTGACATGAAATTGTTATATAAAATGAAAAGCATGTAATTCAAAAGAGACTACATGGTTGGTGTATTATTTTAAATAAAATAATACATATTATATGCTTTGTGAATGTAAGCTTAAAGGATGTTCTCTGCATTGTTCATTGTGTATAGGTAATAATCACGCATGTTTTTGATAATGCATGTTTTTGAAAGTGGGGTACTGATCTTATGATCAATTAAAGACAAAAGTATTCTGATGGAGAAGGTATACAGTTGGCAGACACATGAAAAGATGCTCAACTTCATTAATCATCAGAGAAATGCAAATATCAAAACCACAACGAGATATACCTTATATTTATCAAATGGCTAGAAACAAAAAGACAAGAGAGAACAAGTGTTGGAGAGATGTGAAGGAAAAGGAACCCTCATACACTGCTGCTGGGAATATAAATCGGTATAGCCATGGTAGAAAATTGTGTGGAGGTTCCTCAAAAAATTAAAAGTAGAAATATCATATGATCCAGTAATTCCACTACTGAGTACTTACTCAAAGAAAACAAAACGTTAATTCAAAAAGATATATGCACCATTATGTTTATTGCAGCATTATTTACAATAGCCAAGACATGGAAGCAACTAAAGTGTCCACAGATAGATGAACAGATAAAGAAGTGATACACACACACACACACACACACACACACACACACACACACACAGAGAGAGAGAGAGAGAGAGAGAGAGAGAAATATTACTCAGCCATAAAAAAGATGAGATCTTGCTGTTTGTAACAACATGGATGGATCTAGAAGGTACTATGCTATGTGAAATAAGTCATACAGAGAAAGAAAAAATACCATATGATTCCATTCAGGTGTGGAATCAATCAAACAAACAAACAAACAAAAAGAAGAAACAAACCCATAAATACAGAGAACAAACTGATGGTTGCCAGGGGAAGAAGAGTGATGGGTAAGGTAAAATGGGTAAAGGTGAGTGGGAGATACAGGCTTCTAGTTGTGGAATAAGTCACAAGGATAAAAGGTACAGTATAGAGAATATAATCAATGGTACTGATTCATGAGAGATGGTAGGTGCACTTGTGTTGAGTGTAGTATAACAATATACAGATTTGTGGAATCATGTTGTGCACCTAAAACTAATGTAACACTGTGTGTCATCTATACTCAAATAAAAACATTTTACATATAAAAAGAATTTGAGTGAGAGATGAGAGGTTTAACTTTAAATTATTAGGAAATTATTGCATTTAAATTTCCTAGCTCCTAAAATCCTAACTGAATTTTAATTTATACTTTTCCCGCTTTTTTAACCATACTTCCTTCATTTCTTACTCCTCCTAGACATCCCCAACCAAGATCAATGACAAAGTCATCCTTGAATTACTGAAAATGTCTTCTTTCAGGCAGTCTGAAACTGTCTATAAAGGGAATTCCCTTGGAGGAAGAAACTATATAATGCAAATTGGGACCTTGCCCCCTCCATTTTCTTCCCAGTCACCGTCTAAATACTTATGTCCTCTTTTTTTTTTTTTTTTTTTTAATTTATTTGACAGAGTGATCACAAGTAGGCAGAGAGGCAGGCAGAGAGAGAGGAAGA
>PITA01000048.1:356678-383647 GCA_004023965.1 Spilogale gracilis
CCTGAGCTGAAGGCAGAGGCTTTAACCCACTGAACTACCCAGGCAACCCAATACTTACGTCCTCTGAACTTGTATTTTGTTAATGGAAGATTAATCTGAAAAAAAAAAGTCAAGGATTATGTCTAGCATTAGAGATTAATAAAAGCTTTAAACATAAATGATTTTCAAGAGGCATTTATATTGTCTCATAGAGCCTTCTTAAACTTCTGCCCCCAGTAATTATTTTTCTTGAAATAGAAAACTGTTAAATGATGATTAGGAAGGAAGAGGATAGGCAGACAGGAGGGTAGTAGGGAATATATTTTTAATTTGCTCATGGTAATTCTAATTCAGTTTAGCACCAGTTCATGTCAGACAGTAAAGATTCAATAGATATTTGTTATTTGAAATAATGAGTTCAATAAATATTAGTTGGATATTCATTATTACCAAGCCCTTTCTAGGCTTGAGGAATTCCTAATTGAGTGAAGAAATGCTGTATGTTAATTCATTTACTCAGCAAATACTTAAGGAAAAAATATGCTATGACAGATTCTGAACAGCACTTTGGATGCAAGGGAAATCAAGCCAGCTGTGACTCCTGAATTCACAGATCTTCCAGACTGGTGTCATAATATAAGATATTTAAATGTTAGGAAGATAAATTGAAAAGCATTTTCTTCTACCTAAGGGAGAATGAAATAATGCCCCGAAATTTGTTGAATATCTATTGATGCATACACCAAGCATTTACATAACTGTGTCATTTATATCACTTGGCTGGTTTAAAAAAATACAACTTGTTTCTGCAATGTTAATGATAATTTCATATATACTAAAATAGAATAATTTATTATAGTATAATATGTAATCTTATTTGGCTGTTATTCTATTTTGTCTCTCAGTCAATTATTTGTTTTAAGTTGCTATCCTCATTTATGTTTATTATAAAGTACAGTTTACACCACTATAACTTCTCAAGCTGCTGTAAGCACAGTGCATTTGCCAGTTCTTGGAGAAGGTAAAACGGCTATGAAGTCAGACACAGAGCTATTACTAAGAGAATGGAAAATTAGCAGAGATTTCAGCAATCTCTTAAGTCTGGGAGGAGAAAGTAGAGGTTAAAACTGCAATAGCAACCAAAACTTGAGAGGCCAAGATCTCAGAAAAATTGAGCATAGGGAAATGAGGCAAAATCTTGTTTGGCTGTTATTCTATTTTATCTCTCAGTCAATTATTTGTTCTAAGTTGCTATCCTCAATTATGTTTATTATAAAGTACAGTTTACACCACTATAAATTCTTTATCTGCTATTTCTTTTTTATTTTGATTTACAGTTTTGACTCATATGTCTGACAAAAGGAAAGAGAGTGATGTGTTTAACCTGTTGAAAAGAAATAAAAGATGTATCACACAGGATATTAAAATGGAAGTCATATAGATGTTGAAAGACCCATCAGAAAGTAATTGAGAAAATAAGTGGCAAAGATTATCATACAAATTATGGCTGGTGGATGGAATTTCATATTATGAAAGATATCAGGAAATTTAGAGCAACTTGGAAGTATGGCCAAAGAATTGAATATAAGGTAGTCGAAAGAAAATATGAGAACAGTTGTAAGTTTGCTGCTATCTAAACGCCTCCTACGCTGCAATTTATTTTTATTTTTATTTATTTTTATTTTTTTTTAATATATATGGGGATCATGCTATGAGGGTCTCCTAGGGAACTTAACCTAGTTAAAAAGATCATGTCCAAAAATATATCCCCCTCCCAAATTCAGTGAGTATGTGAGCATGATACCCTTTATAGTTCTTCTATAAGAACAGTAAAGGTCCTAAAAAGAAGTAAAATTTGAGCTTGATCTAGAACAATATACTATGCTTCAACAGATGGCTAATGAAAAGAAGAGAAAATTAATCAGGATGACCTAAATATCTATGCAACATTCTGGGACTTAAAGAATGTTACAAGGTAAGGCTATGATCAAGATGGGATTTGGAAAATATAGAAAAAAATTAGAAATTTAAAGAAAAACAGTTGGGAAGTAGTACTGAATCTTGATGTTATTAAAGTATATGCAGTTATTTTTCATAGTGTTGACATGAAGCTCAAACTATATTAATATAATCAAATGAAAACAAAAAAGAAAATTAGAAAATATGTAGGTTAGATTTTTTTATCTAATCCCTATTTACTAATTTTACAAGTTGACTTAGTAGGTGTCATTTTATATATCAATTTCAATTATCTAGAACATGACCAAGAAATAAGTAAGGTAAAAATAACTATAAATATCTGGAATTCGATTCATTTTGTTGACAACAGAATATCTAACATCCTCATTTCTATTTAACAATTTAAATTCTCTACTTCTACCTCACTGATTACTCCACAGAAAACCAAAAACAATAATAATCTTAAAGGGTCTTCGATGAAATTTTTGCTTCTGGGCATGAGGGAGTAGCTTGCAGCAAAATAAGGCCAGCTAAAATGCAAAAGACAAATATGCTTCTAGAATTGCTAGCAAGGATTTGGGGGAAGCAAGCAGAGGTAGACTGATCTGTTCTATAAGCTGCTGTAAGCACAGTGCATTTGCCAGTTCTTGGAGAAGGTAAAATCACTATGAAATCAGACACAGAGCTATTACCAAGAGAATGGAAAACTAGCAGAGCTTTCAGCAATCTCTTAAGTCTGGGGAGAGAAAGTAGAGGTTAAAACTGCAATAGCAACCAAAACTTGAGAGGCCAAGATCTCAGAAAAATTGAGCATAGGGAAATGAGGCAAAATCTTGTGATTTTTCTTTGGAGAATTTATTGAATTCTTAAACCACAGAGACAAAGAAGCAAAGAAGCTAAAGGGATAGTTACCCAAAAACATCATGTAATTGTAAACAACATTAAAATGTTGAAGAGACTAAAAAATGGGAAGACATAGCAAGGATAGGGGTTTTTAGTAAAAACACAGTGAGTATGTGAGCTCTTGATGGGATTAAGGTATTCAGCCACTCTTGGAATAGTCCAGGATTGACAAAAGACATCAACCCACAGAAAAATGCTAAAAACCCAAATAGGATAATTACAGAGAAAGGAGCACCATGGTTTTGCCCTTCACTAATTTCACTAATACCATCAGAGTTCTGTATCTGGGTAAGGGAAGCAAATACTGATATCACTTAAAGAAAAATAGTGAAGATAGCTTGGGAAAATGGTATGTGGGAAATATGGTGAACTTGACTGTAGCAATGATCAGGAAGCAGGCAAACAAAGAGGAGAGATGTCCCCATGAAAGGTCTGCCACAATATGCAGGATGCTTCTACCACAAAAGGGAAGGCCTCCTGCCCAAGGAAGAACTCAATGTTCCAAATTGTACCTTCCTGGCTTTTGGACTATATGAAATGAAATGGCTGGTGGATACAATTTTTGATATACATATGTAACAATTTGCAGTTGTCACTGTTTTTATATATTTTGTCTCTCCTATCTCAGGTTATAATCGAAGTAGGACAGATATTTTAAAAATCTTCATTTCAACCACAGTAGAACTATTTTATGAAAAGTTGATTAGGTTATTGAATAGCATCGTTCTGGCTGTAACTCTCTAGAACATGACCTCTAAGTGAAAAAAGTATGTTTTTTTTTTTTTAAAGATTTTATTTATTTGACAGAGAGAAACACAGCCAGAGAGGGAACACAAGCAGGGGGAGTGAGAGAGGGAGAAGCAGGCTTCCCGCCGAGCAGGGAGCCTGATGTGGGACTCGATCCCGGATCTCCGGGATCATGACCTGAGCTGAAGGCAGTCACTTAACCAACTGAGCCACCCAGGCGCCCTGAAAAAAGTATGTTTTTAATAAAAAATCAAGTCTTTGAAATTAGATATTATTAAAGAATTATAATTAATACTTTTAGGAATAAAAATGATATCACGGTTTAGTTTTTAAGAACCCTTTTCTTTTACAGATATATACTAAAATAACCTGGAGTTTGCATCAAAATAATGCAAGGAATGGTATGGTAATGCTCTATACCTTGTTTTGGGTTATTCTGAAGTGGATATGCACAATTGTTAAAACTTATCAAATTGAAAAGAAGATTTTTACATTTTAATACATGCAAATTGTATCTAAATAAGAAAACATATCAAAAAGTAACTAAGAAAGACAATCTAAAAGAAAATAACAAAGCCTATGGACCGATGATGTCAAAATCAAGACAAGCATAACTACAGTAATGAAAACACTGTGTTCTGGCATAGGTATAGAAAAACAGACCAATGGAAAAGAATAAAACAACTAGAAAAAAGCTCAAAATTATATAATGAGCTGATATAACAATGTTTATCCTGTAGTAAAATTAGGAAAGAATAACTTCTTTCAGTAATGGCCATGGGTCAACTGGATAAACATGTAAGAAAACAAAAATCAGTCTTACCTTCTACTTTGTGTCAAACAATTCCAGATGGAAAATAAATATAAATGCCAAAAGAAAAGAAAGAAATCTTACAGAAGAAATAATAGGAGTTACCTACATGACCTCAGATTAAGCGACATTTTAACTAGGTAACAAACTCTAACTGTAGAGAGGAAAAAAAGAGATAAACAGAGATACATTAAAATCTGTTTATCACTGGGAAAATGAATATAGATAACACACAGAGTAGAAGAATATATTTGCATTGTGTACATATGATGGAGGCTAATAGACTACATATAAGAAATTATACAAATGGACAAAATAGATAACTCTACAGAATACTTAGAAAACAATTTGAATGGCATTACAAGATAGGATATCCAAATGTCCAGTCAGAAATGCAAATTAAAATCCACAGCAATCATTACCCAGCCTCCAAAATATAAAATCAAAAAGAGATACTATCCAGCTTCAGTGAGAACTTGAAGTTAGTGGACTTTGTATACTACTGGTAGCAGTATAAAATAGTAAAATCAACTAGAAAATTGCTTGGTGGCATCTACTGAGGCAGAATATATACTTATTTTGTAACACAGCAGTTTCATTCCTTGATGTATACTCTACCACAAAAGGGAAGGCCTCCTGCCCAAGGAAGAACTCAATGTTCCAAATTGTACCTTCCTGGCTTTTGGACTATATGAAATGAAATGGCTGGTGGATACAATTTTTGATATACATATGTAACAATTTGCAGTTGTCACTGTTTTTATATATTTTGTCTCTCCTATCTCAGGTTATAAGTATATACATATTCAACAAAACTTGTATATGAGTTTTCATAGAATCATTATGCATAGAAGCTAGTAACTGGAAACAGCCCAAAGACTATTGACAGAAGAATAAATAAATTAAGTTTTGTCCTAATTGTAAAAACAAATATATTTTAGTATTGAGAATACACAAATTGCTGCTATACAGAACACCAAGACTGAATATCAAATTCATGATATTGAGTGAAAGAACCAGATAGAAAATGGAATATACTATATGATTACAGTTATATATAGCTCAAATCCACAGATAACTTACTCAAGACTCAGGTAAGAACAGGAGGAACAGTGAATTCAAAGGGATCAGCAGGCATTCATTGTCAACAAAAACTGTTAAAAAAAATTATTGAAGAAAACTACTTAGGTAATACAAACAAACTTTATTTAACATTTTACGAAGCAGAATGGCTCCCTTCAGAGAACTGCAAAATGGATCAGAGGGCAGGAAGCTTTTATAGGATAAAGAATAAGGAACAAGGAAGAGACACACAGAAAAATCTGATTGGCTGGATTCACATAGTCAGCCTTGTTTGGGGTAAAAACGCTTGGAGTTGGCTTGACTCTTGGGGGCTGGCTGAGGAGAGGTACTGTGTTTGTGGTTATGTTGAGTGTTTACAAGGGAATTAAGGTTACCTAAGTTTTGGTTTGCTGACATTACATCCTGGGCAGGAGTGGCTCCATCTTGGGTCTAGAAGTTTATTTCAGAAGCCAGAGCTCCTGCCAAACTGGAACCTTGAGGTTCTGCTTTAAAGAGTGCATATGGCATGGAGGACATGCTTCTAGTCTGTCTACGGTGCAGAATTGGATTGCAGACTACATAAAACAGAACCTTCACAGCTTAATGAGAATTAAATACCACCACATACAAAAACACAGACTGAAAAACTTAAAAATCTTGACTTTGGTAATGGGTAGAGAGAAAAATTCCCCACGTGTATTCATAATACAATTCAAAATTCTTCAGGTGATTAATGTATTTTAACATACCAGAAATGAAAGCGTAAGGATCTTTTATTATCTGTATAAATAAAGGAAAATGTGCGATTAAATTCAACATTTATTCTTTATTAATTTTTAGCAAAAAAGAAACAAATTATTTTTTTTAACTTAGTAAAGTACACGTGCAAAAATGATTAGCACGTATCACACTTGCTTGAGGAAAAAAATGAAAGAAGCACTCTCTCTAAAATCAGACAATACAAGGATGCCTGCCATCACTATTCCTAATAAAACATAATAATGAGGTCCTTGTCAGTGCAGACAAGGGAAAAACAAAGTAGATATAAGGAATGAAAAGAAGTTATTATTATTTATATAATTCTCCACAGAGAAAACCTCCCAAAAATCTACTCATAAATTGATAGAATTGATGAGACTTTAGCAAGGTTTAAAATACAAAAATCAATTCATTTCTAGGGGTGCCTTGGTGTCTCAGTCAGTTAAGCATCTGCCTTTGGCTCAGGGCATGATTTCAAGGTTTTGGGATTGAACCCCACATCAGGATCCCTGCTAATGGGGAGCCTGCTTCTCCTTCTCCCTCTTCCATTCTCTCCCACTTGTGTGTTCTCTCTCTCTCAAATAAATAAATAAAATCTTTTTTTTTAAAAAAATAAATTCATTTTAAAATCTAAAAGCAAATAATTAACACCCTTCTTAATAAGATAAAATAAAAAGTGATCATTTAAAAAAGAAAGAAAACATAGGAATAATTTTTTTAATGTGTAAAATTTATAAGTAGCAAATTATAAAACTTCACTGTAAGTTATTAAGGAAAATCTGAAAAAAATGGTAGAAATATAACTATTTCAAGGATTGGGAGACTCAAAACTGTTCTGATATAAACTTAAACTGATACACTGTAATTCTAGTAAAATTCTCAATGTGGTTTGTTTCACTCAATTTTTCATTTAACAATATGGTTGTAATATTTATATTCAAGAGCTACAGACCAAGAGTGGTAGAGGACATTCTAGAAAAAGAACAATGTGTAAAGATTGGTCCTTCCAGATATTAAAAAGTGGCTCTAAAGATATGGTAACTAATACAAGTATAAACACACACATATGCAAAGGGGACTGAGGAGAGAGGTTAGATATAGAACCAGAATACTGAAATAGACTTATGCAAGTATCAAAACCTGATTGGATATAGAACAAGAACAGTACAGTGGTATAGAAACAATAGATTCTTTAATCATAATGTGAAAGCAATACCAATAACAACAAAATAATAATAATAGTTGATTTGGGATAAAGGGAATATAAAAAATATTACTTTCTTCCTTGTACTTTCTTCATTGATGAACATTAAAAGGAACAAAATAGCAAATACCATTAAAAAGTAGTGACTGAAATATTAGGACATGCTGATCATAAATAGCTTTAGAAGTTTGGCTGTGAAGAAAAGCAGGGACTTTAGATGCTAGTTTTAGGGAAGTGAGGACCACTTGATGAGACTTTTTAGCAAGGTTTAAAATACAAAAATCTTTTAATTTCTATTGTTTATAATGTTGGAATACAGAGCATATTTATAGGCTGTTATGAATGATCCAGTAAAGAATGAAACATTGATGATACAATCAATTACTTAAAAGTATGCCTGTATAGGGAACTCTTAATACTCTAAATTTGATATAAATGAAGCATAATTAAAAAGAAGACGTTGTGACCTAAACTGGGATGGCACCGTGTTCTTTTTCAAGCCTCTATTACACTTGAGAAAAAATTAGAAATAAGTTGAAAGAAAAAAAAATGCTGGAATACTTCTGGAATAATCCTTTGAGAACAAAAAACAATGTATTTTTTAGTGTGAAATACATGGATATCATGAGACCAAAGAAGGTAATTTGACACAATTTTATTTTCTTTAGTTTCCAGAAGGAAAATATTTTTTCTTGAGGGAGGATAAAGGGTTATTCTTTCAAGTTTCTCTTTATAGAAAGTACTATGGGTCTACTGACCACTGAAGAACTTATAAATGTATGAGGGCAGGAGTATGAATAAAGTTATAGTACTATGATTCTTGATGCAAAACTCTATATATTTTGCACTTTTAAGCCAACCTCAAAATTATGATTCTAATTTATATTAATTTAAAACTTATTTATGAGCAGTTAAAAAAAAAAGAATCTTGGTAGATGTTACCTGCTCACAAAAAGATGATTCTTCTGTACTTTTAGGCATAGGAGAAGATTGCACTTTCCTATTTCCTTGAATTAAATAGTGATCATGTGACTTACTTTGGCCAATCTAATCTGAAAAAGGCGTGAGGCATCTTCTGTTGGAAGTCAGTGATAGATTCTTCAGTTTGAGTCTTCCTTGCCTGAGCGATTGTGAAAACATGTTGATGTGGAGGTGCCAGTAAATTCAATAGCAGTCTTGAACTCTGAGTAACTATAAGGACAGATGCTCTGGGACGTGTTCTACATCCTTTGTGGTGTGTGAGCAATAAATAATTAAATAAATAAATAACAGAAGGAGAAAGAAAGAAAGAAAGAAAGAAAGAAAGAAAGAACGAAAGAAAGAACGAAAGAAGGGAAGAATTTAAAAAATAAAAATTGGGTTAAGCCATGGAAATTTAGGATTATTATTACAGCATACATTAGACCTTCTTGAAAGACTTAAGAAGCTGAAGTAGAAGGTAGAACAGGAGAATTAAACCCCAGGAGAACTAAAAGAAGCTGGGTAGAAGAAAAGTTAAATATTCAAACTAGTCTTAGGAACTGAGTCTTGGGAAGAGTCTTAGGAAAAAAGGGATTCTACGTGTAAGGAACAGTAGAAAATGTTATGGCATGGTATATCTCAAACTATTTATTCTCTCCTAGTGGAACTGTGAATGTTACCTTAGTTATCTTTATTAATACCCTAATGAAATTTTATTTCATTTTTTTTCTATTTTAAAAAGGTTTTAGAGTTCTGGGACCAGAATCGCTATAGTCTAGGATTTTGAACTGTAATTTTGAGACAATAGAATATGATAGAAGAAAGTTTCAATATTCATATTCTTTGGGAAAAAGAAAACTTCTAGTATTTTATTAATGCTTTATGGTAAGTTTATCTTGTAAGCATTACAGTGAGTAAAGAAAGGTAATTAGGGATGCCTGGCTGGCTCAGTCAGTTAAGTGTCTGCCTTTGGCTTGGGTCATGATCCCAGGGATCTGGGATTGAGTCCTGCATTGGACTCCTTGCTTAGCAGGGAGACTGCTTCTCCCTTTGCATGCCATTCACCTCACCTGTGCTCTTTCCCTCCCTCTCTCTCTCTCTCTCTCTCTGACAGAGAAATAAATAAAATATTTTAAAGAAAAATGTAATTAAAAATTAAATTATTGTGATTCTTAATATATTAAAGACATGTAACACATCTTTGATCTTTATTTATGTTGTCCTTGCTATTTTATTTTAGGCATCTGGGTCTATTTTCCAAAATATTCCTAAAAAGTCTTAAGACTCATAACTGTAAGTATTCCCACCAAAGAATTTCAGAAAACTATACTTTGTGATTGGGAAGGTACCCTTACATATAATAATGAGAAAAGAGTATTTGTCAGGACATTTCAGGACTGTCCATTAAAAAGTTCTGTACTCTGCCTTTCCCTCCTTACTGACTTTAAATATTAAAAACAAAACAAAACAAAACACACACACACAAAAGTATTGTTTTTATCTCCAGGGTCAAATTACAGAAACAATAAGCTGACTAACAGACAGAACCATTACATATAATCAAACAAGAAACTAAAGTTCCAAAATTCAGATTAACACTTTGTCCTTACTTTGGCTTGCTTGTGGGAACTTATTGTAGAAGCCTTTTAAACTTCATCAGAAAAGCCTCATACCAATTAATCATAGTATGGGGGAAGAAGAGGTTTTACTATGTTTAAATTCCATTAGAGCATTGTGGGTTTTCACTTCCTAAGTGGATCTTTTAACTTCAGAAGAAAATCCTTTGAGGTGTAAGCTTATTTGCTCTCAGAGAAAATATGGCTTCAGTCACTTCAGGGGAAAAAAAAAAAAAGACAACAGTAACTTTTAAAAATATATACTCAGCATATATTTCCCTATCATAAATATGTAGCCAAAATTCATTTCTAAATTAAATTATTAGTTTTAATAATTTTAAATTTTCAATTAAATGAAATCAGCTAAACTGACCACTAAACAATTGCATTTTTTCCCTTCATTTCATTTAAAGAAGGAAGCATTAAATAAGAACAAATAGCTTATAAAAGCAATAAGGTAAAATGAAAAAATATTATGAGTCATTTCAAATCTTATGATATAGTTATTTTTCAAATTTTAATGGTAGGTTTTAATAAAGGATGGATTAAATTCTAGAGCCTCAGGCGAGATAAAACTTTCTTGTCTAAGCTTGGTCGTTCATAAGTTCATGTTAAATAAATCCATGATTATATAATATAAAATGCATAAAAATAATTTTGATACATTTATATCAATTGTATTGGTCATGTATATTCAAATATTGCAAAACCAATATTTTTAAGAATCACATCCTTCTGATTCACTAACTTGACTCTGAGGCTTTTGGTTAGACATAGAAGATTGACGGATCGCAAATATTTATCTCCTTATGAGAAAACTCATTGAAGTAGTGATTCTAAATATATAAAAACCCGTAAGGTCAAAGAGAACAAGAAAGCAAATCACTGCGGCGAAGAAGCAAGCCTCCTTGCTTAACCGATTTACAACGTAATGCCTGCAGGGGGCGTGGCTGACATGAAAAATAACCATTTCCACAGCTCCTAGAAACTACTTATTGAAGAAGCAGGGATAAGATGGGGAGCTGAAAACAGAAGATGGTGTAAACGTTTGTATTTAAACTCCTCATTCCCAGGTCTCCAACCTACAACTGATAAGATACTCCGTCTGAGAGACAAAATGCAGGCAGGTGCCAGGGGTCCGCCTCACAAATCCAAACCTAAATCAGCGTCCTTCAGGGAAAAGCCTCACAGTCAAGGAAACCTAACACATACTAATCCCAACCCTCCAGCTGGACTTCAGTTTACCAGGCCTTAGAAAATAAGACCCACCTCCACGCCAATTCCGCCAAAATCCCTTGGGCGGAGGTTGACGCCTACGCCTTGGCCTAAGAGGCCACGCATTCCTACTACCCGTGGGTTGTTTTCCTTTGGTGGAAGGAGGTCAAACTCGTTACTAAATTATTTAGTTTTCACTTGAAATTTTCGGGGAATGAGGTGGGAAGCCGGCCGCTGAAGTCTCAGGACTGCTGCTAACACCGGTGAAGGGACCATCCCATAGGCTTCTTCGGTGGCTCTTCCGGGATCTCCGGTAAGCTTTCCTCTGCTCTAGCTCCGTTATTTTGCATTATGAACGTTTGAAATTTGTCCTTCTGGGTGAAAAATTGGGGTGTGAGAGAATCTACATTTTCATGGTGAGATATAGTGGGCCAGTGTTAGGTTTGTGGCTGAACTTATCTATAAGGTAAACTCCTCAGGGAGGACCTGACTTGTCTCAGGAACTGTATGCAGGCTGCAGAAAAATAAGTCGAGTTTTATTAGAGAGAGTTGTTTCAACAAAGGAAAATAATGGGTACTCCTGAATCTTAGCAAAATGGCAGCCATTAGGACCCTTCAAAGCCTCAGAGTAAGTCCACAGTATGAACTGCTGTGGGGGCTCTTTCAGAAATAAGACAGGAAATTCAGACTTTTCTGTTCAATAGTACATCAAAATCTAAGCAGGCATAAATCAGAGTATTAAAAGCTCACTGTAAAGAAATCCTCTCTTGAAAGGAATAATAGATCGGAAAGGAGTCTCAGAAAGCTAAGACCACAAAATTGGTGGCCAGAGGTCAAGCATTTAAAAGTTGTTAGAGCACTTGCCACCTAACTCTAAGACTCCTGTGTTAGAACAAATTGGTCCTGGGATGATTAGATTGACAGATTACTTGCTAACCTCATATTTCTATGGAAAACTGTGAAATCCCCAACACAGTGGCACATCCATCTTAGGTATGTGCCAAGAGACCAAAGGGTTAGCTAAAGAAACGGGGTCCTCAAGTTTCAAAAAATTGAGTGCACCACGTTCTGGCACACATGTTTGCTTTGCTAGGAACCTCGGTAGCAGAATTATAATGGCCTCTACAGGTGACATTCTAATTAGATGAGATTGTTTATTTAAGAAGTGCTCTTGAAAGTAAGAATTCCCAAATCAAACAAATAGAATGAGATACTTATTTAAATGGGTGTGCATAAATTTCCAAAAGAGTTCAGGATTCCAAAGAAATAGCTTCATTGAAAGAATCATAGCAAAAGAGTAATGAAAAATTAAAGACACAAAGGTATCTAAAACGAAAGACTATTAGATTCATGTGACTCTTACTACTCCCTTCTGCCCTTCTTTACCTGAGTACTGGTGGTCTACAATACTTCTGTATGAATTGCCTTTCCACTCAAGAGACTACAAAACCATAAATAAAAGTTAGTGGCCTTATATTCCATATCTGCCCTCATAGGAGGACTCCCACCTGGGCCTCTCTCAGTCTTGACAGGACTCTTGAGGGATTCTTCAATAAATTGCTACCAGCTATTCCCTTCAGTAGCCAAGGAGAAGCTAGTAATTAATTAAAAACTTTGCCAAATTCTGGTAGATACCACAACTATACTCTCTACTGTAAATTCTTACATGCTCTGGTCCTAAAGGTTTGTTTTCTAGAGAAACACAATACCTGGGAACTACTAGCACAGAAAAGGATAGGGCCAAGCTTGGAGCCATAAACAGGATTTAGTAAAACGCAGCACTGCAGTAACCTTCCCCATCCTCTCTCAGAATAAGTACTGTAATATGGTATGTACCCTGCAGCAGGAAATGACAGGATGCCACTAAAAGACACACCCTGCAGTTTTCACAGTAAAGCCCTCCAATCAACAAATTCTTTAGAGAACTTCCTGTCAACTTCAAGTGTCTCAGTGTTATATGTAATAGAACAAAGCAATAAGGGACTCTCCGATATTTGAGGAAAGCCAGGAACATGAGAAGAGAGTGATCAAAAGTAACAAATTAGAAATTTGATGAAACCAGTACACGAAGTAGAAAATAAAGTTAAAATAAAACAAATTGCCATATAAAGATACGAGAAGGTATTTTATACTTAAAATAAGTGCTCTGCTCATAGAGTAATGACAGAAAAAGAAGGCTTGAATAAAATAAAAACATTTAATTAATGCATTGAAAGGTAAAGTTGATAAGATTTTGCATCATGGTTCTTTCAGTCTTGAGACTTGATCTTGGGATTGTAAGTTTGAGACCCATGTTGGGAGTAGAGATTGCTTTAAAAAAATGTTCTGCGTCATGCCTTTGGTCTAGAAAATGAGTCCTGTAGAGGTAAGACACTCAGAACAGAGAAGCAAGATAAAAGTTTTGGTTCAGTTTAGTCCTTAGGAGAACTGGTAGCTAGTATTTTACAGTGTATATAAAAATTTAACTGATAGTGATATTTATTAATTATTGAGGTATAATTAGCATATATTATGAGAGTTTTAAGGTTGCAACATATTTGTATATTTGTGAAATGATCACCACAATAAATCTAATTTACATTGTCATCATTATATAGTTACAAAAAATTGCTTTTTCTTGTGATGAGGACTTTTAATTTCAGCAGCTTTCAAATATAATACAGTATTATTTACTATAGTCACCATGCTCTACATTATATCCCCATGACCTTTTAGTTTTTTAATTTATTTTTTGTTTAAAGATTTTGTTTGAGAGAGAGAGAGAGAGAGATAGTGACAGTGGAGAAGAGAGGGAGAAAAAGACTTCCTGCTGAGCAGGGAACCTGACCTAGGGCTCCATGGCAGGGCCCTGAGGTCATGACTTGAGCCTAAGGCAGACACTCTACCGACTGAGTCACCTAAGCACACTATCTCCATGACTTTTTAATTTTATAATTAGAACTATGTATCTTTTGGCCTCCTTTACCCCATTTTGTCCCCCACCCCTGCATGTCCGGCAACCATAAATCTGTTTTTATAAACTTGGTTTTGTTGTTGTTTTTTAATTCTATGTATAAATGAGGACATACGGCATTTGTCTATCTCTGACTTATTTTATGTAGCATACCTCAAAATCCGTACATGTTCTTGTAAACAGCAGGATTTTGTTCTTCATGGCTCAGTAGCATGCCAGTGTGTGTGTGTTTTGCAGAGAGGGGTGTTGGGGGGACGTCTTGGGCCATTCATCCATAGATGAACCCTTTGATTGCTTCCATATCTTGACTATTGTAAATAGCGCTGCAATGAACTTGGGGGTGCATATATTTTTTCAAATTAGTGTTTTGGGGCTTTTTTGGATAAATAGTAGTGGAATTGTTGAATCATATAGTGGTTCTGTTTTTAACTTTTTAAAAAAACTTCATACTCCTTTTTCACTAAAGCTGTATCTTTTTATATTCTCACCAATAAACAGTGCACAGAATTTTCTTTTCTCTACATCCTAACACATTATTATTTCCAGTATTTCGGTTGTAACCATTCTAACAGGTGTGAGGCAATATCACATTGTGGTTTTATTTGCATTTCCCTGATTATAATTTTGTAATATAGTTTGAAATCAGAGAGAGTGATGCCTCCAGCTTTGGTCTTTTTTCACAAGGTGGCTTTGACTACTAACACAGGGTCTTTTGTGATTCCATACAAATTGTAGGATTGCTTATTCTATTTCTTTAAAAAAATGCCTCTGGAATTTTGATAGGGACAGCATTGAATTCTGTAAAAAGCTTCAGATAGTATCAATGTTTTAATGATATTAATTCTTCCAATTCATGAACATGGAATATCTTTTCATTTGTGTCTTCAGTTTCTTTCATCAGCGCCTTACAGTTTTCAGTGTGTAGGTCTTTCACTTTATTAGTTATATTTATTCACAGATATTTTGTTATTTTTGATGCAATTGTAAATGGGATTTTTCTTAATTTCTCTCTCTGACAGTTCATTATTAAGTGTATAGAAATGTAACAGATTTTTGTATATTGATTTTGAATCTTTCAACTTTCCTGAATTTGTTTGATAGTAATGTTGTTTAATGTAATCATTGAATAATTTGAATTTTTGAATAACAAATTTGAATAACAAATATCAGATTTGCTAGCATTTTCCTTTTTTTCTTAAGATTTTATTTATTCATTTAAGAGATAGTGAGAGAGAAATTGAGAGAGATCACAAGAGCCAGATGAGGGACAGAGAGTAGAGCCTAATGTGGGACTCCATCCAGTACTTCAGGATCGTGACATGAGCTGAAGGCAGCCACTAAACCCTCATGATCCTAAAGCAGCCACTTAACCCAACTGAGGCATCCATGTGCCCACCATTTTTCTTTTTTCTCAGACTTCTGTACCTATGTGCATAAGTGAAATAGAATTAAAATTTCATTTTTATTTTTGTCAGATTTTGCCCTGCATCGTAATATCACAAACACTTGTAACACTTGCTGTGAAGCCACCTTTGTCCAGAATTTTAAAAAAAGTTAGTTTTTTTTTTTTTAAGATTTTTTTATTTATTTGACAAAGAAAAATACAGCTAGAGAGGGAAAACAAGCAGGGGGAGTGAGAAAGGGAGAAGCAGGCTTCCCACCAAATAGGGAGCCCAATGCAGGGCTCTATCCCAAGACTTTGGGATCATGACCTGAGCTGAAGGCAGCCACCCAACGACTGAGCCACCCAGGCACTCCAAAAAAGTTAGTTTTTTACTCTTTCGGCTTCCTGTAAATATTCATTGTAGAAATTTTATTTTGTGTTTAGAGAGTTCAGTAAGTTACACTTTCCCAGGTCTTTCCTACTTACTTTTTCATATGTATACTATCAAATACTGCATATAGTACAATTTGCACTTGAACATTTTTTTGTGGTATCATCAGTCATAATCCTTCCTATTTGGTGAACTTGCAATAGTTTAATATATTTTATTTCTTATTTTATCCCCCAGAGAACCATACCTGGAATTGGTTTTTTTTCTGCTTTGCATGTTTCTAATTTATAAAATCTTTCTTTAGTGTATCTCCTCCACTTTTCTTTCTTTGCATTTCTCATATTTTTTCAACTTCCTAATTTAATGTTCAAATTATTTATTTATTTATATTTAAAAAAAGATTTTATTTATTTATTTGACAGAAAGAAACAGAGCAAGAGAGGGAACACAAGCAAGGGGAGTGAAACAGGGAGAAGCAGGCCTCCTGCTGAGCAGGGAGCCTGATGTGGGGCTCTATCCTCAGACTCCAGGATTAAGATCTGAGCCGAAGGCGATGCTTAATGACTGAGCCATGGAGGAGCCCCAATATTTAAATAATGTTATCCACTTTTTTTAAAATAAAACTTTGATTTTATCTCAGAAAACAATTGTGAGTACATTCTAAAGCATTCAAAAGAATTTCCATTTTCAAAAATAGTCTCTAACTATGGGTAGCATGTTCTGATTGAACCAAGTTTTTAGAGAAATGTTGCTTATTAATCAAGTGGAATATTTTTAATGAATGTTGTCAATTAACTTATAATTTTCTTACTTTTTGAAAGAAGGTGTGTCATACAGTTTCTACTCATTGGAGTTTATTGACATTTTTTTCATGATCTATTCTTTGAATCTGTTTAGGAAATAATTTTTAGAAATAAGAGCTATCTTACATATTTAGATTTATTAACGTACTCTACAGCTCTCTTATATCCTTATTTTGTTTATGGCAATGGAATTAGGCAAAAGCAAATATTATGTTTTATGTTCATTTTGTATGTAAACTACATTTTTTAAGGGCAGCATGTATATATGTATTTTAACATTTTATTTTGAAAGATGGGTCTTTTGTTAGTGCCTCTTGTATTTCCTTTAATTTATATTTTTATTTCTAAGAATTTCCAATTTATGTATACTTAAAGTTTTCTAATATAGCAGGTCTTTTTACTATGGACATTATTTGCTCTCTTTAATGTTTTTGTCTTGATGTTTACTTCACTATTTATTGTTTATTATTATAACTAATCTTACATTATTTTGTTGGATTTCTTTGATGAAACTACTCAATCTGTTACTTATAATTTGTGAATATTATACATTTTATAAGTAATGGATATATAAATCTTTAATATCAACAGTTTTAAACCTTTTAAATGAGTTTACACTATCATTTTTTAATATATAATTTGTTTTATTTTGTGATTTCTTTTCTTGATGCTTTCACTCTTATTTTATGGACTATTTTTCCTTATATATTATTTAAAGTAAAAAAACGGGTAGTGTACATAATGTTTTAAAATTTGTCAGTGGTCAGTTTATGCTGACAGTAATTGCTAAATGCGATGTGCTAATTCAGTTTTTTATTATGAGTTTTAAGAGTGAGGCAGGATCTTTGATATCTTAAGAGTTGAAATTGTGTTTAATGGTAAGTGACTTAAAATCAAATTACATTTACTTTTAGAAATAAGAGCTTATTTTTCTTAGAAAAAAAACAAATCTGGAAGTACGTCAGGGCTGCTCTTAGTTTAGAGAAGTACAGAGGGGCCAATGTCCCCAATATTATCTTGGCCTTTCCCTAATTGTCCATTCAGGGGACTTCTCAAGGTCTGATAGTGAAAGATTTATGATCAAGATAGAAGAAGAGGGGCGCCTGGATGGCTCAGTTGGTTAAGTGACTGCCTTTGGCTCAGGTCATGATCCCTGAGACCCTGGATCAAGTCCTGCATCTGGCTCCCTGCTGGGCGGGAAGACTGCTTCTCCCTCTCTCACTCCCCCTGCTTGTGTTCCCTCTCTGGCTGTGTTTCTGTCAAATAAATAAATAAAATCTTAAAAAAAAAAAAAAAAGATAGAAGAAGGAATCATCCAGAGGCTTTACACGAATAAGACCTTGCCTGGAAATAGCTAACATTAGCTTAAGTGAGATGAGCAATTTTTGCCCTTGTTATTCTCTTCCATCCTCTTCCTAATTTGAGATATATGTATATATATGTGCATGTACATATACATATGTATATGCATACATATATTACTGATTATTACATACATATATACACATATTACAGTTTGTTAGATTTATTTTTCTTAGCAGTTTTTAGTTTGTTTTCTATCTTCATTTTCAGAAATTATCAGATACAATGTTTACATCAAGTCTTATAAAATTAAAATTATTTAGATAAAGCTTATTTAAGTGCTCACATTATGATTTTTAGTTGTGTTTTTTGAAATAGCACTTGAGAATTGTATTTTATGTATTCCATAGGTTTTTGGGGTTTTTTTGTTTTTGTTTTTTTTAGATTTTATTTATTTGACAGAGAGAAACACAGCCAGAGAGGGAACACAAGCAGGGGGAGTGAGAGGGGGAGAAACAGGTTTCCAGCCGAGCAGGGAGCCCGATGCGGGACTCGATCCTGGGTCTCCGGGATCATGATCTGAGCCGAAGGCAGTTGCTTAACCAACTGAGCCACACAGGTGCCCCTATTCCATAGTATTAATATCACTATGCACTCTTTTCATATTTGGGGTTTCTACCTTGTTTCCTTGACACATAGAGAAAAATTTCAGTATTAAAAAACAAGAATGATCGTCTACCACTAAATTTTGTTATTGAGAAATCTTTGGTCACTGTGATTTTTGTTTCGTTCCTAAGTTACTTTTTTTTTTTGGTGTGGGGGGGCGTGGTTGTTCGGTTTTTGTTCTCAATGCTTCTAGATTATTTGATTTTTTAAAAATAAAAACAAAATCTACCTATTTCAAAGTTGCAGACCTATTTTTACTTTTTTTGAGAAATACCAATGAGCTGTTACCCTTTACAAGTTTTTAGTTATTTTTAAGATCACTGTTTTGTTTTGTTTTGTTTTTTAAGATTTTATTTATTTATTTGACAGAGAGAGAGAGATCACAGGTAGGCAGTGAGGCAGGCAGAGAGGGGGAAGCAGGCTCCCAGCCAAGAGCAGAGAGCCGATTATGAGACTTGATCCCAGGACCCTGAGCTCATGACCTGAGCTGAAGGCAGAGGCTTAACCCTCTGAGCTACCCAGGTGCCCCAAGATGGCTGTTTTGCAAAAATCTTTTCATATGATTATTTTTTCTGTTCTCTTAGTTCTGGTTACTTCTAGATGTTACAACACCATTTTCAGATTTCTGGGAACTTCTCAACTATTGTTTTGATCTTCTTTTTCTTTATTTCATGTACTGTGAGTGTTTCTCAACCTTTCAGTTTTCTGATTTTATTTATTGGAATATTCAGTTCTTCATGAACCTAAATTTGATTTTACTATGGCTTCAGAAATGTTAATTACCTTCTAGTATTTTTTGCTCACACATAATTTTTACATGTATTCTACTCTTTTCTTTTCAGTTTGTCACTTTATCTTATTTTGTTATTATCTCTTTTTAACACATTCTCAGAATTCTAAAAGTATAGTAGTTTTAAGTAGCATCTTGTGTTGTATTGAACTGAATTCCCCTTATATTTCATTTTGTAGAATCTTTTCATGTACAAATCTATGTAACTAAACCAGTAGTCCACAGTGTGGTTTGGTGTGGAGGCTGCTACCAAGTATAGATGATCGTAGCAAAGCTAATCAGAATTCCCTCTGACCTCCATCACCATTCAGGAATTGAAAAGTGTGTGTAAAAAATGCTTTCATGTTTTTATTGGGTGAGAATAAAATATTAGATGAGCTATATGTATTTTATTAATATTAGGAAAATAAAGATTAGTAAATTGTATTTATAATATCCCTAGAGATTGTCATAAACCCAGTACCTTTATTCTAGTCTAATGAATGGATACTTTTAATTTATTAATTAGACTAGAATATGTAGTATTATTCCATTCTACATAATTTCTTAAAATATTTTATTTATTTGTTGGGGCGCCTGGGTGGCTCAGTTGGTTAAGCGACTGCCTTCGGCTCAGGTCATGATCCCGGAGGCCCAGGATCGAGTCCCACATCGGGCTCCCTGCTCGGCGGGAAGCCTGCTTCTCCCTCTCTCACTCCCCCTGCTTGTGTTCCCTCTCTGGCTGTGTTTCTCTGTGTCAAATAAATAAAATATTAAAAAAAATATTTTATTTATTTGAAAGAGAGAGAGGGTGGGAGAGTAAGCATGGTGGGTAGAGAGAGGGAGAAGCAAAGCAGACTTCTTGCTGAGCAGGGAGTCCAATGTAGGGCTAGATCTTAGGACCCAGGAATCATGACCTGAGCCAAAGATGGCTCCTTAACCTCAGAGCCACCCAGGCATCCTCCCCCAAATACATTTTTATAATGAGAATGTCTGTCTTGCATTAGCTGAGTTTCTTGATTATTTCTGTTTTTGTTATTATGCTTAGAGGAGCACTCCCAACCCCAGATGTAAAAAGATTGATGGATAAATGCTTTTACTTACATAGTTACAGGTTTTACATCCTTTATATTTACTTGGCCATGTGATATTGTGGTTAGACTTAATCTCTTTTTCTATTTAAACAACTCATAATTGTCACAGTTCTTTATATCTTTATATTAGTGCATTGTACCTCATAATTTATATGCATTGCATTTTAATATAGTTACTGATACTAAGTGATTCCTTGAAAAATGTTTGAACTCAAGACAAAGTTGAGGAAAGGGCATTATGTATTATTTTTTGTCATACTATTATACTTACATGGTATAGTTCTAAGGCCATAGTGCTTAAAATAAACTCTTTCTGCTAGATTAAATATAACTTTAATTGTGGTGTTGTTCTTACAATATCTCTAATCAGAAGCCTGTCTCAGGTTTATACAAAGGGGATCTAAACATGCTGTTTTAACCTCCACTGATTCAAGGACTCTGTCATTATCCCATTTTCTAGGATGAGGTGATTTCTAATCACTTCACATCCTGGTTAATTTCATGTGCTAAGCTTGAAGCTAATAGATGAACATCCCTCCTTGTTTCTGGAAATAAAATAATTTGTATTAAATGAGAAAGAAAAAAAAGATTTAAGAAATGACAGAAGTGAATTTCACAAAGTCATGCATATTTTAAACGACATTTACTACAGTTTTCCTGCCTACAAAACAACAACAACAAAAAACAAAAGTTTCTTTTACCCTTTCAAAACTAATAAAAAATAGATTTAAGTGGGAAAAAAATACATCCATTTTGCTGTTGGTTTACATAGAGTGTCTTTTAAAAAATCACAAGAAACAGGCAAATTATTGTTTTTGAAATATAATGGAGAATACATATATTCTGTGTATCAGATATCTATTTTTTTATTTATTTTTTTGATAGCAGTGAGACATTTAAAAAATATTTCTTTAAGCATTCAGAGTCAAGCTGAAGCACAGCTTTTACTGTACGTCTTTTAGAAAACAATTCTTTCAGAAATTATTTCTTCCTTGTATCTTTATAAAGAAAGGTAAAATCTAGGCGCCTGGGTGGCTCAGTGGTTTAAAGCCTCTGCCTTCGGCTTGGCTCAGGTCATGATCTCAGGGTCCTGGAATCAAGGCCTGCATCAGGCTCTCTGCTCAGCAGGGAGCCTGCTTGTGATCTCGCTCTCTGTCAAATAAATAAATAAAAATCTTAAAAAAGAAAGGTAAGATCTGTTGATGTTTAATGAACTTTAAATATATGATGAATGTGTAACGTCAGATGTATCAGTAGTGTAACATTAACAAAACACCTCTCCTGTGCTATTTGTGAAGGAGAGATACCTTATTACTGTTGAAAGAGTCAAGGGCGAGTTGTAATCTCTTTAAGAAGTGCACATTATATTCAAGTATGGCTTGGTATTCCCTTGCTGTTCACTTTTTTGAGTACAAAAAGTGGTTTTTGCTAACTTCATTTTGCTGCTCATGAAAAGCTGAAAAATCAATAGCTGCCGGTTGATGAAACCTAAATCCATTTGATTCCTTTCCACCATTGCCATTATGCAGACAGTCAAGTGTGATGTATTTAGTTCATGCAGTACTTATTACTCTCAAGCACAGCTTCTCATCAGGGAAAAATTAGACCAGATGAGAAGTAATCAAGAAATAAGAAATTCTGGAGAGGTTGCAAAGATCTTGTTTTTAACTGCTTCCTTTTTTTTTTTTTTCTTTTTCTTTCTTCCTCTGTCTTTCTTCCTCTGTCTTTGGCTCTCCTGCTCTTTTGCAAAAAAGAAAAGCTAAGATCTTCACCACAAAGCTCCAGAAAGTTTTGTAGAAATGTTTATGTCACTCTTTTTTTCATTATTTGTATTTAGTAAAGGTCAGAATAAAGGACACTAGCTGGATAAATGACAAATTAAGAAAAATTCCCCCTTACTAGAGTTACCAGAGTCATCACTTTGGCAGATTTAAACAAATAAAAAACAGCTTAAACTGATTTGGACATTTCCATTTTTTTCTTAATAGGCTATTTAATGAAGAACTGTAAGTGATTGTATAATCCAGAGTTCAGATCATTGTCTTTGCAATGAATTGCCTTGTTTCAAGTCCATTTCTGTTAATTACTAGCTCTTTGATTAATCTTGGACACATTGTCCTCTCTGATCAAGAGTTTTTTTTTTTTTTTTTTTTTTAAGATTTTATTTATTTGACAGAAACACAGCCAGAGAGGGAACACAAGCAGAGGGAGTGAGAGACGGAGAAGCAGGCTTCCCGCGGAGCAGGGAGCCCTATGTGGGACTCGATCCCGGGTTCCCGGGATCATGACCTGAGCTGAAGGCAGTTGCTTAACCAACTGAGCCACCCAGGTGCCCCATCTGATCAAGAGTTTTATCAATATCAAAGTTTTGGTCAGATAATAAAATGGGTTATTAGTATAAAGCATTTAGCACTATAAACATTCAATATGAATTATTTGTTAATATTATTCCCTTACCTGGCAATGGTTGGATTTAAATACACAGCAACATTTCAAATGTTACAGGTGTTTGACAAAATCTCTTATATCACATTGCTGTAATGTATGTATCACAATGAATGATCAAATTATCAACTGGTCCAGCTTCCTGCTTTGGTAACTAAAATGCTAACTTGACAGTTTAAGTGATTTTCCTGAATGTAAACATATGTACTTGGTGGAGATCCAAGACTAGAACTTGCATGTCCTCACTTTTGGAATTGTCTTTTACCTTTAAACTCCCATCTGTGAGTTTACCTAGACTTGCTTTTCAAACATGGGTGGACAAGATAGGCTCCAAATTATATAAATCAGAATTTATGGTAAAAACTTGGTCACAGGGCTATACATGAAGATTACCTTACTTTCTAGTTACGGCTATACATAGCATACCACTTGGAATGGGTTAGCAGCTGGCAAAAATCATTATCTCTGACCAATGGAGTAAGAGTTATTGTCCTAGGAAAAGACAACTGGAAGACACTGAAACTGTCCCATTCTTACCAGACAAAATAGTAAAAATAAAGCAATTTTATACCTCAGGAAGAAATGAATCTACCCTCACAGACTTTAAGGAGATTGAAATTGTGGTCTCTATCATTTCTGTTTATTTCGGTTATGTTGGTTTTGCAGAAACCAGATAGAATATAACAAATGCTAGTGGATTATCACAATTTTAACCAGTTTTAGCTCCAGTTACATTTGTATCCCTGAAAGTCTACATGTATTAAGATAGCCTTGGACACTGAGTATGCTGCTATTAGTATGAAAAATACATTCTTTTCACTGTCCTCATTCGAGAAGATCTAAAGCTGTTTGCCTTTTGTGAAAAGAACACAGGAATGTACTGTCTTGATCTAAGGCTGGATTAACATTATTTTCTTTTCTCTACTCAAAAATAATCTGCAGTACTTTGATTATCTTGACATCCTGCAGAATATCACACTGGCTCACTATTTTGATTATGTCATGAAAATTAGACCCAGTAAACAAGAAATGGTATTATATTTAATACATTATGCTTAGACATGGGTGTCTGCCTATGGAAAATAAACTACAAAAATTCAGAGACATGACACATTAGAGAAAATTTTTAGATTATTGGAGTAGAGTGGCTGTACAATGGCAGCAGGGTGGGATGTGTTCAGTGTTCAGGGTCTTTGCTGGATTGTCTCTCGGTACTTCCATGCTGTTGTAGTGACCATAGCTCTAACAAGGCAAGGCGATAAAGAGTTCACAGCTTTGTGGGACCCTTTAACGGGAATCCACGCACCACTAAAGCCATCTAGAATCGTTGAATTGCTGATTCAGTCTGAGAAAAATCTAGAATGTATGATGGAAAAGGAAAATGATGAATATAACACAGTGGTGAATACAGTTGATTTCAGTAGCTATGATATATAGTTTGTTGTACTGCATATAAAAATTTATTAGCCACTAATTTGAAAACTCAGTGACAAAAAAAGACTAAAATGGTACAAATGATAGACAGTAGCGGGTGCCTGGGTTGCCTCCCTCTACATCTTCTCTGTCTTACACAATTCTAAATGAGACTTGGTGGATAGTTCTGCATGGGTTTTTGATACACCTGGTGCCAATTGTAACTTGCCTGTTTTAAGGCTTTTCCCGCAGACATAAATGGGATTTACTCCAACACTGAATAGTAATCTGAAAACAAAAAGCCATTATTGCTCTTGAAAACAACCCTTAACCACTAAGGTGGTAGGAGAAGAGGCATTAAACTTGAGTGAATAATTCCAGGAGACATTCAGTACCCTTGTTTGGCTCTCTTAGATGGAACTGAACCTCAGTTGTCCACAGCAGTGGATATTATTTCCCATTTGCTGGCTTTTTCTTCTTTCTGCAGCTCTTCATGTCTTTAACTCCTGCTCCCTGAGATTAACTCCTAGAAAATAGTGTGCTTCTAAGTTCTTGTTTCAGGCTCTGTTTCAGAGGCTTCCCAGACAAAGATACCCTCTGAGAATAAATCTAACTGCACGGTTATAAGAGATAAATATTTTTAAAAAGCATTTATATCACAAGTTTACCTTAAACAGTTCTTTCAGTTATGAGGCACACAATATCTCATTATTTTTTCACACAGATATTTTCTATAATTGATTATATATAGAGATTGTATATAATATGTAATAATATATTTTATATATTTAGTATTATATATATATGTAATGTTTACTCCCTATGTATTAGTCGCCACTATTATTTTAAACAAAGTTTCTTCCTTTGAGGTAGTTCCACTCAAACCAGTACTACCTTGGCTTTCAGTACTCCCCTGTCTCTGAAATTTAAAGAACTATATTATATCATAAATGAATTAGGGAAAAACAGAAAGGCCCAGTAGTTAAAAACGTAGTTCAGGAATCCTGGGGGAATGAGATTAGGGAATCCAAATGTTTCCCTGTTTGAATAATGTATTTGTAATGATATTAAATTTAGTAGGATTAGACACGTAAAAGAATTGTCAAACTGGCCTTAGTTACCTCTTACAGTGCATTGTTACTGGAAGCACTCTTATTATATTGTGAATCTCTGTGGCATGTATTCATTATAGTCTTTTATTACATTTTCAAAAGCTAGAAATGCAATTTATATCAATTTGCTTTCCATAATTCTTAGGGAATTTGATTGAATATGAAAAAGTTCTACTGAGTTCTTGTATGATTTATTGGTAATTGGGATATATACCTGTACAACTCACTTGTTAAAATGTGTAACAGTTTCAGATAATTCACTAAAAAATATATGTAAGGCTGCTAACTCCTGCCAGGCTCACAGGGTCTAGAAATATATACAAACACAGGCACACACACACACACACCCTTCTTGATGTTTCTCTGCTACACTTTTGAACTTGGCGTAGGACAGACATAGAGAATCAGAAAAGGGCAAGAAGACAACTTTCTTATATGATTCTATATAGCATGTCATTTACTTAACTGTGTTTATGGTATACCAGGTATTGATCCTTAAAGTTAAGGCGTTCTATCTGGTAGGTTTTATTTTGTGTTTTGATTTTTTTTAATGGGTGAAGATATAATAATATATTGGGCCTTGGAGAAGTTAGACAATTTGCCCTAGGTCTCACAGCTAGTAAGTGGTATAATCAGGTTCAAATCCTTCTGGCTTTGTTTTAAATTTTAATATTTTCATGACCACTTATTCCTTTTTGTTTTGTTTTGTTTTGTTTTGTTTTTTAGTTGGAATGGATTTGTCTTTAGCTTCAGCAATTAATTGATTTGAATTTAGATATACAATTATTTATGAATTGATATATAATTTTTGTTACCCAATATATTTCATTTCCTCTTTACATTCTCATCAAGACATTTATCATCATATTAATAAAAGTTTGGCTCATCTGTAATTCTTTCTAGACTGTGTGTGCTTTTGAAGGAAACAATTTTATAAATTGGATTATAATGTTATACATAGTGATTTGTATTAAAGGTGTATGATTGTATTTTTGTCTTCTATATTGTACTCTGAATTTGTCTCCTTAATATTATTATGCATAGTAGCAAAATATATTTATATTATAGATATAACTATTTACATATTTGAGTTACTTAAAATAGGTAAAATATTCAAAAAATAATTTTACTTTGGATATTTAAATGGCCAAGAAATTCAAGAGATACAAGTAAAAAGGAATAAATTACATATAATGAGAGAGCATTTCAAACTAATGATTTTCTTTTAAGATTTTATTTATTTATTTGACAGAAACACAGCTAGAGAGGGAACACAAGCAGGGGGAGTGAGAGAGGGGGAAAAGCAGGCTTCCCGAGGAGCAGGGAGCTAATAAAGGGCTGGATTCTGGGACTTTGGGATCATGACCTGAGCCGAAGGCAGATGCTTAACGACGGAGCCCTTAGGCGCCCCTGAACTAATGA
>PITA01000048.1:383747-444781 GCA_004023965.1 Spilogale gracilis
TTTTTTTTAAAGATTTTATTTATTTGACAGAGAGAAACACAGCTAGAGAGGGAACACAAGCAGGGGGGGTGAGAGAGGGAGAAGCAGGCTTCCCGCCGAGCAGGAAGCCCGATGTGGGGCTCGATCCCGGGTCTCCGGGATCATGACCTGAGCCGAAGGCAGTGGCTTAACCAACTGAGCCACCCAGGCGCCGCCTGAACTAATGATTTGAAGAAATAAAATAGTGAACCTGTGTGATCTGACTCTATACCAAAGTGAAGACTTCTTAAATGAGGTTTGGTTAAATATCACTATATGTGGTAATTGTTCTGGTCCAAAAATATGACTTCATTTGAAACTATGCAGACTGTCACTGTATTCCAAATGCAGAAATACCTGTAAGGTAAGCAGATATGTAAATGTTATCTTTTGCCTTTGATGCTTCTACATTGAAATTATGTGTGCAGTTATTAGTAGAGAGGGACTTGGGAATTCTAAGGCTACTTTGCCCCTTGCTAATTAATTCCAACTGTTTGTTAGATATTTCTGTATTATCAGGAAGTTTCTACAAAAGTCCAATACTGATTATTTTTTCCTGTTGTTGTCTAAGACTGTGGTCTCTGGTCCTTGATAAGCATTATAATTCCTATGTTACCTCTATGGATATTATAACTTATTAACAGAATATAGCATTTAATTTTTGTATCATTCCATTTCTATTATGATGGTGGCCAGCAGTACATTTCTATTACAGTTTCTGTCACTTTTTTGCTGTTTGAATTTTCTCACACTGAATCAAATCCCTTTGTCTATTAATTACATATAATTATATTCAATGATAATTAAATATTGCTTTAATTCTCATTATTACTTGGACCTAAACTAATTTCATCTCTTACATGAAAATAGTGACTTTTATCTTTTAAATATTTAATATTTAACAATTATTGAAATATTAAGTATATATTTTTAAATTTACTAAATTTTTTCACTGTATAATTTTGATTTGGTTATAGAAAACTGAGCTATTTTAGTTGTTTTTTTCCACTGTATTATGAAGCCCAGGTTTTTTTTTTCTTTTTAAAGAGATGGATTCTATAAGATAAAGAAAAAAATTTTTTAAAGATTTTATTTATTTATTTGAGAGAGAGAGAGACTGAGAGAGAGCATGAGAGGGGGAAGGTCAGAGGGAGAAGCAGACCCCCTGCTGAGCAGGGAGCCCGATGTGGGACTGGATCCTGGGACTCCAGGATCATGACGCGAGCTGAAGGCAGTTGATTAACCAACTGAGCCACCCAGGCGCCCCAAGATAAGGAATTTTTTAAATAGCTAATGAAAATTGTGAATCCTGTATATTACTTTGAAATATTTTGGGAGAGAGTGCTTATTGTACTGTTAGATAAATAATGCCAGCATTTTATTACATTTAGTAATGAAACAAATTATTTAATAGAACTGCCTGTGTCACAGCCTAAATGGTTTTTGATTTCTCCTAAAGCAATCTAATTACTTCCTCAACACCACCTATATAAATTTATTAATTTCCCTGTTTGTAATTCTCTATTTTTTGAAATGACTATATGTAATACATGTATATTAATAATAATATATATTATAATATTTGTCATGTATATGTATTAAGGGCTAGAACCATACTCTAATTCACTGATCAATGTCTGTATCTTACTTATTACGTGATGCATTCTTGATGACCTAAGGATGTACCTCTAACCTGTTCTTAGCACCCAGGGAGGAATCTTTGATGTAGCCACTTGATTTCCAGCTTCTTGAGAACTTTCAGTGAACAGCAGCTATGGTTGTGGTGTTATAAGAACAGTATTCATTAATCACTCAGTGCCAGGCCTGGTGCCAGTTCCTTTCGTACTTTACCCTCTCTAATATCTGTAACAACTCTGAGGTATGTATTATTATCACTGTCTGTCATAAAATTCATGTTTAGATAATTCTAATAATTTTATCATGCTCAAGATAGTAAAAGAGATTAAAGACCCAACACATCAGTAACTGCATAGTGTTCTTGCAAATGCAGGAATTATTTCCTCAATATCATGTGTTTTTAGCTTTTAATGATCGACTGGAACATTATCCTTAATTTGCAGGTATTGTCAGGTAACTCCCATCTTTAAACCTTCTTTTTGACCCACATTCCTTTGTACCAAACATTTTGACTCCTTAAACAACAAACAAACAGACAAACGAGCGAGCTACATTTACAACTCCTTCAGTTCCTCAAGTCATTACTTTCATGTGACTAAATCTGAGGACATACTTTCCACTTACATTATTTGACTGCTGTCGTGGTAAGAGTATTAAGCATGTACATTCCTGCAGCGCCGTTCAACTCTAGGCCATCCCTCTTTCTCTAGTGAGTCCTTTGTAGTGTCTCTCAGAGGGTTTTCTGCTTTTCCACTGTTCTGGAAGCTTTTCGTGGCTTGGTAATGTCATTCATGTTTTTATCTGCCCCCTACCAAGTCCTGTAAAGCCCTTCAAATTCAACATTATTTTTCTCTCAAACCTGCTCCTCTTAGTTACTGAGAACACTTTTGACAAATCACATCACTTCACATACAATGGGTTTCCAACTCCAGTTGATATTGCCAATGATGGCTCATATGTCAGCTTGGCTAGGCCACGGTACTCAGATATTTGGTCAGCCGCTACTGTAGATGTTTCTGTGATGGTATTTTTAAAAAGATTTTATTCATTATTTATTAGAGAGAGAGAGAGCGAGTGGGCAGAGGGAGAGGGAGAAACAGACTCCCTGCTTGGGGTTCTATCCCAGTACCCTGGGATCATGACCAGAGCTGAAGGCAGATGCTTCAGGGACTGAGCCACCTAGGTGTCCCTCTGTGATAGTATATTTGATAAAATTAACATTTACATCAACCTTATCCTGCAAATAGTGAAGGCATGGAAATACAGGTGAGCAGCAGTTCTCTAAACATGAATTTTATGACAATAAAATTCTTTGCGACAGAATTCTTTATGACAAATTTCTTTTTGACTCATATTCCTTTGTACATAAATCACATAGGCATAAATGTGTTAATTATTTTCTGTTTGTAATAGTGCTTAACAGTTGCTGTTCCTTCTATTGACACTGAGATCTCACAAGTGCCTGAAGAATCTCAACAAACCAGTGGTGTTTGTAGACTACCCTTGGTATAGTTTTATTGTTGAAACCTTTTTATAGGAGTGACACTTAATCTTCTTCTTTAAGTTATTTTAAAGAAGCAGGATATTAATATCTGATGTTGCTAAATTATAATAATGATAGAGATACCGAGAAAATCGATTTAACTTACCTTTCTTTCATTTTTCATCCACACGTATTTGTAAAAAAGGAAAATAAAGGTAGATGTACATCCTACCCATAAATGTAGATAGACTCATTTACTAGATTTACTTCTTAAAGTTATAATTCCAACCTGCTTTAGAACATGATAATAACTTTTTACTTTTCCAACTTTGAGCAGTCCTAGAAAGTGTATTATACCTTTGAGCAACCCTATTTTCATTTAAAAAGAGAGAAAATTTATTTGACAGTGTAATTGTAATAAAGTATTAAAACTATTCTATAATCAGGTTTTTTACCCACTTATATTAATCGAGGTAGGTACATTTAAATCTTTATACTGGCATTCTTGAATCTAGAAATTCGTAGACTTTTAGGATTAAACATAGAAAAACACTTTATGATTCCCAAATATAACTTCTTTCAGGCATGAAAATATGCATGCAGATAACTTTCAGAAATTAAAAGTGCCATGCTAAACTGAGAGCAAGTTTAAATGAAATAACTCTTTGAAAATCGGTAACTTACTCTAGTGAGCAGGTTAAAATTTTCATAACCTTTGATAGAGGCTCATAGAACACTACCAGCCTTGTCACTGTTAAGCCTCAGACATAAGGGACTAGTGTAACTTGATTCTAAGTGAAGCTGCATTCTCAGATCTTATTGGTGTTTTTTAACTAATGTATATTTTTAAAGTGAAAACTTTCACTGATCAAATATCAAAGACCTATGAAATGTTAATTCTTATTTAAAGAAAAATATTAATATTTAATATAACCTCTACTGTATGTTCATTGTTAAATACTGAATGGAATTGTGGGCATTGGTATTTAGTTTGTATAAGAAGGGTACATTGGGAAGGTAACATAAACCTTGGTAATCATTTTGGAGCACCATTTGAACAAATAAATAACTTTTCTTGTGTGCACTTCAGTTCTGTAACCTGATTGTAATGATAATATATATACTTCATATGAATAATGTCTAGCATAGCAGATGCTCAGTAAAAGTTGATGCTCACTAAATGTTAGTTATACTCATTATGAGAAATGAAATGTATGTATCTAATGTTCAAACATTGATGATTTCTAATCCTTTTCTTTCAGTCACTAAACTGAGAAGCGTGAAAAATAAAATTAGGACCATTATGCCTTATACCCCTAACACCCACCTGGCTTCTGTACACTCACTTGCTAGACCCTAAGAAAGTGGAAAAACCCTAGCAGCCCCCTCCCCCCCATAGCCACCCTCTCCCTGTGCCTTCAGATCTAAGAACAGAGATAATAGCCATCTGGCTCCAGGAGTGTGGCTAGGAGAGCACTCCCTGAGCCAGGCTATCTAGCTCCAAGAATGTGGCTACATGAGCACTCCCGGAGCCCCCTACCTGACCATCTGGCGCCTTGGGGTTTGCTGGGGGGCCAAGACCAGTCCTAAGGCAACCAGTAAACTAGGGAGAATGTCAGTCAATCATGTGCTTGTAACTGTGGAGATTCTCCAACTTCTCTATAACTTGTTTACCTATAAAAAGCTGAAAAATTTGCTGTTCAGGGTCTCTGAGCGTGACCGGTAATGTCCACACGGAGGCCCAGGTTCGAACCTGACAATAAACGACCCTTGCCGCTTGGCTTTGACTCTTGTCTCCGGTGGTCTTTTTCGGGGGTGTCACGACTTAGACACAACAAAACAATTTTTGTTAGTTTGATATTTGTATCCTAAAATCTTCCTAAAATTATGTTTAAGATTTACCATGTTGAGGTTAACTTTTCTCGGGAATGTCTTAATAGTCCTTGAAATAAATGTCTTGAGTTATATTACTTTAGCTCCAGATTGGGGTATGTGTGTATTACTTAAAGAACATACAAGGCTAGAGCTGCAAGAAAACTTAGAGGTTGTTATTTACAAGAAGAGGGAGGTCTGGACCCAGATGGACCTTCTGAAAAATCACTCAACAAAGGTCAAGGATCTGAGAGTGAAAAGGTCTTCTGAGATTTAAATCTGTGTTTTTCTTGTTATGCTATTCTGCTCTTCTTCTCAGCAATTAAATTGCATGCTTTAAAAAAATGCACATATTCTTTGTATATGTATTTCTTAGAAATGAAGAAGGCTGTTATGATTGGAAAATAAATTTGTCAGGCTAATTTATATGCAGACAGCATTTTCCTAGCTTTCTAGATTCTAAATAATCCTTATACTATTGAACAAATGATTAGGCATTTTTCACATCTTAGGATGTAAGACCAATATTGTTAAATCTTTAATCATGCCCAGAGGCAATACATCAAAGGAATCAACCATTGTAATGATGATGACTTCAATTAACTATTTTGTAATCCAATAATGAATTTCATTAGAGTATTCTAAGAACTTTCCAGGCATTATTACCATGATCTTCAATGCTCCTATTTGGTATTTATTTTGAGTCCTGAACATAATAAATAGAAAGGCACAGTCCCTACCACCAGATAACTTTCATTTCTTAGTAGAATATGTTGAAGAATAATGTGTTGCTAAAAGGAAATATTTGCCCCTAAATTTAACTACTGTGGTTTAGTTATAGGTCTTTGTTGGTTCTTTATGAGAGAAGAAAGAAGAGGAAAAAACAAATGAGAGATTGTTTTTTTGGCTGTTTGAAAGCCAGGCAAAAGTTCTTGCTAAATATTAAAGTTGCTACAATCTCTAAATGAAAGTGAGAGATTCACTTACTTCTCAAAACACGTGCAAGAAAGATAACAAATAGTATTCATGATTTTTAACTCTAGGCAGCTGATACATTTACCAACAGTAGGATCCAGAACCTTGTGATATTCTCATTTCCCAAGTAATTCTTTTAAACCAAACCAAACCTTACTCAACTTAGTATCTCCTTCCGTAAGACAATTTCTTCTTTAACAACTCCGTGTCTTTGAGGGTCTAAATATGTTTTCTTTTAACAATAACTATCAGCTTATTTAAGGAGTATCTGCCATTCCTCATAGGCAGAGTGAAATGAGTGAGTGTGTGCACCTACACCTATTATTTTAAGACCTAGTGGTCTCTGACTAACAGATCCTTTTGTATGTGAAGACTTGGCAAAAATTCAACTGTATTTGATCACTGTCTTAAACAAAAGGCTCTCTGGGTATGGGGGAAAAGATGATATTCGTGTTTGTTTTTCATTTTTTAGTAATGTGACTCCTAAAAAGGGAGAAAATAGAGCTTATCCACAAGCTATTGAAGGCAGTACTGTAACCATATGGTGCCTAAGATTCTTATACTTATTTTTACACAAATGGTGATTTTCTGTAAATTTATAATGCATAGTTCCTTTATGTTTCCACAGCTGTGTCTGGAGTGCATTTTATTTAAAGTAAAGCTTAGCTCTTTTCTCTCAAACATGTAAACGTAGACCAAAATGACAGTGGTGTATCTTATAATTTTAACTTATTATGAGATTATCACTATGATTTTTTGTTCCATATACTAATGGGTAGAGACAGAGTATATGGAACTTAAATAATAGGCTCATTATAAAATGGTATCTTAGAAGATAGTGTGTTTTTTAATTTTAGTTAATGAATCGAATTATTTAATGTGTCATACAGCAGTTTTTTTATTAATCCAAGTAAAATAGATTGTCAGTGATCAAAAAAAAAAATTCCATTTTAGGCACATTCTTTATGGCTTGTCTTAATGTATCATTTCCAAGAAGTGGCCTCTCCTATCCTTCTAAACTCTCTTATGCATTCTTATCCTTCAACTAGTGAAACTCTCCCACTTGCTTTCTGAATAATTTCTTTTTGCGTACCTACATTCAACTCAAGCAAGACTGTCTCTTTGGGACTGTCCCTAGCTGCCATCAGTTAACTTTTTTTAAAAAGTGTTTTTACATTTATGCTGCTTTTGATTTCATAGCCTTCAAGAAATAAGCACTTAGGAAACAGCAATAGAAAATGGACTTTTTTTGTGGAACTTCAGTGAAGGTATCTGAGCAGAGAGCAAATCATGCATTAACAGAAAAACAAAAGCCGCTATTGTGTGAAACAGAGGATTGATCCTAGTAGCCAAGGAAACAAAACTGCATTTTTGGGGCTAGTCTTTGGTACCAAATGTAAAAAGTCTGACTTATTTCTCACCTAATCAGTGTCTTTTAATTATATACTATCAGAATATATCCATTTCACTTATATTTTCAAATTGCTTTTTACATGAATTTTCATAGCATTTTCTCATTTTGCTAGCTGGTAATAACTGTTCAAAATAATTGCACCTATTTCCTACCAGCTTCCTCTTTATACAACCATTCCCTAGAGGAATGACTCTCTCTTTCTATTTCAATGTATATAGGAATGCTAATGATATATATTATGTTATATTATATTATATTTATTATAATGTATTTCCTGGCCCATTTGACAACAGTGTTAGCCATGTGACTTACTTCAGTCAGCTGAAGATGAAAAGATATAATGTGTGACAGTTTGAAGAGCTAGCATGAGATAACAAGTTTTTAATTCCATAGCCATGAAACTGGCAAGTTCCAGAACAAAAAGGGATTTAAAATTGATAAACACAGTTAGCCATAGGAATTTAACCAAACAGTAGTGCTTCTTTACTATTATAAACTACTGAGATTTGGTATTATTTGTTACTACAGCATAACTTATTTTTCAGTTGATTAATACCTGCTTTGTCCATAGTTTACTTTTTAATTTTTTCCTTCTAGCTTGGTCATATTTTATTAAACATCAAATGAGAAATTCAACTGTTTTATTATTTCTTAAAAAAGCTGATTTTACTTTTTCAGATATATTTTCTATTGTTTTTGGCAGAAATTTCCTTTGTTAATAGAAGATACCTTTATTTTATCACCTTTTTGGGGGGTTTATTCTGTAATTCTTTCAGACCTTTTAAATGGATCATTAGCTTATTTTAGTTTTAACATTTCTATTCTTTACTATATAGTTTTAAGCCGTAAATCTGCTCTTACTACTATTTTGCTTTAAGCCTACACTTTTTTTTCCTTTAAGATTTTTATTTATTTATTTGACAGAGAGAAACACATTTGAAGAGAGGGAACACAAGCAGAGGGAGCGAGAGAGAAGCAGGCCTCCTGCCAAGCAGGGAGCTGATGTGGGGCTCAGTCTGGGAACTTTGGGATCATGACCTGAACCAAAGGCAGACACTTAAGGACTGAGCCACCGAGGTGCCCCAAGCCTACAAGTTTTAATGTATAATTTTGTTTTGTTTTGTTCTAATGTCTTTTTGAAACTAGAGGTAGTTAGAAATATGTTTTTAAAATTCAAAGCAGATGGTTGTTTTCTTTGCTTATATTATCATTATTGACTTTGAATTTAATTGTATTGCAGAAGAAGTATTCTTAATGATTTTTGAACATTTTAGACTGTTTTTAGTGCCAAATTTATAATATGTGTGCTACAACATAATTTGTATTTTTTCATTGTTAGGTGCAAGGTTCTTTGTATGTCTAACAAATTATACTTACTTGTTTCATTATACAGATGCTTCTTACTTTCTTAATTTTTTTACTTTCATTTTTCATTAATTGAAAATTCTGTTAAAATTTTCTATTAAAATGGTGAATTTGTTTCTCCCTGTTTTGCATATATAAGATAAAGCAATTTTATTAAGAAATAAAAGTTTAAACGTTTTATTTTCTTAATGAGTTGAATCTTTAATCATGTCCATAATGCTTTTTCTTGATATTAGATAACATCGATAGTGTCAATACCAACTTTATTTTTGGTAGTATTTCCTGTGTGTAGTCTTCCATTTTTTTTCTTTCAATATATTATTTTACTTATTTTAGGAACATCTTATAAACATCATACCCCTGATTTTTAAAATCCCAATTTGAAAATATTTTGCTTTTAAATGAAGATTTATTGAAGATTAATTGTCCATTGAAATCTGCTTCTGCTTTTCCCTGCTGTTTGGTTTCACTGTGTTTCCATTGACTTTCTAGTCTTGATCAAAAATTTTAGGTATGTTTTGTACATGTGTTACCTTTCACTCTATTATTTCTATGAAATTCTATCTACTTCTATTTCTTTGAAAACTGAACTTTCTATTTCCTTATATAGGTATTATTTAAAAGTTACATTTACTAAAGTGTAAAATATATATTTTAATACCATTCCAAAAAAAAAAAAAGGACTTTGGAGTTCTTTTATTTTCATTCCTTATGAAATTCCATGCCCTTTGGTTTTGAATTTTTTTTTAACAACCAAAAAAGAATTAGCATTGTTATGGAACCTGGACTGGATCCTGGCAGAAGAAGCTGCACTCGGAGACTCTGGAGGATCAGAGGTTTATTTAATACCAGCAGGCTCAGAGGAGACTTTTCTCCAAAGGTCTGAGCCCCGAGCACAAGCAGGGAGGGTAATTTATACCCTTCTACTTCCGCATACTTGGTACTTTTGGCAGGTGTGGGAAACAGAGTAGGGAAGAAGAACCAGGAAGGGCTTTGAGACAGGGACTGGAATTCCCTTCCTGGTTTGATCGGCCATCTTAGAGTACAGGTTTTTCTTTATCAGCATTAATATTATTTACATACTGATACCATTTTCCTTCTTCCCACAGTATATATTTGTTTTATAACTCCCTTTACTTTAGGTCTGTTTTTGGTATACTGTCATTTTTTTTTATCTGAAAGGGTTTTATTTCATTCACATTTTTGATAGGGCCCTCCAGCCTGGTGATCATGTGGCCAAACTCCACTTGTCTCAGGATTACTGAGTGCCCAAAGGATGAGGATGATCCCAGTTACTTGCTCTACCTTTTCAGGGCTGGGTCCTGATCCACTTTGAGGGAGGGGAACATGAGTAGACAAACCATCATTTCAGGGAGAACCTCAAACTGCCATACTTGAAACTTTATGACTTGACTTTTCGAAAAAACAAACAAACAAACAACAAAAAAACATCTCGCATCTTGTGGGTGCTGGTTCTTAATATAAAACACTGGGTACCAAGAAAGGACTTTTTGGGGAGTTGAATAGGAGTGACGTTTTTTCTGTCTCTACTTTTCAAATGGTTGTGGTTCTCAGGGTGGCTGGGGAAGGACCCTGGTGTGATCAGGATGGGAGGTGCGGGTGGGTGGTGCTGTGGATGAGTCTTGGAGAGAACCCTCTTTCCTCTCTAAAATCTTTTCACAGCCATCCCCCTCCTCCTTGGGTTCAAGGTCACTGTTTCCCTAGCACCTGCAGGGTTCCAGGAGGCTCCAGTAGAACACAAGAGTTGCCTGGTTCTTCCTGTACTAGGGAGAAGCGCTGGGTATTTTAGCAAGTACTGGAGTCTCCTAAGGACAGGTGCACCAACGCTACTGCGGGTGTGGGGAGGCCTGGACGTGCAAAGAAAAACAAAAAGATTAAATTTTTTAACGTCCCAGCATTTTAAATGTCCCACTTAATTTTTTTGTTTCTTTTTTTAAAATTAAGAAGAAGGTTTAAAGATTAATTGCTGTTTTTTAAAGGAGTTCTCTTTTTCTATCTTTAAGAAATTCTTTTTAGCTGTTGTGTCCAGGTTTATTTTGAATCATCTGTATTTCTTTTAATCATTGGATGCATAATGTGTATCTTGTACCTGTGAATTTAGGTCTTTCATCAGTTCTGAATAATGTTATTCTTTTTTTTTAAGATTTTATTTATTTATTTGACAGAGAGATTACAAGTAGGCAGAGAGGTAGGCAGAGAGAGAGGAGGAAGCAGGCTCCCTGCAGAGCAGAGAGCCCGATGTGGGCCTCGATCCCAGGACCCTGAGATCATGACCTGAGCCAAAGGCAGAGGCTTTAACCCACTGAGCCACCCAGGTGCCCTTAATCCAAATCCTTAAGCAGTGTTTAGATAAAGTTTGGTTCATTTCTGTTTCTATTTTTACCAAAAATGTACGTATTATGGAATATAAATATGATTTGCAATGATACCTTAAGGTATAATACTGTATACAGTAATTTTTATACACAAAAGGTTAAAATTAACTTGATATTTTAGAGTGCTTTAAAGTTTATTTAAAGTCAAATAGAAAATGCACATTTTGGGCACCTGGGTGGCTCAGTGGGTTAAAGCCTCTGCCTTCAGCTCAGGTCATGATCTCAGGGTCATGGGGTCAAGGCCCACATCGGGCTCTTTGCTTGGCAGAGAGCCTGCATCCTCCTCTCTCTCTGCCTGCCTTTCTGCCTACTTGTGATCTCTCTCTCTGTCAGATAAATAAAATCTTTTTTAAAAAAAGAAAATGCACATTTTGTCACAAAACTGAGAGCTGCTTCTGCCATTCAAGGCCAAACAAAAGCTATATTTGTTAATACATTAATAGTTAATTTTTAGCATTCCTTTATGAGAATACTCTGTATCCTGCAACTATACATTTCAGTGAATCCTGATTTTAGAATGATATCATAAAAATGACAACTAAATATTTATTACTTTCTATATGTTCTAGCTATTTATAAAAGTATTGCATTAGAATTCACAATAATATTTCAATCTTAATCTCTGTAATAAGATGAGAAACTCTACCAAAGTATTCGCAGAGTAAAAACTATATAGATAAATTATGTTTCTATCCCAGAAAGTAAGCCTACAGTGAATCTATTTGATTTAAAAAATATATATACTCTTTATTTTAGGCTTTAATGTACCTTTGTAGTTTTAAGAAATCCATTTTTCTTCTTTGAAAATTCTATACAATCCTAGAAGAAACAAGAAAAGGAAAAAGGAAAAGATCCCTGGCCAAAACAATGTGACAGGCAGTGTACCATATATGTTACCTACATTAGGGCATTTAATGTCATTAAACAATAGTTGGTGGTAAATAGTAGTATTATGGCCACTTCACATAGGAAAATTAACTCTCCATACCTCTTTATCCCCTTATGATAGCTTGAATTTCTATAAATTTGGAGTTGAAAATGGGAAGTATAAATAATAACTTCCTCAAGTACACATAGCCTTGTGAAACATAAAAGCTAAAAGTGACCAGTTCAAAGTGGCAGCGGCATAGGTCTCTTGAAGCTTTTGAGCAAAGTATTCAAATTTTCTTGTGTGGAAGGTCTGTTAGGTGGCTCTGGTGTCCAAAGAGTCACTAGATTGAAGTTGCCAAGCTAACCACAATGGCTGGCTCCCTCACCAAGCCAGCTTTACAGAGTATCGTAGGGGGCTTTCTTGATAGGTCAAACTAAGCTCTTCAGTTCTTTTTTTGGTGGTGGTGGGAGGGTCGATCTCATTACTCTGGGATCATGACCTGAGCTGAAGGCAGCCTCTTAATCAACTGAGCCACCCAGGTGCCCGTAAGCTCTTCAGTTCTTGAACATTTCTTTAAGTCACTTAAAGCCCTATAATAAATTGCTTTCTTCTTAATGTTTTTCTTCTTAAATCTTAAATTATATTTTGTGCAACTATATTCTGGTCTGTAAATCAGAGAAGGAAACTGAGGCCAAAAAAGGCAAAATAACAATATACATAAAGCTAGTTAATTATAGAGGCAAAATTTGAATCCAGTAAGTGTGGGGCCAGTGCCCAAAATGTTCACTTATACAGCTTTGCTAATAAATCAAGTATTTAACAACAGATATGTGACATGATATCAGAAAGGGGCACTTTAGGAAATTCAGTAGGAATTTGAATAAAGTCTATAATGAAATGCAAAATCATATAAAGTATTCCCATATCACTCCAAGATTATGAAAACATATGAATTCTTTGCAAAAGAATGAATGAGTAAACTTAACCCTATTTGAAATCAGTGGTGCCTAATATATAGTTGACTTACTCAACTTTATTATGAATTATCGTACTGATTAAAACAGTGACAGGCTTATTCAAATCATTGCTAAAAAATATTCCCAAAGAAAACAGGAAAGCAAGAATAAAGGAACAAAATGCAAGGAAAACACATTTTCTTTTTTTTAAGGTTTCTTTTTAAGATTTTCAAAAGTAGTAAACCTAAATCAAACATATCAATAAATATACATATATATTTTTTAAAGATTTTATTTATTTATTTGACAGAGAGAAATACAGCCAGAGAGGGAACACAAGCAAGGGGAGTGAGAGAGGGAGAAGCAGGCCTCCTGCCGAGCAGGGAGCCTGATATGGGGCTCAATCCCGGGTCTCCGGGGTCATGACCTGAGCCGAAGGCAGTCACTTAACCAACTGAGCCACCCAGGCGCCCCTCAATAAATATATTAAATGTTAATGGACTAAACCTTCCACTTAAACATTAGATATTAAGTATTATAAAGTAAGACTTAGTTATAAGCTCTTTAAAATATGCACTTTAAATAGAAACATACAAATAATTTGAATGTAAATAGGTGGGAAAAATATTGTCATAAACATAGAAAGCATGAAAAGGCAGGAGTGTCTCTATTAATGTGACATAATATAGATCTCAAGAGAAAGGTTATCATCTGGATAAAGAAAAATACTCCTTTATAATAAGAGGGCTAATTCTTTAGATAGACATAATTATACCATTTATTTTTCTAATAACAGGCCTTAAAATTACATGAAACAAAAAAATAGCATAATTAAAGTGAGTGATGGACAACTCAAAAACATATTAGAAAAATTTGGGACACCTGGGTGACTCAGTGAGTTAAACATTTTTAGATCAGGTCATGATCTTAGGGTCTTGGGATAGAGCCCTGCATTGGGCTCCCTGAGCAGGGAGCCTGCTTCTCCTTTCCCTACCCCCTCCTTGCTCTCACTAACTCTCTCTCTCTCTCAAATAAATACATAAAATCTTAAAAAAAGAGAAAATTTTAAGAAACATTTCTCAACAATCGAGAGAATAATTAGGCAAAAGGTATAAGTAAAGCAATAATAAAGACGTAATTTGGACAATGCTATTAACCAACTTGACCTAACTGATAATTACAGAACCCTACAAATATAAAATGGATATTCTCTAGAAATTCTTGTATTTAAAATAAGTCTCAATAAATTTAAAATGATTGGAATATCATTTTATATCAAAATGAACTTGAAAACCCTAACTTTTTCTCCCTCTTAGGAACGTCTTTTCTGAAATTTGTATTAAGGCGTAAATCCCTAAAGTATTCACTAATGTGTAAGATTGACCAAGAATAATAATGTCATTGTTTTTTTCTTAATTCAAAACACATATAGAACCTTGATTCTTAACTCACAGTCTTAAATTCTGATCGGTTAAATTCTAGTGGAATAGAAAAATGTTCATATGTTGAGATTTACCCTTCAGTGAAGAAAATGTATTTGTAAGTCTTAGAAAATTTCAGAAATTTCAAAACTTGTATTTAAATAATTGAAAAAAGCTCAGCGGTTTGTGAGAAGAAAATTTATCTTAGTTTATTTGGAAAAATATTTGTAGGAAACTACAGCAATAGTACATAGAAGTCCTATGTATATGTACTCTTACAATTTCCCTCACTGGCTATATTTTGTATAACTATAATGCATCAAAACCAGGAAATCGGCATTGGTATGAACGTGTGTATAGGCTATGATAAAATTATATCACATGTATATTAATATTCAGAATATCCATATATTATCAAACACAGAACTATTTCATCCACAGACATCTTTTGTGCTACTCTTTTATAGTCACACCCATCCCCTACCATACCTAACCCTTGGCAATTATGAATGTGTTTTTCATCTCTGTACAGTATGTAAACTTTGCATGTTGACCTGAAGTGAGCAATCTGAGCATTTTAACTTTGAAATTGATATAAATTGTATATTCCAATAGTTTGCTTCTTTTTATTGCTAGGTAGTATTCCATGGTCATGGTTCTCTATTCTATTAAATCGTGCATTAGCCCCTTTGATAATACCATAGAGTCTTGCTTATTATAACTATTGAAAAAGTCTTAAAATTAGATTTACTGATTAATTACATTTTCTTTTTAAAAAGTGTTCAGTTATTTTAGTTTTTTTGTGTTTATATAAATTTAGAATAAGCTTGCCAGTATATACAAATACAATGAGATTTTTGTTTATGCAAATATACTGAGATTTTTATTGGAATTGTGTTAAAATCTATGATTTGGGGAGCGATATCTATTATATTAAGTCTTCATTTATGTTGTCATATTTATGTATATAAAATTATTTTATAATATTCCCTTATGTTCCTTTTGATATTCTCAAGGTGTATAAAGATATCTTTGTTTCATTATTGTACTATAGCATGAATTTATTTTGGCTTTTCTCACTTTGGATTCCCTCAGTTCCTTTAATCTGTATATATATATATATCTTTTGCCAAATTTGGTAAGTTTCTAGTCATTTTTACTTCAGATTCTTTTTGAGCCCCACACTCTTAAATCTCCTTCTGGGACTTTCTTGTTACTAATATTACATTTTTGGTTATAGTCTCACAGCTTCTGAAGCCCTGCTTATTTATTTTCAGATTGTTTCCGTTCTGTTGTTAATACTGTATTATTTCTATTGTTCTACTTTCAAGTTTAATGATTCTTTCCTATGTCATCTTTGTTCTGCTGTTGAACCCATCTTGTGAATTTTTTATTTTGGGCATTGTGTTTTTCACTTCTAAATTTCTACTTGGTTCTTTTTTTTTTTTTAAGATTTTATTTAACAGAGAGAAACACAGCTGGAGAGGGAACACAAGCAGGGGGAGTGAGAGAGGGAGAAGCAGGCTTCCCGCTGAGCAGGGAGCCTAATGCCAGGCTTGATCCCAGGACTTTGGGATCATGACCTGAGCCGAAGGCAGACACTTAACAACTGAGCCACTCAGGCACCCCTACTTGGTTCTTTTTTAGATCTTTTTCCTTTTGCTGAAATATTCTAGTTCATTGTGGAAACTTTTATTTTTAAAAATTTTTATGTGGATTAAAATTTGCTAGATGGATTATTTTTATGATGGCCACTTTAATGTCCAATGTTGCTGTTAACTTGTTGTCTGTTACCTTTAGTTATTAAAGTTGAGATTTCCTGGTTCTTGTTAAGATGAGTGCTTTTTAATCATATCCTGAATATTTTGAGTACTTCCTTAGTAGCTCTGGATCTTAAATTTTCTATTTAATTTAATTTAATTTTATTTTATTTTATTTTTTCAAAGATTTTATTTATTTATTTGACAGAGAGAGAGATCACAAGTAGGCAGTGAGGGAGTCAGAGAGAGAGAGGAGGAGGAAGCAGGCTCCCTGCTAAGCAGAGCGCCTGATGCGGGCCTCAATCCCAGGACCCTGAGATCACGGCCTGAGCTGAACCCAGAGGCTTTAACCCACTGAGCCACCCAGGCTCACAAATTTTCTATTTTAGTAGGCCTGTAGTGGTAAAGAAGATGGTGCTTCATTACTACTTTGTGTTAATAAAAGTCAAGGTTTCCTACTTAGCCTTTGTTGATATTTCAGGGGGTTGGGAGGATGCCTCAATACTGCTGGATGGGGTTAAAGTTCATACTCTTCTAACAGCCTCCACTGAGACCATCCTGGCTGGGAGAAGAAGGATACCTTGTTCCTACTTCCATATGACTTCCATCAAAACTGTGTGGGGTGGCCTTTTATTCTGCCTGATGGAATTGAGGTATCAGGGTACCTAACTAGGTTTGTCTGACTTTTATCATCACCCCAGTAAGGGGTAAGGGCCTTTGCTGAAATGTATGGTGTGGTCACCATTTTGTCCAAGACACATAGCTGAAGTAGGATGATTATTTAAAAGATTTTTGTTGGGCACCTGGGTAGCTCAGTGGATTAAAGCCTCTGCCTTCAGCTCAGGTCATGATTTCAGGGTCCTGGGATTGAGGCCCCTGCATAGGGCTCTCTGCTCAGCAGGGAGCCTGCTTCCTCCTCTCTCTGTTTGCTTCTCTGCCTGCTTGTGATCTCTCTCTCTCTCTCTGTCAAATAAATAAATAAAATCTTAAAAAAAAATCAAAGATTTTTGTCTTGGTAGTCTACCTTTTCTTTGTCCTTTCTCTAGAGAGAAGTCTTTATTGTTTTTTAATTTTATGTAAAAAATATTTTTATTATGGCAAAAGCACTTTATATGAGATCTGCCCTCTTTTTTTTTTTTTTTTTTTTTTTGAGATCTGTTCTCTTAACAGAATTTTAAGTGTACAACACAGTATCGTTAACTATAGGTACAATGCCAGAGTAAATCTCCAGAACTTACTTACCTTGTTTAACTCAAAGTTTATGCCCATTGTTTACCAACTCCCCATTTCCCTCCCTCCTGCTCCACTCCTGTCAACCTTTTTCTGCTCTTTCTATGTTTGACTGTTTTAGATAACTCATGTAAGTGAAATGAGGCAGTGTTTGTCTTTCTGTGACTGGTTTATTTCACTTGGACTACTGTCCTCTAGGTACATGCATGTTGTTGCATATTGCAGAATTTCCTTCATTTTTGAAGACAGAATTAAATTTATATAAATGTAAATAACATTTTCTTTATCCATTCATCTTTTAGTGGACATTTAGGTTGTTTACATAGCTTGGATTTTGTGAATAGTTTTGCAGTGGACTTGGGAATGTAGATATGTCTTTAAGATGCTGATTTCAGGGGCGCCTGGGTGGCTCAGAGGGTTAAGCCTCTGCCTTCCGCTCAGGTCATGATCCCAGGGTCCTGGAATCAAGTCCCACATTGGGCTCTCTGCTTGGCAGGGAGCCTGCTTTCTCTTCTTTCTCTGCCTGCCTCTCTGCCTATTTGTGATCTCTCTGTGTCAAGTAAATAAATAAAATATTAAAAAAAAAAGATGCTGATTTCAGTTGTTTTTCATAAATACTCAGAATTAGGATTGCTAGATCAGCAGCAATAGAAACAATACAGAAGTTCCTTTAAAAATTAAAAAGAGAGGCTTTTCTTGAATTACTTTTTTTTTCTGAGGTTTCCAGGATAGGGTGGGCTTATCAGGTAAAAAGAAGACTGAGGAGACTTGCACCATGTTGATGCTGAGATCCCTAGCCAGTCTGCTTTCTCCTTTCCACCTTTTAAAGCATTTTAAAGCCTCCTTAGGTTTGTTTATGTATAATATTAAGGGTTAGTAGGTATACTTAGCAGGAGGAACAGAAAGAAATACATCTAATTTGTCTTGTCCCAGAATCAAAAGCCTTGTAGTACCCTTTAACCTGATATCCCTGTTTTCTTGCTCTAAGAGAGAGACATTTAAATTAATTAAAGAATGAAAATAAGCTATAATTAAATCAATAAAAGAAGTAGGGTAGAACAATGTAATTAATTGTTCTAGCAGAAAAATGTATTTTTATTTTATAAACATATCTATATTTTACAAATTGTCCCTTTGAAGGTTTGTTCTACGTTGCTTCTTTAGGCTTTATCCCAGTGTCTTAATCATTTCTTTCTTTTTTTCAGTGTCCTTTTTTCTGTGGAATGATCCTGATAAAGATTTTTAGGCATTTTGTATTTCTCATTTTCAAAATGTTTCTTCTTCTGCACTACAGGAAACAGTAATTTTCTTCAGCCTTCGATTGATATAAAATTGATTTGGGGCTATTTGAGAATTAGTTTTTATTTTTTCTTCCCTCCCAGAGCCTCACCTAAGATGTTTATTATTACGTATCACCAAATTAGGAGTATATTAGTATCTTCATTGAATTATTTTCTAGTGAGATTAGCAAGTAAATAGTTCTTACTCATTTAATTTGAGATCTGGGAATAATTTAGAAAGAGAAAAATAAAACTGTCATATCAAAATATCACATCTCTGTTTTTTAGTTTCCCAACAATACAACAAAAATTAGGTGCATACTAAATCACTGGGTTATATAAATAATAATGAAACATTTATAAGATTACAGCTAATAGAGGAAGGGAGTTATGTTAACATACTGTATTTCATTTTTCAGTAACAACTATAATACAATATTTTGGGTTTATTTTGTTGTAATATTGCAATAAATCTATCTTTTAGGGGAGCATGGAAATCCAATAGGAAAACATTTTGCTTGTTTAAAAAGACATTAAAACTATGATCAACACTTATGATTGTAGAACTGTAGATTGAGAACTGTAGACATTTGGCCACTTACAATATAATTTTCGTTTGCTATATAATTTAATTTTTAGAAAAAACTTTGGAAATATGTATTAACTCTGTTTTACTTATGAGACAAATGAAGCTCAGGAACTTTAAGTAACTTTCTCACTATTGTAGCTATTAAATACAAGATCCAACTCAGTATAAAATGTAAATCTACCTTTCAGTATTATTATATAGTAATTTGAGTACATTAACTTTTAAGATTATTTAATTTAGTGAATAATATTTAATTAAATAGGCAAATTATATTTCTTCAGTTTTGCCAGGTCTTTCTCCTCCCTTCCCTCATCTTTTTTTTTTAAATATTACTGAATAATATGGATCATTTATTTTTTAAGTAAAGGATAAGTCACATCCTTCTTGTAAAGGATTTCACAATGATAGAAGAATGGATAAGCAAATTTTTCTGAAGTCCTGCTGCTTTCTTGAAGGCACATATATGAAGATGTGCTGATAGAATTTTTTAATGCTTAATGGAAATTTGTATGAAGGATAGCTGAGTACTTTTTGGAATGGAGCATGCCAGAATCTGAAATGTAAGAGGTGTGTGAACAGCATCTTCTGTATTAGTGCATTAACTAAGCATATGAGAACCTAGAAAAAAAATCAGATTATTTCAGATATTTTTCAAGGATATAAGAGGCATGATTACATCCTTTGAATAAAACATAAATTTCATACACTTTTCCCCATAGGCTTGGATGTATGAAAAACTACCTTCTTGTCTACTGTTCATGCTCTCCTGTCTTCTTTCCCATACTGACCTATGGGGAGAATGGTTTTCCATTTATCTAGGTCACAGGTCCTATTATTGTGCTTCTTTTTAATCATACTGAGAATTTATGACAACCTACCACTTCCAAATTCCAAAGAAAGAAAAATGTTCAATTTAACTATTTTTTAAAACTTTGATTTAATGGAAAATTATTATTATTTTGCTACAAACAAATAATATTTAGATTAGAGAACTTGAAATTTTTTTAAATATTTTATTTATTTATTTGTCAGAGAGAGCAAGTGAGTGTACAAGAAGGGGGAGCAGTAGACAGAAGGAGAAGCAGGCTCCCTGCTGAGCAAGCAGCCCAACTCAGGGGCTTGATCCTAGGACCCAGGAATCATGACATGAGGGGAAGGCAGATGCTTAACTAACTGAGCCACGCAGGCATCCCCTCAAAGTGTTTCTTAACTGAGGAATCGGGCCCAGTGATTGAGAGATAGAGGGGAAAAGAAAGCTATTTGGTATGGATTATATTACAATGCAAATTCTTGTCAAACCCTAAATAAATTTCAGTATTATAAATGGGATTTCTGTTACAATTATATTATTACCAAGAGTATTAATAATAGCTAAAATTTACTGTGTTCTTCCTATATGCATTGAACTAAATGTTTTACACTAGTTATTTCTCATGTGGTAGATATTGAAAATATTTCCATTATATAGATGATACAATTTAGAATAAGCAAATCAGATCACTTATCAGTTGGAGAGAGTCAAGATTTGATCATAGCTATACTACCTCCAAAACTTAGATTCTAAGCCACTGAAGGATACTCCCTCTAAAAGATACTGAGGCCAGTAGAGACATATGCACATTGTAAAGACAAATATCCCCGTTTAAACATTTTTCTTAACTCCATTTTTACTGCTTTGCATTTTTCAGATATTGCTCATGAACCTTGACTGACCTGAGAATAAAAAAAAAAAATGCCATTGCTTTCAGTTGAGAACTGATATAGTCTCTTGGATTTTTCATGTAATTTCTCAAGCTGCTTGTGGGAGTTTAAACATGAAGCCCTGGGAGGAAAAGAGAAAGTACTTTCATTGGTTATATAAAATTTCTAACAGTGTTATTTATAATTGATATTTTCAAAGCCCCATTGGATATCGTTATGCTATAACAACAACAAAGAAATGTAAAGACCTGTGGTCAAAAAACATGGATAAGGTAATTCTTTAGAAAATATACTAAGGGCACTTTCTCTTTTGTTTCCAACTGAAACATGGCCCTGTACAATTTTAACTAGGACATTCATGGCTCTGCTCTGCAAAATACTTTCCTTTGGTGATTCAAATCAACATAGTCTCACAAATACTAAAGCTAATTATTACTTCTGACAAGTTAATTGACAGAAGAGAAGTCATAATTTTTGAAGTATTCTGTTTTTGGTTGTCTTCATGTGTTTTTTTGGAAAGATGAAAAAGATTGTATGAAGTACCACTAACTGTATACTTTTTTAAATTGGAATATGTTTTAGCATCTCTTAATTAAAACAGAAGTGACCTGATCAAGAATATATACTAGCATGTAATACTGTATCACTAGATATCTTTTTATTTAAAGGTATAGATTCTAGCTGCATGCTGTTTCCAAAATATTGTGGGAAAAACAAAGGAACTCAGAAAAATTTCATTCATTTTATATATTCAAATGTTCAGCTATGGAGGATTGCATCAGTACTTACTTGCAGATTCAACAATTCAGAAAACAGATTCTGTAAGACAAAGTTCTCCTCCAGAACATGTTGTTCAAAATCTATTACCATGAAGCTCAGGTGCTCTCAGTGCAAATTAAAACATCTGGCAGCCAGTGCTCGTGATATACTGATATCCATGATTCTGGTAAGGTCAAACACCTGATCTGTACTTTGAATGACAAGAGCATGATGTCTCAAGGTACTGTGGCATTTCCACCATTACTCATAAATTGGCCTAGCAGTTTTAGCAAATTTTCCATTTCAAATAGCTAGTACGGTTTATACATCATTTTCTCACAGGTGTTCTGTGAGAAAGAAACTTCTGAAAGTTGTTGAGGCTGACATTTTTTAAAGGTAAAGTAATTGTGGCTTACACTTCTGGAAATGCAAGTACTTATGTCTTTAGAACAATCAGACTTTAGGAAATACCAATTTATTTCCTGCTCTTAATTTCTAATTACGATGAAGTATTTAAGATGTGTTCAGTGTGTTGTGATTTGTGTTCATGTCTTTTCACTATAAAACTAGAAATGCTTCTTTTATTTTTGTGTTTATTATTTTTTCTATGAGTTTTCTTTATTCAACATAAATCAGGAGTTATTCATGTCTATAAGCTGAGATTATTTAGCAAGTTTCTTGACAACAAGCTTTTCAATCTGTTTTATTTTTTTATTTTTTATATAATCATGACTGTATTTTGTCAATGTGAATTACATGATTTTTTTTTCAAATTTTTATTTAAATTCGAGTTAACACAGTATAATATTGGTTTCAGGAATAGAATTTAGTGATTCATCACTTATGTACAATACCCACTGCTTAATACATGCTTCCTCCTTAATACCCATCAAGAATTTAGCCCATCTCCTTTAGCAGCCCTCAGTATTCTCTACAGTTAAGAGGCTCTTATGGTTTGCTTCCCTTTCTTTTTTTTTTTTCCCATGTTCACCTATGTTGATCGTTTTTTTTTTTTCCCATATCACCTATGTTGATCTGTTTTGTTTCTTAAATGTTCCTTTTGTTTTAAAAGAGGGAAATACATATATTGACTTCTATTTAAATACCTTTCTCTCTCTCAGTAGATATAGATATGGAGAGATGATCATATTTTATATATACAGATTTACAAAAAAAACTAATGAGTAGCATTGCTTAAAAAAATAAACTAGTGAGTGGCATTTCATCTCTCAGTGGGCTCAATAAAAAGATTAGGTAAGACTACAAAAACTATAAATGCTCTGAAAATTAATCAGCACTAATGGTTACTATTTGGAGTCCTCAATATTCTGAAATAGAGGGTGTATGTAAACCTCAGCGCTTTCTAAATTCTTCAGTCACTGATGACACAATTTTCATAGAACAGATAATCATTCCTTACCCAAGACTGTTGACCCTTTCATTTGGAAATACTGCATATCCTATAATTTTACATCCTCACATATTTTGTCAGGTTTCTAATCATTTAGCACATTCATTCTTTTAGTAGGCTTTAGTAGATATGTGTTACTTGTTATGAACCCCAGAAATATTAGAGGCAGACAAGATATTGAGTAAGGTGCATATCCACCCTCAAGGAATCTGCAGTCTAGTACAAATATAGACTGGTTTTAGTATTGGAAAGAAACTAATTATAGTCTTCATCACAGTACTTAAAATATAGCCTAGAGATGTTGTGAAGGAAAATTAGATAATATTTGTGGTTCTTATTAAACTATATAGCACATGATAAACAATCAGTAATTAGCATCTTATATATAATATTCAATAATAGCATTCAAATAGAGATATTATGTTACTAAAGAAACAACTGTAAAATTTTTTAGATATTTTTTGAGGAATTGTAAATTGTAAAATTCTAACTCTTGTTTTGTATCTATTTTGTTGTCATCTTTAAAAACAGAGACCAAGTAAGCAATAATTTTTCTTTAATCATAGAAGTTGAATTAATTTGTGTTTTTAAACCCATTTTTATAACATGTAGTTGGCTTTGTGAAAAAAAAATCTCTTTACAATAAGTTAAGGTTATACTAAAATTATGCTAAATAAGAAAAGGTATTATGTATTTAAGGTATACTTTTTTTAAAAGTGAACTTAAAGTTGAAAAAATAAACAGAAAAGTTTACACATCATCAGAGTTCAATTCAGCAAATTTTCAGAAAATAAACCACTCAGGTAATCAGTACAGGGACCAAGAAAGAAGGCATTATTAACAATACAGAAGTTACCTCTTGTATGCTTTAAGTTGTGTGCTTGTATGGTTTAAGTCAAAATTATATTAAAATAATTTTACAATTTTTGAACTATATATAAATAGGATCATGTGCTGTATACTCTTTTATGTCTGGGGTTATCCACTTGTTAGTTTATATCTAGCTGAGGTTTATTCATTCCCATTATTGTGTAGTATGTCATTGCATGGATAGCACAATTTGTGTAGCCATTCTAATATTAATGGACATTTTGTTGATTAGAGATTTTGCTTCTTATAAATTGTGCTGTTGGGGTGCCTGGGTGGCTCAGTTGGTTAAGAGACTGCCTTCAGCTCAGGTCATGATCCTGGAGATCCTGGATCGAGCCCCACATCGGGCTCCCTGCTCAGCAGGAAGCCTGCTTCTCCCTCTCTCACTCCCCCTGCTTGTGTTCCCTCTCTGGCTGTGTTTCTCTCTGTCAAATAAATAAAATCTTTAAAAAAATTAAAAAAAATAAATAAATTGTGCTGTTGTGAACATTCTTGTATGTATTTTTGCTGAAAATATGGCTGCATATCTGTTCAGAACAAATGTACTCGAGTTTGTTTTGTCTCAGCATTATGCTTATGAGATCTGTCACATCACTGTTTATAGTAGTAGTTCATTTATTCTGCTTTTTCGGTAATGTCAGAGTACTGTTGCTTGATATGTGTGTTTTCTTGCCTTCCCTTTAGTTGCACATTTTTCTGATTTAGGTTGAATTTGCCTAGAATGATGTTTGCCCCAGAGAACAATTGTTAATAGCCTTCTTATTCTTTATGTCTTTACTGCCATCCTGGAACAACTGCCTTTGTCAGTCAAACACTTGGCAATCAATGTTTAGTGGCCCAGAACAAGGAACTGTTACTGTTTCCTTCACGTGAAAACTTGCGAAAATACTAGCTACAAAGAGTTAAATAGCTACTTAATTAAGTAGCTATTGACTTTATGGTTATTTTATTTCCTTTTCTTTTTAGAATCCTTTATAATTAAGCCAAGTCAGTGCCTAATTTACTAAGACCTTTCCTTTTATTACTCTTTTATCTTACAATGTTTCTAGAAACTTAGAAAGTTACAAAAAAAAAAGAACTTAAACTTGTTCAAAATAAAAGTTTATATAAAACTAAGGTAAGAATTACTCAGTTACATCTGTCATGGCCCATGACTCTGGGCTCCTCACCAACACATTGCGTGCTGGATGGTTCTTTAGACATTGTTAGCTTTTTCTCTATTTTAAATAATCAGTTGTGTTATTTGTACTTTTTCTTATTTTCATGTTTAGTTTTAGTGATACTATGTAAAGCTGTATCTTTTCTTTCATATAAATTCTATTGCTTAAGTAAAATTCTACTTCCCAAAAACTATATGTATTTGGAATTTTAGGTTCTTATTATTAACACATGATTTCAACATTCCCTGGAGACCTTTGGCAATAGTGGTCTTAAAAGTAAGGCTTTAATGTACACTATAATATGGGATTCTCAAATCCCATATACATACTAAGACAAATTATCCAAAGTTATCCTCAATAACTTTTTAGAATAGGTTGAAAACATAAACTATAGTAGTGTCCTTATGTAGTTATCTATTTTTTTTCCTCAAATGTTTTAGAGGACAATTTAAAAAAATATTTTATTTATTTATTTGAGAGAGAATGATAGAGAATAGGAGCAGGGGGGTGGGAAAGGGAGAACTAGACTCCCCATCGAACAGAGAACCTGACACTGGTCTGTATCCCTGGACCCTGGGATGGTGACCTGAGCAGACACTTAAATGACTGAGCCACCCAGGTGTTCCAGAGAACAACTATGGATGTAGTGGATTGATATATTTTAATTCTGGGGGCAAAATTGGCAGAAAGGGAATTTGGGAATAATGTATTGTTGCTAACTGTTTTTGAGGATATTATATGAACTGTCAATGAAAAAAAATGCACTAGAGTTAAATAGGCAAGGGATGCTTTATTCAAAACTACTGTAATAGAGAAGAGAGAGTGAACACAACTCACCGAGAAACAAAAGGTAAGAGGATTTTTAAAGGATGGGATGAACTAATAGAAAAGTACTAGAATACAGTAGGGATGGAGGTTGATTTGTGTGATTAGGCCATCTGTGTTTGCTAATTGGCTTATCAAAGTTGGGGTCCTTCCTGCCCCCTCACAAAGACTGGGAGTAGAGACTCTATCTTTTTTATGATTATGTTTCAAAGAGATGACTTCTAGGTTTTTGAGAAAGACATCCTTAGGTTGTAGAAGATTTACATCTCATGAGGCACAGGAATAATTTTCAATGGTAGGTTTTCTAAAGTAAATGCTATAAGAAAATGGAGATCAGGGAACTATAGTTAGGAAGAAACCTATAGAAGGTTTATTCATGTTAAGAAGGTTATTAGTAGCTTCTTGGCTAATATAAAATATTTGTTTTCATACAAAGTCCTGTATGGAAGTACCTTTGTATTTTTAATCCAGGATTTTATTTCCCCCAAACAAACTAACTAACCTTGTATTTAGTTTTGGCTTGAAAATGAGCATTGACCTTTATTCTTATTTCTGCTTTGGCAGTTATAAAAACAAAAAAGGAAATATTTCTTATATTGGGCATTGTTAATATCCAAAGACCTATTTCTATAATTTCAGTATACATATGAATTAATTACTAGGCATAACTTTTTGTAAGAATTCAAAATTCAGTCTTAATACTGCTTTCAATAGCTTACTCTCGAACTAAGTCCAATTTATCTGTTAGTTTTTATAAGCTAAACCTGATAAGTTTAATTTCTTTTGAAAAAATTGAAACCTAAAAGCACCCCCTTTGGACCATAGACAATTTCCAAGTTGCTGTAGTTTAGTATTACCATCAAATAAAAATAATAAAATATTTCAGCTTTCTTGCCTTATGTATTTAATGACTATATTTAATGAATATATTTAATGACTATTAAAACAATGCAATTTTATCATCAGAGAAGAAAACATGGAAAATATTAAAATTACCTGGCACAAGTTAACTGCTCACAGTTGGGAGGTCTTTTGACACTATGTGGTTCGTATAGGATTATAGAAATTACCACTTCCTGGTTTGCTCTTAGTCATGAATTTCATGTCTCCTATGTATTCTGTCCTATATAAACACTTTCACCATATGCCTGTCAAACTGCTAATTCTGAATTTCACATTGCTATATACAATAAATGAATTGATGTAAAATATAAATTACATTAAAATTTATTTTGTATAACAAGGTTTTATACTTTGTATTATAAATATGCAAAAACAGGTTTTAAATGATTTCTCCAGTTACAGGATTCCTAATGTAAAATAATTGATTTATCCATTGATAAAACAGAACTTCAGACTACTTATTTTTTAAATCAGATTGTATATCTGAGAATTGCTGCAGCACTTCTCATTCTATAATGCTCAAAACATTCACTTTCTAAAATTTGATCAAATATGAGTTTATTTTGAGAACAAATGAGTAAGTATAGATGAAACTCCTTTGACTCTCACAACGCTCTAATATAAGAGTTAGTCATAGCTCTTAAAAACAAAGCAAAAGAATAAACCTCCTTCTTTGTGGTATTGTTTTAAGGGTTTTGTTTTTTGGAACTATACATAACTTTCTGGTTTTAATACATCTTTTCTAAACATGATTTTATATACACAGTGGGTTATAGGATTAAAAAATTATCTGTCCTTTGCCTTTTATTATATTGTTCTTAGGTTCTGATGGGCTTACTAATCTAAAGCAGCCATTTGAACCAGAATGGCATCACAATGAGAGAAACCTTAAGTTGATTTTTAGTGTATGGACTCTATGACAGATGAATAATTTCAGTTCTACAAGTCTTTCAGGATGTTCTATGGAGGCTATAGAGGGAAGAAGGGGAAACAAGTAAGGACACTGAAATGTTATCAAAGGGGAAAGGAAACACTTGGGTGCAGAGAATGTGGTGGTGAGTGGTAGTAGAGAGAATGAGACTAATTTTTTTTTCATATTTATAACCATGGCATTTTCTACTTTTCTGTTCCTGCTTTCTGTGATACTGCTGAGATGTCTGTTCAGTTATCAGATAAGAGCTGCACACTCTTCCTCCTTGCACTCTGCTAGACATTTCTCAGTCCTTCTGCCGTTACATGGAGCCCCATGACAGAACTGTAGCCAGTGCACTGTTAGTACAAATGGTGGATACCAGTTCCAGAGTTGATTGCTTTTTTTTTTCTTGCACTGAAATGAAGATTTATTTACAGCGAGACAAGAAATCACAACTAATTACAAGTTTCAACACTACCACAGCATCACCAAGTTGAGAAAAAGAAACTTCTAACCCTGATTTTTTTTCCCCCTGGCAATTTCAGAATAAGTTCAGGCTGATTCTTAGATACCTAAAATTTCTCACATAGGGACCCAAATTTTCTCAACTTCCTCACTTGCTGGCAAAATGCAGGTATCTAGTGATTATCCCATGGTCTTTGGAAGCCACGTAAGGGAGGAGTCTGTTTATTTGAATAACTCTGAAGCAGAGTCCCCCTAAAACCAACTGCCATTGAACTCCATGGTGAGTGAAAAATAATCTCGGACTGCATTAAGTTACTGAGATGTTGGAGCTGTTTTTTTTAAATAGTAATTAATAATACCATGACCAACACAGATATATTTTATTAGTTGTCATTTTGTTCTACTGAGATATGGTAGACATCACTGTAGACATTTTCTCATCTGTAAAAAAAAGTGTTACATAAATGTTTTGCCTATTTTGTGTGCCAGAATCTTAACTATAATGTTCTTTTTTTTTTTTTTTTTTTTTTTTAAAGATTTTATTTATTTGACAGAGAGAAACACAGCCAGAGAGGGAACACAAGCAGGGGGAGTGAGAGAGGGAGAAGCAGGCCTTCTGCGGAGCAGGGAGCCCGATGTGGGACTCGATCTCGGGTCTCCGGGATCATGACCTGAGCCGAAGGCAGTCGCTTAACCAACTGAGCCACCCGGGCGTCCCTATAATGTTCTTTTGAAGTCCACATGGTTCACATATCTCAGTGATATTGCAAAAAATTCTTTACGTTGGACCTTAAAAATTGTAACAGATATAACAAATACCTATTTGAGTTACAGAATTCATATTATCACATGAAGTTACATTATATTTATATTTATTATATACCTTAATAAAAAAGAATATATTATATATAAGAATACATGTTTTATATATTTTATATTTATATTAACTTAACATATAAGTGTGCATGTTTAATTTTACTTATACTTAAATTGGTTATATAATTACATTTAAAAATAGAGATAATTTTATATAATTATTCAATTAACTGCAGAATAAAAATATCACAGTAAAATTTGATATTAATTTACATATTTTATTCGGGAGATATTTGGAGATAATCCCGTTGCCAGTTTTGTTAAAAGAAAGATCTCTATTCAGTTCTTAACTGAATTTTTCTTGTTATATTGTTCTGTTCTGTGGAAGTGCTTCTTTGTTATTATTCATATGCTGGGATGTTGTCTTTCTATAAAAGATCTTCATAATCTTTGGAAAATTCTTGAGTCTTTTTTAAATTATATAATTTTCTTTCTTTCTTTATTTTTAAGAATAAAAATATTTTATTTATTTATTTGATAGAGAGAAACACAGGGAGAGAGGGAACATAAGCAGGGGGAGTGAGAGAGAGAGAAGCAGATTTCCTGCTGAGCAGGGAGCCCAGTGCGGGGCTTGATCCAGGACTGCAGGATCATGACCTGAGCTGAAGGCAGATGCTTAATGAGTGAACCACACAGGTGCCCTTACAATTTATTTTAAGCATGTATTTGATGTCTTAAGTTCTTCAGTATTAAAAACAAAAACAAAACAAAGCAAAAAAAACACAAAATAGAATGTATGTACTATGTCCCTGACAATAGCTGTGAAATTTACTCAGTTTGCGAGCTAAGAACTTAATCTACCAGTTTCATTATCCCTGATAAACAAAAGCAGGTCAGAAGCAAAGTAGTTTATTTCAGCAATATGATTTGCCAGTTTATCAACTTTCCCTGGCGTGATGCCTCAAGTGCCAGTTCTGGCAAAACAACACTAAGACCAAATGGTACCTGTGCTTGGAGGAGAGTAACCACAATCTTAGGAAATTTGAATGTAATAAGCAGGAAGGATGAAAGAGAGAAACATTCAGTATATCTCAAACTGTTCACTATAAAAAGTCTTGAAAGAGTTTAAAACAAAGATAGTCTACTTGTAAGATAATACAGAAACATGAACTTAATCAATGGATAATTGCCTTCCAGTCCTACCAAGCAGCCTCTGTATCCATGGTTGCTTATATGTTTCTATTCAACATCTGTAGATTATATTAATCTCTTTTTTTCTGTCTTTACTGCCATAATAGAAGAGCAATTTCGTTCTACTCTATTTAACTAAAAAGAGTAACATCTAGATTACAATCTGAGCCAAAATCTATTTCTCCTACTAGGCTGAGTCAGAATGTTTTGATACTTATTTAGTGTCATCCTTAACCAGCTTCTTCTCTGCATTGTGTTTACAGCAGCTCATGGTGTTAATGTTTAATTATCCACAGTTTCTTATATGAGCAATGCGAACCACAAATGATTGTTGGACCTTTCTTTCTCTTGAGGGATGTAAACTGCAGTGGTTACAATGAGACATGATGTGGGCACCTGGGCAGATCAGTGGGTTAAGGCCTCTGCCTTTCGCTCAGGTCATGATCTCAGGGTCCTGGGATAGAGGCCCGCATCCAGCTCTCTGCTCAGTCTGCTTCCTCCCCCTCTCTCTCTCTGCCTGCCTCTCTGCCTGCTTGTGATCTCTCTGTCAAATAAATAGAAAGGGTCTTTAAAAAAATTAAAAATAAGATATGATGCATGCATGTAAAAATAACAAAATATAAGGGACTGAATGCGAACATAGGTAAATGCCAATGTAAATATTAGTTCTGTATAAAGTCATTAATTTCAGATAAAGGTTATTTATAAAAATGGATGCTAATCGTTCATCCTGCTTAAAGAAGTTATTTAAATAGAAGTTTTAGTTAGTTGAACATAAAGGAATAATTTTCACATGTCAAAAAAATTAAATTCATCGATTTGGTCTCAAAATCACTTTAGAGCAGCACTGTACAACAGATAAATAATATGAGCCTCATACGCAATTATGAAAGTTCTAGTAGATGAATTAGTATAGAAACAGATGAAGTTAACTTTAATACATTGTATTTAAGACCATATATCCAAAATATTATTTATATTAATCAATGTAGAACTATTAATGAGTCTATTTGTATTATTTTCTTTATCTTAATTAAGCCTTCAAATTCCAGTATGTATTTTATGATTAATGGCATATCTTTGCTTAGTCCAGACACATTTCAAGTGCTCAGTAGCTGCGGATGGCTAGCACCTATAATATTGGATAATGTGAAAAATAAAGTCAACTTTCATTTAATTGCTTCATCAAACTCATAAAATGGCTATTAAGGTTTCATGATGCCAAGATACCCTCTATGCATGTACCTGAACAAAAGTTTTGAATTTAATCTTTCCCTTATAGCAGAATGTTACAGTGGTAAGAAAAGTGGATTAAGAGCCTAGAGTCACAGGCTCAAGTTTCTACATACTGGTATAGGACCTTGAGTGAGTCATGTAAACCCTTGGATCTTACACTGTCATTGGTGATGAAAGACTTTAGGTTTTATAATTTATAAAGTAGTTTTAGTTCTAAAATTCTGTCAATCTATGCAGACCAAATGAGTGGCTGGGGGGGAGATATAAAATACCATTAACTTGAGAAATAGGTAATCATGGCTTTGGAAAATCAATGGCTATGCTTTACTAAACATAGCTACTAAAATCTACCTTGTATTGAGTCATATAAAAATCACATAAACATATGTAGTTAATTTGACATTAAGCATTGGAATAGCCTGAGAACTTACATTAAACAGAAATTTTGGGGATTAGCTCATATTTAGATTGGAAGGTTATAGGTGAATTTAAGTCATGTATCATCAACAATTCTATTGAGCCATTGCATCTAATTCAGAAATTCATTTTTTTCTTCCAAAAATAAGTCAACTACAATGAAACAAGCAAAAGGTAGTAGAGGGAAAAAACGATGTATTAAACATGCTGCAGTCTTCCTAGACACATACATTAACCTGTCTGGCTGAAGATATTTGCTAATTCATTTAGTCCAAAAGATTGTCTTGAAAACTCACAGCTGGTTACAAATCCAATCTTTTACAAAGCTATATACCTGCAGGTGGTTCAAAGAAATATTCAAGTTCAGCTTCAGCTTCAACGGGAAGTTAATCATTAAGTTAACTTCCTGATTTCCTTGTACTATTGAGTCAATCACATTGAATGAATTTGCCCTTTAACATTTTGGCTTTTTTTCCTGCTAAAAAAATATTTGGCTCTAGAGAAAAACACACACACACACACTGAGTATATCATTCCTTCGCTGATGATCCCCTGTGTTTGATTTCATATTTCAGAAACAAATATTTTATTATTTCCTTAATTTTTATGGCAGTGTAGTGGTCTGCATACAGTCAGTAAGAATGATATTATGAACACTTGAAACTATTTTGAAGGCTAAATTATTCATGCAATTCAGTTATCTTAACACTATGAGAAGAGTCAAACCATACTTCCAGTTTATTCATATGGGGAAATACACCTCTTTCATTATGACAATAGATTGCTCATCTACTCAGGTAGTTAGTTGCTTGTATATTAATACTTGCTCACTTTACCATACATACAGATTCTAAATTATTATTTCATAGACTGTTACATCCAAATAATTCTCTTGAGCCTGGACTACAAAATCCTGAAAATATATTCTTCCAGTCTCCTCTGTTTGATACTATTAAACCACCAGAGTCCAGATTCTAAAAACTTATATGCTTTGTTAACTTCTCCCTTTTTGGAAATTGCAAAGATTCTATCAAAGATATATTCTCCTTTAATAAAAGCCTAATAAATTTAGCTAAACTAGAGCAATAGGTTATTTTGGTGGTCTTTTGAAAAGAGAGTTAACAGTTTATCTTCTGGGTCATGGACTTGACTTTGACTTATTTTGAAGAGTTTTTATATTTATGAGAATATCTAATTTGTATGTGGAGAGCATAACTTCTGTCAGATAATAAAAGTGCTCTGCATGTTCCAAAATGTAAAATTCAGTTTTTAAAGAACTTATACTCTGGATTGTTTTAATGATAATTAAGGTTCTAGATCCACCTTATTATACTTACAGAAGCTGAGTTCTTTAGGGAGGTGCATGGAAAAGTTGTTACTCAGCTTTTTTCTAGGCACAGGTATATTTTCAGTTCCTTTTAAATTTCTCTCAAGCTTCTCAATTGTATACCTGTTGTAAAAGCCAAGGCAATGGCTGCTAAATTTCTTATTGTTTGTACTTTCATAAAGTACATTAATACTTATATCACATAATGGATGGCTTCTTGAGGCAGATATACCAGTTTTCCCTAAGTAAAGTGATCAAAGAAGCAATCCAGAAGTAATGAAAAAACTATGTAAGGGAAATATTAGAAGATCTGTGGCATTAAGAGTGGTAACAATGTGTCAAGCCATTCTTATTTTTATTATAATAGAATTTCCCTTTTTTTAAATCCAGTGGTTGTACCTTAGAGGACTTTATATAAAACTAAAATTATAAAAAATATAAGTAGTGTAAGGAAATTTTTTTCTTGAAGAACATTCCATTTCAGCATTGTTGTTTATACTTTTGATGCTTGTTTTTTTTCCAAATTATTATAATTCCTAAATAGGCAAAATGAATAAAAACCTTTTTATTTATTAGCCCATAGATTATCTGTATGGCCTCAGTAATGTGCCTGCCTGCCCAGAAATTATATTTTTGTAAGGCTGTGTAATAAATACGGTGGACAAAGTAGGAATTGACAACAACTATCTACACCTGTCTCTTAACACGGCTCCCAGGCAGCCGGGATACTTTCAAGTTCTGTGCAGTTTTTCCTACTGGAACATATGGATGAAGAGACATTTAGACCCACTGATTCCCTGGAATAAAGAGTCAGATTAACTGGTTTCCTCACCAAATCTTCAGAGGGACTGGTGAGGCTGGAAAACATTGATTCATTGGTTTTGAGAAAAAAGTCAACATATATAAAATGTACTTTATCCAATCACTAGGTCTGATTGGTGCTCCCTCTCAAAGTCCTCTTCAGACTCTTGATCATCTTTCATCAGATAAATGCCTGCCTCTCTCTGATCGCTTCCCCAGTATTGGTGCACAAGGCCATCCTCAGGGACACATAAATTGGGCCTTTACACAGAGCCCTAAACTTAGAATGGATTTATGCTTAGTTTCATGCTCTGCTGTTACCATTTTGAAAGTCTTAATATTTTTTTTAAAGATTTTATTTATTTATTTGACAGAGAAACACAGCAAGAGAGGGAACATAAGCAGGGGGAGTCAGAGAGGGAGAAGCAGGCTTCCCACTGAGCAGGGAGCCCGATGTGGGACTCGATCCCCCATCTCTGGGATCATGACCTGAGCCAAAGGCAGTCATTTAACCAACTGAACCACCCAGGCACCGTGAAAGTCTTAATATTTTTTAAAAGGGAGCATCACATTTTCATTTTGCCTTGGTCCTGAAAATCATGTTGTCAGTCTTGCTGTTCAATGAAGAGTGGTCATCTCTCATTGAGTTATTTCTTCTTATAGCTGAGGGAAATTATAATAATTATTAGCTCAATTACTGTATCTTGCTTATTGAGGCACCATTCTAAATTCTAGTAATTTTTTTGAGTAGTTAGTATAAGAGAACACATGTCTTGAAATCAGGAAATATGGATCTTTGTTTGAATACTACTAATTTGCTGTATAACCTTAGGACCTCTATGACTTCTTGTCTTGTTTCCAGGAAAAACAGCATCTATTTTTTAAATAGATTTAGGCTAGGTAATGTTAAACTTTATACAAATTTGAGGGAGGAGAACAATTCCCTTTTGGTTGTTTTTGCCATCTCCACTCCAAGTCATTTTACATTTTTTTTTCCTTGAATTAAAAATCAGGAGGAGAAGAACCAAAATTTAGAGTATAGGGCCAAAGAAGCATATGTGGATTTATGGTGTATAATATGGGTATTTAAACTATATTTAAAGAATTATTTCTTGATACTTCAGCTACTGACACATCAGCAGGTCTAGAAATTCTTTTTCTTGTGATTAGATCTTGCTGTTTCATTGCAGACCACACACACACACACACACACACACACACACACACACACACACACTAGTTTGACCTGAATAAATATAGCAGGTCTTAATACGACTTTTCTCAAAATAGAGGGAGAAATTCTTTTTTTCTAGTAAATTCTACATGTAGCTGTAAGTGAAAATATATCTATTGCTTTAACATAAGTCCGGTAAAGCTTCAGCTTAGCACAGTATAATGAATCCAAAAATATCAAGAGCATACCCTTCAGGGATGCATCACTTTGAGGCCCATGGACTGGAGTAATTAACCTATTATAGCCAACTTCTCTGGCTTTGCCAGCTGAATCTCTCCTGCAATGACCTGACCTGTGCTTGGAGGGAACTCGATCTCCTTTTTTCAATCTGGATTAAATTGTATGGTTCTGTGGTTGATTCTCTACCATCCTCATCGTCTCCTGTCCACCTTCTCTCATACTGAAGAAGGTAAGAACTCTAGTCTTCCTCTCTCTGAGACTGTAAAGACTAGAGGCAGGTATCATTAATTTAAAATTTATCATATTTCAGTTCTGTTATCTATGGAATTTTTTATAGCTTTTTTTTACCCCCTTTAAAATCCAGTAACCTAGAATAATTCAAATACTGTCTCTAAATTTGTGACTAGATATGTCTTCACCTAAATACCCCCCACCAAGTATAAAAACCATCCCCAATCACCCTGCTGCCTCTGTGCTTTTCATTCTACTTATTAGCTACCACACTACATGTTATTTATTTCTGTTGTTTATTCTGTCTTTCCTGAATGAAATACAATTCTGATGAAGGCAGTGCTTTATTCACTGACATTTTTGTACATAGTAGCTGCTTACTAATTATTTCTAAAATGAACAAAAAGTGTTCAACAAATTCATTTAATTTTTATCATGAAGTTAAAATTCCACATTGTGTATAGGGTTCTCATAGCCTCTATTAAACAGAGTTTTAAAGTTAGGTTGAATACAATGTTTAGATGAAAATTAGTCCTCACCTTTTTCCTTAATAGTCATATTTTTAAGCCCATACTAATGACTAAAAGTTTTGAACACCAGGGCTTTCAAATGCAGAAACCTGGCTTTTTAGAGAATATGGTGTTTGGACATTCCATAAATCATAGTCAATAGAGTAAAAATATATAATTTATATAATAAATAAAGAAGTTGAAAAATCATATGCTTACAAGCTAATTTCTGCCCCAAAGGAACTCTGTTTTCATCAGCCAAAAGACCAGAGAGCAAGAGAGAAAAATGGTAGCTGGGATGTTTGCTTGGTGCTAGAAAAGGACTTGCCCAACACACATTGAGCCACAGATAAATTTTGTGGGAATTTGAGAACAGTGGGCTTTCCCCTTCACTTCCTTTCATATATCCCCCTAGAGCAACCTCACCTAGAGCAGGTATCACTGGCAGAAATGGCTGAGTCAGGGTAGTGAAATAAAACTTCCCACTTATCTCAGTGCTTCTATAAAAAAAAAAGTCCTACTTTCCAAGTTATGGAAATGTATACAACATAAATATAGGGGGTATTTGCTTACACTTTCCTGAGAACATCTTACTCTTTAAATACCATGAGAAACAGATACAGCCATTTGTTTAATTAATTTCTCTGACATAAGAAAGCTGAATGGTTAAGCCTGGACCAAAGTGTTGGAAAGACAAAAGACATCCTTGCTTATAAAAGCCACAGATATCAAGGGTTTAGTTGGGCCTCAGAGAGGTGGATTTATATTCCAAAATATTAGACTGAGAAGCCGGGATCCTTTCCATCCATCCCAAAGAAACACATTCCCCTCCCCTATTCTTTTGGAAGATGAGGGGACAATTCTGTCTTTTTCTGTTAAGTACACAGAAAAAAATCCTTTGTTTTCCAACTGTTACCTTTGACTAGTGAGTTTCTGCTTTGGGACATTTGGCTTGGTTTTCATGTTGCAGGAGGATAAAGCCTGAGCCAAGGAGAGCCGATTTGTTTATTATTTACTATAAGATAAATAATAAGAAATCTGTATCTGATCCAGAATACCTGTGTACACATTCAAGATAAAATAAATGAAGATGCTTTCTAAAAACTCAGTTTTCAGATATTAAGGAAATCTCTGCTGTGCCCTGTTGAAGAACCTGATGCTCATGAGCTAAAGTTCTGTGTGTTCCCTTTGAGGGAAAACTCACAAAATGACACTAACTTTGTGTGAGGATCCAGAGGATAACAATCTGGTGGCCAGTAGCCATGACAGGAAAGAAAAATGCCAGAAGTCCAGTGAAATTTGTACACATTTGATCATACCAACATAGACTGTAGACCAGCTGACTCATCAAGTTCTTATTATAGGGTTAGATATACCACCCACTGCAGCATTCTTAGCCCAACACATAAATGAGATCACCCTTGGGAAGAAGAGGAGGAGAAGGGAGAAAATCTTGAGAAGAAACCTGAATTAATTCCTCAAAAAGCTTAAATCCTCCATAAATAACAGCACTACTTTGGGTTGGAAGATTTGTTTTTCATTTTCAGCATGAATGGAGCCTCAAAACCTTTGCTAGGTTCATTGTAAGTAAGAAGTCATAATATTTTGCTTCTATGTAAGCTTAGGAACATTCTTTCCCCCAAGTTTAATTACTTTTAATTTTCTGCATTTGGGAGGACAAGTTGATTCTGATATGGTGTTACAGAGCTTACCACCTGGGTACAGGCTGTAGTTCTATGTCTATAAACATACTTTCCATGTAGATTCTTTTCTGAGGATCTTATGGGTAAATTAGAATTTCAGAAACATGTTTCTGTATCTTTTTTAGTTGGTACATCCTTTTATTTACTAATTGCATTACTTCCTGCTTTGTTGTATTACATAAAAGGAACAGAGTGATATTGGTATTTATTTCAAAGGCACCATGTTTTTCAGAGGACTCAGGTCTTTTATATCCCATGTTTTGTGTTTACCATGCTACTTTATCCCTACAGATCCTCAAAAAATCTTTATCAATTTAAGTTGAATACATACATCTAAATCTTTTCTTAAGTCATTTTGTTTACTTTAATATCTTGATTATGTTTTCTTTTAAGAACATTTTCATCTGTTAGTTATACTTCATTCAACAAATATCCACTGAGTGCCTCCTAGGAGACAGGGACTTTTCCAGGGGTGTGTGTATACGGGAGTATAAAAAAGCAAGGTTTACATTATATTAGGAAGAAGATGCAATAATGACCATGGGTTTATATAGTGTCTTAATAGGTATAAAAGAAGAGTAAAATAAAGGGGCAAAAGGGATATATAGTCTGTGTGGAAGCATTTTTAAAAAGGGGTTATTGGGGTGCCTGGGTGGCTCAGTCATTAAATGTCTGCCTTCATCTCAGGTCATTATCCGGGAGTCCCAGGATTGAGCCCCACATCAGGCTCCCTGCTCGATGGGAAGCCTGCTTCTCCCTCTCTTACTCCCCATGCTTGCATTCCCTCTCTGGCTCTCTTTCTCTGTCAAATAAATACATAAAATCTTTAAAAAGAAAAAAAAAAGGTTATTGAGAAAATGATACCTGAGCAAAGATTTGAAGAGGTGAAGAATACACCTTTTATGTATTTGACCTTTCATAGCAGAGGCAAAGACAAATGCCAGGGACTTATGGTAGGAGCATGCCTGGTACATTCCAGGATAATAGACACCAGCCAACATGACTGAAGCAGAGTGAGTTGAAGGATTAGAGTCAGGGAGGAGATGAGATCACAGGTTGGGGTATAGGGAGGCACAGACCACCTATTAAGGTGTGCTATGGGTTTTAGCTTTTAATTTAATAGTGTATGACTACATTATTGGGTTTTGAGCTAAACAATTTATCATGATCTTATTTTCATTTTAAAAAGAACCTTCTAGTTGTTCCTTCGAGAATGCACTGATTTCTATAAGGATACAAACAAGAAAAACATCTTTGTTTGCTTGTTTCTAAAAACTTAATTTTTCTACAAAAAATTTAACTTCACAGTAAAATTAAGTAGGTACCGATATTTCCCATATATCCCCTGTCCCACATGAGTAGTGGGGCAACCACCAGAATGGTGTATTTGTTGTAATTGGTGAACATGCATTGATACAATCACCGAGAGCCCATAGTTGACATTATGGTTCATTCTTGGTGTTTTACATTCTGGGAGTTTGGAAAAATACACAGTGATATATCGTCATCATTATAGTATCATGCAGAGTAGTTTCATCACCCTAAAAATTCTCTGTGTTCCACAAATTCACCTCTTTTTCCCACTAAACTCTGATACTCACTGATCTTTTTATAGTCTCCATTATTTTGCCTTTTTCAAAATGTCATTGGGGCACCAGGGTGGCTCAGTTGGTTAAGCGTCTGTCTTTGGCTCAGGTCATGATCTCGGGGTCCTGGGATTGAGCCGCACATTGGGCTCCCTACTCAGCAGGGAGTCTGATTTTTCCTCTTCCCTCTGCCCTTCCCCCCACTGTGCACACTCTCTTTTTCAAATAAATAAAATCTTTAAAAATATCATATTGTTGGAATCATACAGTATATAGCATTTTCAGAATGATCATTTCCCTTACCAATATGAATTTAAGGTTCCTCCATATCTTTTTAGGATTTGATCATTTCTTTTTAGCTCTGAATACTCCATTTCCTGGCAAGTATTGCAGTTTATACATTCACCTACTGAAGGACATCTTGGTTCTTAGTATTGGCAACTATGAATAAAGCTGTTGGAAATAGACCTGCACAGGTTTTGTGTGGACATAAGTTTTTAGCTCCTTTGAGTAAATATCAAGGAGACCAGTTGATGCCATGGTTTTCCCTGGGTCCTCCTCTCTCTTACGGATCCAAGAAGAGTTGTTGGTTTTTCATTGTCAGTAGGATTTGATGATAGAACAGATGTGATGTGTGAAAGAATAGTAACAACTAAAGACAGATTTGAGACTGGAGGGGTGGATTTTATTGGTCTGTGTGTGTGTGTGTATGTTTTTTTTTTTTTTTTTTTTTTTAAGATTTTATTTATTTATTTGACAGAGAGAAACACAGCTAGAGAGGGAACACCAGCAGGGGGAGTGAGAGAGACAGAGCAGGCTTCCCGCGGAGCAGGGAGCCGGATGTGGGGCTCGATCCAGGGACTCCAGGATCATGACCTGAGCTGAAGGCAGTCGCATAACCAACTGAGCCACCCAGGCGCCCTGTGTGTATGTTTAAAACTGAAAATCAGAAAATGTATCAACCGTTTAATTACCAGTGTTGATGTTTCATTTACAGGTAGAATTTATTTTATTTTTAGAACATTGAAATTTGTTTTTTCCAGTAAACAAAACACTAAAAGATTCAACAGAACTAACTTTTGCTTTTAAGGAGGAACTGAGATTCCATTGGAAATATTAAGGTCACATTATTTTTGAACTAACTTGGAAAAAGTGTATTTTAAAAACATGTTTACATAGGATATCTTCTAGATATCTACATTTAGGTCACTTTATTTGATTTCGTTTTGAAGTTTATAGTGATAAGCAAATCATGTCATAGAAAATGGTTTTAAGATTTTAAGATTATTTATCATTCTATCTTAACTAGTATTTATTCCTCTGGAATAACTACCTTTTTAATTTAAGATATCACCATACAATCCTTTACTATTGTGACACATAAATAACTAGAATAAATTAAATTTACAAGGTTCTAGTCTTATGTTTCAGAATTATCAGTAGTCTCTGTCGTAAACTTTTCATTAGGACTAGCTTTAATGAACAAAACTGAATAATCAATGCATTTTTTTTCCATATTCTATAGACTTTGGAATTTTGATCACTACAGAGGAAAAAAACTATAGAAAAATAAAAGGTAAAAATAAAGGTACAGAGAAGTCATAGACTGGATAACTAACTCTTACATAGCTTATAATTTGTTGAAAGATAATTTAAAATAAAATTCGACAAGGGAGGTTTGATAAGCATTCACTGCTCTTAGAGATAGAAATGACAGTAACTTATGCCATTGGCATAAATAAGTTTTGGCCCAGTAACATTATTTATAATATAACAGATTTAAGAGAATTACATGTTAAATGATGTTCTTCTGAGATAATTTTCTAATAGTGAAATTTCAATTATACTTAATGTTCAAGGCCAGTGATTTAATGATAAATTCATTTTTTTAACAATGCACCATACCAAGTAATGGAGACTAGTTTGATTTTTTCAAGTGTGTCAAGTGAAAGGAATTCATAATAATGTAGTGATCAGGGGCGCCTGGGTGGCTCAGTTAGTTAAGCGACTGCCTTCGGCTCAGGTCATGATCCTGGAGACCTGGGATCGAGTCCCACATCGGGCTCCCTGCTTGGCGGGAAGCCTACTTCTCCCTCTCTCACTCCCCCTGCTTGTGTTCCCCCTCTGGCTGTGTTTCCCTCTGTCAAATAAATAAAATCTTTAAAAAAAAATAATGTAGTGATCACTCTATATTTGATGTTAATGTTACCAGGGAGTCATCTTGAAAGACTTGAAATGATTAATATGTTGTTGCATAAACCAGAAATAATGTTCAACACTTGATAGAGACAGGAACATTTAGGACAATGTAACTACATCTGCCCAGGAAATTGTTTTCCAAACTCTGAAAATTATATGCAATTATAAGAATTTTACCTGATTATACTTATAACTCTAACTCAGTGACAGCTTAACTGGTAGTAAGCTTCATTTTTCAGCACTAGGATTTTGGGATAATCACTGCATGCCTGTAATTTATACTGCTTCATCTTCCTTCTTTGTACATGCTGAAAATGTTTTAGCAATATACTTTTAAGAGGATAATTAGGTTGGAGTATAAGGTTAATTTTATTTTTAAAGCTAGTGAAAAGAAATTTGGCATTACTGTGCTTACCTAAAAGTTTGAGAACTTAAATTTTCTCAATTATAATTTTATTCTTTTATAAAATAATACCGAGTGAATCACTTCTAGCATCAATGCTTACATTTCAATTTCACGTGTTTATTAAAGCAAAATATGAGACTACTAAAAAAAGAAAGTAAAATATAGTGAAGATTGCATGACAAAATATAGATTTATGTATTAGGCAAACTGATCTTCAAATATTAGCTTCATTACCTGCCCTGTAACACCTCTTAATTTCAGTCTTAGTTCCATCTGTAAATGGGAAATATTTCTGCTAGAAAGGACAATGAGATGGTGTATGTAAAATGTTTATTAAGGTGACCTGCACATAGTAGTCAATGAATAATAACTATTACTGTTGACCAACAGTGCACTTTTATTTTTTTATATAATTATTTTATTTTTTTCAGTGTTCCAAGATTCATTGTTTATGTCTCACACTCAGTGCTCCATGCAATAGGTGCCCTCTTTAATATCCACCACCAGGCTCACCCATCCCCCCACCCCCTCCCTTCCAAAACCCTCAGTTTGTTTCTGAGTCCAAAGTCTCTCATGCTTCATCTCCTTCTCTGATTTACCCCAGTTCACATTTCCTTTCTTTCTTCTAATGTTCTCCATATTACTCCTTATGCTCCACAAGTAAGTGAAACCATATGATACCTGACTTTCTCTGCTTGACTTATTTCACTCAGCATGATCTCCTCCAATCCCGTCCATGTTGCTACAAAAGTTGGGTATTTATCCTTTCTGATAGAGGCGTAATAATCCCTTTATATATGGACCATATTTTCTTTATCTGTTCATCTGTTGAAAGGCACCTTGGCTCTTTCCACATTTTGGCAATTGTGAACATTGCTGCTATGAACATTGGGGTACATATGACCCTTATTTTCACCACATCTGTATCTTTGGGGTAAATACCCAGTAGTGCAATTACAGGGTCATATGGTAGCTCTATTTTTAATTTTTTTAGGACTCTCCACAGCAACAGTGTACTTTTATAAAATAAAAATTGCATTCATTCATTGTTATTATTACCAAAGCATATTTCCTCTGTTTTTTTTTTATTTCCATTAGTATAAAAAAAACCTTTCTATCTCAAAAGAAAATAAAAAAGATTAAGTGGTTAATGAAAAGGTCATGAAATTATATGTGAGGGTCAAAGAGCACTAGCAGGATAGCAATCATAAAGTTGTATGAACTTTTAGACCTCACTGGAGAACACAGCTCAACATTTTTCTGTGTAATGTATTTCCCTTTCAAATCTTCAGCCTGCCATGGCTATGTTTGAAAAAGTAAACCATAATATATTTTTTTTCATGAAGCTACGTTTTTTTCTTCTAGTCTCTGTAGAGGGAAAGTACATCCAGATAACAAATAATGGCAAATGTACTTTAATAGAAATGCTGGAATACTGGTTACAGAGTTCTGAAGGCTCCAGAAAAGGATTTGATGCCTAATAAATCTGATATTTAAGTCTTAGGAAAAGAAACCTAACGAGAATAAATAACATAACTGCTTAGCATTCTCTGTCAGTGTTTAATATCTTTAAGCAGAACTCCGTAGATTTTATTTTAATACTACAGAAACGACATGTTAAAAGTGTTAAGTAAAATTATAAAAATGACAAATATTTACTGTGTTTATGAAGCTATTTCATTAACCTCCATTTCCTGGGAGTCTCTTCTTCATTTACTTGCTACACCTCTACAACTATTATTTTTCTATTGTATTCAGGTTTGACACAACAGCAAGACAAGTTTCAAAATAAACAAACAAAAACAAACAAACAAGCAGGCTCCTAGCTGGCTCAGTAGGTAGAGCATGTGACTCTTGATCTTGCATTGTGAGTTCGGGCCCCACATTGGGTATAGATATTACTGAAAAGATAAAAATAATTTAAAATAATCATCTCATTTATAAACTTGTATGCTCTTTCCAATATTAAGGCAATTCTGAATGAAAACTTTATTTGAACAGCAGTATAGTTTTGCCACTTCTGTTAGCAAGGAGAGAATTTGTATAGAGAAAAAGTTGAAAGAGCTGAATAATGCACCATCATCATTATCATCATTATATTAATCAAAAGTATTGTTTCCAATAACATAGTAAAATATCCACTATTGAAACAGAAAACTGTTAGTTTTATAGGTAGATAAAAAAATATAAATGTCTCCTACTGAAACATATTTTGAATCTGTTCTCAAATAGGGTACATACTTGACAATTTAAAATATTTAATTATATTTAATTTTCTTCCAAACTTTAAATGATGACTATGTTATATGGGGTTACAAGAAGAACTAAATGGGACAAATATAATACCTGATTTTTTTCTTAATGGCCGTTTGTTTTAATCTTTTCTCAACTTTGAGAAACTTGGTTGATAGTAATAGTTCAGAAAGAATGAGTGATTTGTCACTCATCTACTTTTTCAATGTATTGGTTGTCCTCTTCCTGGATAAAGCCAAATAATAAGAGATGTATGCATATGAATCATATTAGCTTTTGATGTGACAAAAGAGTCAGCTATAATGTCACTTTTGTTGAGTTGCAGTTTATTGAAAAATAGCACATTTTTTTTTAGTTTTTAAGAACAAAGCAAGTGATTAAAAAATGAGAATACTGTTGTTAACATACAATGATAATTATACTGCTTTCATAAAGTATTTTCAAAAGATAAAATGATGCATTTACCTAATATTTTTATATATCCCTCATAGTTTAAGTTTATTTAGTCATATATCAGGAAAATAGGTGTATTTTATAATAATATTGAGTGGTTATTAATGCTGCTTTTGTCATCAAATTTGTATATTTCAAAGAATATACTTGCAAGTTAATCTTACTAGTTATTTTTATAGTTAGTTGACAGAAGTTATATTTTCAATCTACTGAATTACTGAATAACTGAATAGGTATCTCCACTGCCAACTAATGATGAGAGCATAAGTAGTAAATCTGTTTTACTTTTCCAAGATTTTCCTTTGAGCTCATAATCTAAACAGCAGTGTTTGTTCTCTGAGACCTGTGTATTTTGCCCATTTCAAAATTTTTCTACACAATTTTCAGGGTCTACATACTGACAAATAATTCTGAAGCATTCCTGGACTTGAGAAAACAACTCATAGTAAAGGACAGTTATGTAAATTATCTGCTTTGAAAAGATACTATCCTGAAAATATTACTTTACTAACAGAAATAATACTTTCTACAAGCCCTGAATGATATATTTGGTGGGAAAATTGGGGGATGCCAAAAGATAGTTCCCTCCTTGAATAATACAGATTGAAAAGAGTGAAGCAATTTAAAAAGCTAAAGTTTTGGGGGAACTTTGAAAAAAGTCCTTGCCAGCTAACCAAATATAATTAACAATTTATATTGCACATGTAGAAAGGAATGCTGGTTTTCATTTTGCTGCGTGAAGGAATTAGCCTGTGTCCCATGTGTGGAATATTACATATCTGTGTTTATTTATGAGATTTTTTGTGTCAGTAATGAAATGCTATTTGTGAAATGTATCGTAGAATACAGAGAAAAGAGAGAAATTCCACTTGATTTCTGTTGCTAGGAACTAGATGATCAGTATCTGAGCCAAAATAATGACCACAAAAATGGAATGGATATATATGAAAAATATTTCAGAACTGATTGTGTTCTTGGAGCTTCCACATTCTGATTTAAAATAATCAACTTTCCACAGTAATACAGATGGATAGGAACATTCCATTTACAGACAATTTTTCAATGGGAAAAAACAAAATGCAAAAAAGACATAATGTTCTTTATTTACCTCGTCTCAGTCTCTTTTTGCTTTCTTTTATGTTATTATCCCAAGTAATTATTTTTTATTGTTTTTGTTTTTCAAAGATCAATTAATTCTGTTATTTAGCCTACCAGACAATGTTATTCTAGTTTAATGAAATTTCTAATATTTTACTTTACTCTCTTTTTCCATCTTTTAAAAATGTTTTATAAAGATATAAACCCGTTAATGAAAAACTCCATGTATAGCTGCATTACTATCCACAGGTGTGTTGCCTTAACTTCTGCTCAACTTATCAGTGTCAACATTTTATCTTTAATAATCACAGTCTTTTTTGAGTTTGGCTATAGGGCGTTGTCTTTTTTTCCTTTAGAACATACAAAAATTATTTTTCAGAGCCTAATTCTGTTCAATATTTCTTTTCTTAACAATTATGATTTATGAAATAGGTTGAATACAGATTGGCATCTTCTCTGATACTTTCCTCAGTCTACTGAGTGATTAAATTATTATTAGGTCACATGGCCTAATTTTATCAAAACGAGTCTTATTGCATTAAGAGTCAGAAAATATTAGAAGCAGGTGCTATAGGGGTAGAGCATTTCCTAGCCCTGCTCAAATTAACCTATACTGAAATTTTCCCATTAATGTCTCTATACCTTTGGGGATTAAGGACTCTTTTCTGTTTTGGGGTGGGGAGGCTTCTTGGCCTTTAACAAAGAAGGCAACCACAGTTAAATGTCAGGTAGATACTCAAACTCCAGTGTCTCAGGAGATAGTCCCTCTGCAGGAAGACCAGCAGACAATAGGCTGATAACTCTTCTACATATTTAGTGAGATGTAAGCAAGGTTCCTCAACATGGGCATTTTGGGGGCGCCTGGGTGGCTCAGTGGGTTAAAGCCTCTGCCTTCAGCGCAGGTCATGATCTCAGGGTCCTGGGATCGAGGCCCACATCAGGCTCTCTGCTCAGCAGGGAGCCTGCTTCCTCCTCTCTCTCTGTTTGCCTCTCTGCCTACTTGTGATCTCTCTCTGTCAAATAAATAAAATCTTAAAAAAAAATGGGCATTTTTGGAAGCTCTGTCACATGATATAGGATGATACTATGCAGGTGTTGGCTTGGCTTCCACTTGACTCAGTCATCTCTTGATCATGACCATGTAACAGTACTATTACTTTGCTTCTTTCCCCAACACACTTCTCTCCATTCTTTAGTCCAGCTGCCCCCATGTAGTCGCTATAATGGGAAAGAGCAAGTTTTGCTATTTTTACTACCACTGTCCATTAATCTATTTATAATATAAACTTGATGATTCTCTTTCCTCAGTACCTTTCATTTTGATTTTTGAAAGCCTAGTTATGAAGGAAAACCAAAGTGACCTAAAACAAAGTGATAATAACTTTTAAAATTCTACATTTCTGTATTATACGCCATCTTTTCCTCAAGATCCTATAAATGTCTCTAATTGACAAGGAAAAAGCATATTTATTTTTAATGTTTTACCATGACAACTCCAAGTCTTGATAGCTTTTGCTCTGTAGCTCACCATTATTCCCAATGATGGAAATCTTCGTTGCAATTTCTGGAGTCATGAAGGTGATTTTCCAATGGTATAGACAATCCTCTCCTTGAAATCATCTTTAAAGATACTGTCTTATATTGTATCTCAGCACCTCATACTCATAGTCATATTTACAAAATGCTGTTGATACAAATAACTACCAAACTTCCATAGAGTGGATTTCATGCTTCTAACCTCTGACCACTATATCTTTTTTTTTTTTTCCTACCTCGTTTCCTCTTGTATCCTGATCTCAAAAATCTTTCAACCACACTGAATCCTCAAATGCATTATCCTTCCAACTTTTGGATTTCCCTCATGTAATTATTTCCCTGATGCTTTCTTAATTTATGTTTGGTCAATATAATCAGTTCTTTGTATACTCCCTCAATTCCATAGCTTCTTTATTTGTGTAAACTCTTGACAAAACCATAGCCTTGTTTAAATTCATCTCTCTGCACCAGTTCAGCTGAATATGGTTACTTTAAAAACAAAACAAAACAGGGTACCTGGGTGGCTCAGTCTGCTGGGTGTCAGCCTTTGGTGCAGGTCCTGATCTCAGAGTCTGGGAATTGCGCCCTGTTTCTGGCTTCCTGCTCAGCAGGGAGTTTGCTTCTCCCTCTCCTACTGCCCCTCCCCCTGCTCCTGCCTGCTCATGCTCTCTCTCTCAAACAAATAAAGTATTTGCTAAAAAACAAAAACATAACAAGCAAGATAAAAAGCAAATTGGAACTACACTGAATGATCTTACTTTATATTTGTGATTGTGAGCTTCAAGTAGCTATAACTATTGCAGTCAATCATACTCTATTTACTTCCTTTTCAAATGTATTTAGCCTCATAAATTGAGCAGGTTAGATATTGCTCATGTGATAACTTATGCAAGGTTTTGGAGATATAAATATTTTATACATACATATATATATATATATATATATATATAATTTCCACACTGCTTTACCCAGAATAGGGTCACATGATCCACCCAATATGCTAGGTAGAAAATACAGTTTAGAAATATTTCTAGATTAAAGAGGAGGAACATGGATATTGTTGAATATTAGCATTTTTGTCAATAGCTAGGCTTTGATAAGTAACTTATATGTAATATCTCCTTTAAATCAAACCAAAAATCTTTGCTTCAATATATTACTTCTGTTCCCTTTTACAGTAGAATATGCCATTAGAAATATATAACATTCTCAGAAAAATGAGTAACATTTCCAAATGTGTATAAATAATGCATTAGAGTGCTAAGGTTTTAGTCTAGACAGTATAACATTAGAGTTGCAAAGACTTAGTTCAGGCTTTCTTTTGTGTTTAAATGAATGGGTAAAGAAGAGTGCGTGTGTTTGTATACACAGACACACACACACACACACACACACACTGACCCATCACTGACCCATCAGAAAGAGTGAAATCTTGCCATTTGCAATGATGTAGGTGGAGCTAGAGAGTATTACACTAAATGAAATGAGTCAGAGAAAGAGAAATACCATATGATTTCATTCATATGTGAAATTTAAGAAACAAAACAGATGAGCATAGTGGAAGGGGGAATAAGGGCAAACCATAATTGTTGGAAGGGAGGTGAGTAGGAGTGGAGCTAAATGGGTAATGAGTATTAAGGACACTTCCGTTAAGCACTGATTGTTATATGTAGGTGATGAATCACCAAATTCTTTCCTAAAAGCAATATTATACTGTATGCTAACTAACTAGAATTTAAACGAAAATTTGAAAAAACCCAAAAAATAAGTTCTCTCCAACCCCCAAATTACTGGTAATTGTAAATAAAGTTTATCCTATAGATTATGTCCTGTAAATTCTATTATAAATATCCTAGTGTAAATACTATATATTATATTGCCATCCTGAATTTGGCTGGATCCTTTAACACTTCTACACACCTGTTTTGACATTCTACATACTTCCTCTTATGGAGGTCGGTGATGGGCCCAGAGGACTTTTTTCCTTCAGCTCTTTTCAGGTGATAAAACATGGATCTCAGTACATAACCACACATCCTTTCACTACCCTTTGTGAGTTACTACTAACCCAGTAACAGGTTGTTTGCATTAGCAGAGAACTTTCAATATGTCAATTAAAAGTTTTGGTACAAATTTGCTTATTTTCCTATACAATTTAGTGATATATAAGGAGGGCTCCATCATTTATATAATATGTACAGATAAGTTTTTCCAGGAGTACTAACAACAAAAAAAATTAAGTGACAGCAAAACTAAATACCCTAACAGTTACATTTTCTCATAGACATATTTAACTCACTAAGCCAGGATAGATTATAACTAAATTATCTAAGGGAGATTAAGTGAAAGGAACTTCTATCACTTACAAACTTGGGGCATACTTAAAAGGGTACATTTTTATCAGGGTATTCTGTCCTTATGTGCATATCTAGGTTTAATATTCTTCCCATGTGACCTCAAAAAACTAAGAATTCTCTAATCTTAGCATTTATTACACTAGATTTTACTTTTTTAAAATTCAATTAGCCAAAATAAAGTACGTCAGCAGTTTTAGATGTAGGGTTCAATAATTCATCAGTTGCATATACCACCCAGTGCTCATCACAGCACATGCTCTCCTTAATGCCCATCACCCAATTACTCCGTGTTCACACCCACCTCCCCTGTAGCAACCCTCAGTTTGTTTCCTATAGTTAAGAATCTCTCCTTGTTTGTCTCCCTCTCTGATTACTTCCCATTATGGTTTCCCTCCCTTCCCCTATGTTCCTTTGCAGTGTTTCTTGTATTCCACATATGAGTGAAACCGTATGATAATTGTCTTTCTCTCATTGACTTATTTCATTCAGCATAATACTCTTCAGTTCTATACACATCCGTGTAAATGGCAAGTATTCACCCTTTCTGATGGCTAATATTCCAGTGTGTATGTGTGTGTGTGTGTGTGTGTGTGTATGCCACATCTTTATCCAGTCATCTGTTAAAGGACATCTCGGCTTTTTCCATAGTTTGGCTCTTGTGGACACTGCTGCTGTGAACATTGGTTGCATGTACCTTTCCCCCTTCAGATCATTATATTCGTATCTTTGAGGTAAATACCTCATCATGCAATTTCTGGATTGTAGGGTAACTCTATTTTTAACTTCTTGAGGAATCTTCATACTGTTTTTTGGAGTGGCTGTACCAGCTTATATTCCCACCAATAGTGTAAGAGGGTTCCCCTTCGCCCACATCCTTACTAACATTTGTTGTTTCTTGACTTGTTAATTTTAGCCATTCTGACTGGTGTGAGGTGGTATCTCATTATGGTTTGGATTTGTATTTCCCTGATGCCAAATGATGTGGAACATTTCTTCATGTGTCTGTTGGCCATTTATATGTATTCCTTGAGACATGTCTGTTAATATCTTTGCCCATTTCTTTTTTTCTTTTATTCTTTTGCCCTTTTTTTGAATGGATTATTTGCTTTTGGGGTGTTGAGTTTGGTAAGTTCCTTCTAGATTTTGGATAGTAGCCTTTTATATGATAAGACATTGGCAGATATCTTCTCCCATTCTGTAGGTTGTATTTTAGTTTTGTTGACTGTTCCCTTTGCTGTGAAAAGCTTTTTATTCTGATGAAGCCCTAATAGTTAATTTTTGATTTTGTTTCCTTTGCCTCTAGAGATGTGTCTAGCATGAAGTTGCTGCAGAGGTTACTGCTTGTATTCTCCTCTAGGATTTTAATGGATTCCTATCTCCTATTTAGGTCTTTCATCTATTTTGAGTTTATAAGAAAATGGTCCAGTTTCATTCTTCTACGTGTGGCTGGCCAGTTTTCCCAACACCATTTGTTGAAGAGACTGTCCTTTTTCCATTGGATATTCTTTCCTGCTTTGTTGAAGATTAGTTGACTGTAGAGTTGAGGGTCCATTTTTGGGTTCGTTCTTCTTTCCATCGATCTATGTGACTATTTTTGTGCTAGTACCATATTGTTTTGGTGACTACAGCTTTGTAATAGAACTTGAACCTTGGGATTATGATGCCACCAGTTTTGGTTTCCTTTATCAACATTCCTTTTGCTATTTGGGGTTTTTCTGATGCCATACAAATTTTAGGATTATTTGTTCAAGTGAAAAATGTCGATGTTATTTTGATAGGGATTGCATTGTCTTTGTAGATTTTTCTGGGGTGCACAAGTATTTTAACAATCTTTGTTCTTCCAATCCATGAGCATGAAATGTCTTTCCATTTTTTTTGTGCCTTCCTCAATTTCTTTCATAAGTGTTCTAAAGTTTTTAGAGTACAGATCCTTTACCTCTTTGGTTAGGTTTATCCCTAAGTATCTTACGGTTTTTGTTGCAGTTGTAAGTGAAATAGATTCCTTAATTTCTCTTTCTTCTGTTTTATTAAAGTACAGAAATGCAACTGATTTCTGTGCATTGATTTTATATCTTACCATGTTGCTGAATTCCTGTATGAGTTCTAGCAATTTTGAGGTGTAGTCTTTTGGGTGTTCCGCATAAAGTATCATGTCCTTTGTGAAGAGTAAGCTTTTGACTTTTGACTTTTTGACTTTTGACTTCTTTGCCAATTTTATTGCCTTTTATTTCCTTTTATTGTTTGATTTCTGAGGCTAGAACTTCTAGTAGTATGTTGAACAGTGGTGAGAGTGGGCATTCCTCTCAACTTCCTGACCTTACAGGAAAATTTCTGTTTTTCCCCATGATACTGAGGTATATTTCCTCTATTCCTAGATTGTGGAGAGTTTTAATCAAGAAAGGAAGCTGTATTTTTTCAGATGCTTTTTCTATCTCAATTGAGAGGATCATATGGTTTTTGTCCTTTCTTTTATTAATGTAATGTATTACATTGATTTGTGAATGTTGAACTACCCTTGCAGCCCAGGAATATATCCCACTTGGTTGTGGTGAATAATCCTTTTAATGTACTGTTGGATCCTATTGACTAGTATCTTGGTGAGAATTTTGGCAACCATGTTCATCAGGGAATTGGTCTGTAATTCTTTTTGGTGTGGTCCTTGTCTGGTTTTGGGATCAAGGTAATTCTGGCCTCATAGAATGATTTGGAAGTTTTCCTTCCATTTCTATATTTTGAAACAGCTTCAGAAGAATAGGTATTACTTCTTTAAATGTTTGGTAGAATTCCCTTGGGAAGCCATTTAGGCCTGGGCTCTTGTTTTTGGGGAGATTTTTGATTACTGCTTCAGTTTCCTTGCTGGTTTTGGGTCTGTTCAGGTTTTATATTTCTTCCTATTTCAGTCTTGGTAGTTTGTATGTGACTAGGAATGCATCCATTTCTTCCAGATTGCCTAATTTGTTGGCATAGAGTTGCTCATAATATATTCTTTAAAATTGTCTGTATTCCCTTGGTGTTGATCATAGTCTCTCCTCTTTCATTCATGATTTTATTAATTTGGATACTTTCTCTTTTCTTTTTGACAAGTCTGACTAGGGCTTTGTTATTTTCATCATTATTATATTTATTATTATTGTTATTTTTAATTCTTTCAAAGAACCAGCTTTTGGTTTTGTCTGTTCTTTTAGTTTTTATTTAATTGATTTCTGGTCAGTCCTTATTATTTCTCATCTCTTGTTTGGTGTCAGCTTTATCTACTTTTCTCTCTCCAGCTCCTTTAAGTTCAAGGTTAGCTTGTGTATGAGACTTTTCTAGTTTCTTGAGAAGAGCTTGTGTTGTTATGTACTTCCCTCTTAGGACCACCTTTTCTGCATCCCAAAGGCTTTGAACAGTTGTATTTTCATTTTCATTTGTTTCCATGAATTTTTAAAATTCTTTAATTTACTGGTTGACCCATCATTCTTTAGTAGGATGCTTTTTAACCTCCAAGTATTTTAAGTTGCTTTCAAATTTCCTATTGTGATTTTGTTCAGATTTCAAAGTATTATGGTCTAAAAATTTGTGGGGCATAACACCAGTCTTTTAGTACCCGTTGAGACCTGATTTGTGACCCAGTATGTGATCTTTTCTTGCTCATGTTTCCTTGCTGATCTTCTGCCTAGATGACCTGTCCATTGCTGTGAGTGGGACATTAAAGTCCCATATTATTAATATTAGCAATTGTTTTTTTTTAATTTTGTTATTAATTGGTTTATATAATTGTCTGCTCCCAATTATGCTCCCAAGCATAATATTTAACTGTTAGATCTATTTGCTGGATAGACCCTTTAAGTACGATATAGTGTCCTTCTTCATCCCTTACCACAGTATTTGGTTTAAAATTGAATTTGTCTGATATAAGAATTGCTATTCCAGGTGTTCTTTAGCATGGTGAATGGTTCTCCACTCCTTCACTTTCCATCTGGTGGTGTCTTGGATCTAAAATGAGTCTCTTGTAGACAGCATATTGATGGGTCTTACTTTTTTATCCAATCTGATACCTTTTGTATTTTCATTAGGGCATTTAGCACATTTACATTCAGAGTAACTATCGAAAGATATGAATTTAGTGCCATTGTATTACCTGTAAAGTCCCTGTTTCTGTATATTGTCCTGTTTCTTTTTGTTCTATGTTACTTTTTGGCTCTCTATTTGCTTACAGGATCCCCTTTATTATTTCTTGCAGGTTTGGTTTAGTGCTCAGAAATTCTGTTAGTTTCTGTTTGTCCTGGCAGCTCTTTATTTCTCCTTCCATTCTGAAGGACATTCTTGCTGGGTAAAGTATTCTTGGTTGCATGTATTTCTCATTTCTTACTCTGAATATATAATGGCAACCCTTTCAGGCCTGCCAGGTCTCTATGGATAGGTCTACTGCCAGTCTAATTTTTCTACCTTTGTAGGTTAAGTACCTCTTGTCTCAAGCTGCTTTCAGGATTTTCTCTTTAGCTCTAAAATTTGCATGTTTCGATATTATGTGTCAGGCCATTGATGTATTTTTATTGATTTTGAAGGGTGCACTCTGTGCCACTTGGACTTGAATGCCTGTTTTCTTCCCCAGATTAGGGAAGTTCTCACCTATGTTTTGTTCAAATATACCTTCTGTCCCTCCCTCTCTCTTTCTTCTTTCTCTGGGATCCCAATAATTCTAATATTGTTTCAGTTTATGGTAGAGCTGATTTCTCAAAGCCTCCCCTCATGATCAGTTAGTTGTTTTTCTCTCTTCTCCTCAGCCTCCTTACTTTCCATCATTTGTCTTCTATGTCATTGACTCTGTCTTATGCCTTATTTACCCTAACCATTAGAGCATCTGTTTTAAACTGCATCTCAGTTAAGGCATTTTAATTTTGGCCTGATTAGATTTTAGTTCTTTTATTTCTGCATTAAGGGATTCTGTAATGTTCTTTGTGTTTTTTTCAAGTCCAGCTAGTATCTTTATAATTGTTATTCTGAATTCTAGGTATGAAATTTTACTTGTATCTGTATTGATTGAATCTATGGCAGAGAACATTCCTCTGGTTCTTTCTTTTGTTGTAAATTTCTCTTTCTAGTCATTTTGTCCAAAGAAGCATACATGAATGAGAGAACAAAATCAAAAATATCAACCACAATCCCAGTGAAACACACACTAGACAAACTGGAAGATATCAGAAACCTATAGAGGAAAAAAAGGGGGGGGGAATATAATCTCATTGGTGGACAAAATAGGGTGATATACTTGGTCCTGGGTATATTTTTGTTCGTTAGACAACACTAAATCCCAAAATTGTAAAGAAGGAAAAACTTATATGCATACAAAAATAAAATTAAATAAGTGAAAGGAAGCCAATAAAGAAGATTAGATCTATAAAATGTAAATGTAAGAATGAAATTAAAAAAAAAGACATTGATAAAATAAGAAACTAGTTGAAAAAGAAAAAAAGAAGAAAAAGAAAATAAAAATTTTAAACTGAAAGGCTAAAAAATCCGGAAAAAACTCTCGAATTCTATATACTATTTTCCCCCACCTAGCACAGGAGTTTTTCAGTTCTATGTGATACATAAACTTGGTATTAGCCTGATGTTCCTATTGGTCTTCTGGGGAATGTGACTGTTGCACTGATTCTCAAGTGTCTTTGCCAGGGCAGAGTTGTAATGCCTCTTGCCATGGGTGTGAGTTCAGTTTAATCTGCTTGGGGTTGCTTGCTATATGTGACTTTTATTCCCTGAAGGCTTTCCAGGCTGATTTGGGGGATGGGGAAAAAAACGTGGTGATTCACTGATCTCCAGCACCAGTGCTGGATGATTCCATGCCCCCACTCTTCATGTACTCTCAGGGAAAAGCAGTCAGTCACTTTTGTTTGCACTAAACTCTGGAGATTCTTGAAGTGCACACACACCAATCCTCCCAGGGGGAGGAGGAGGTTTCCCCAAGGTTCTGCTGCTTGCTGGGCTCCTGTTTGGAGAAAGGCACCTGATCCTGCCATGGTTTTGAGTTTATGGCCACAGCCTATTTTCCCACTCCATTGCTTAGGAACTCTGCCACACTCAGGCACCCCCATTCTTTCTGTGACCTTAGGGATTCTGAGATTATTACTTCCACATCTAGATTCTTCCCCGCTTCACCACCTGAGTACCTTTTAGGCACGGAAGTCTCTCATTGGAGCAGACTTCTAAAAGTTCCAATTTTGCACTCTGTTGCTATATCACTTTCTGGTAGCCGACTTATAGAGGCTTCCTTCCCTCCATGGTTTATCTTCCAATATATCCCTTCAAATTCACTTCTCTACACCTCCTACCTTGCAAAAAGTGGTCATTTTTCTACTTATAGAATTGCAACAGTTCTTTTCTTAGAGCTCAGGTTGACTTCACTGTTGTTCAGAATGATTTAATACATACCTAGCTGAATTCAAGGACCATATGAAATGAAGTTCCCCTGCTCCTCTGCCATCTTCCCTCCAATCACTTGTTTTGTTTCGTTTTGTTTTTAGTTTTCTTTTTTCCATTCTCTGTATATTCCAATTATCTGGTTAACCTCAAAGAACAGGAGCCCTTGAACTTTTGTTCATTTCAGCATCTTCAGAACACTAATAACAGAATGATTTAAGTATTCAATAAATATTTCCTGAATATGTGAATTCATGGAAGATTTAATCAAAATATCCCTAGGCTCTACCCAGGAAATTTGCATTAAATGTAAAGAAATGATTTTGGGAAATATTTTCTCTCTTCTAATTCAGTACAAGGCAGAAGATAGACATGTTTAATGTATGTGAGATGTTCGGCTGAGAGGTTATTGCACATGAAAAATACAATTTGACAAAAAATAAAATTCTGGCAAACAAGGAAGGAATCCGAAATCAGCCATACCAGGTGTTATAATGCTTCTTTTGGTCATATAAAAAGCATTTAACTCATTGTGAGTTGAAATCTGTCTTAAGACTATATATTCCAGAATGTGTTCCAAGTTTATCTTTTATTATGGAATGTGGTCTGTGCTTATCTAATTTACCAGAATGCACTTCACTAGTCCCTGCATTCAGTCTAGCATCCATCTCATTACCTTTTTCCTGGGAAAATGGACTTAATCTATTTTCATACTCCCAGGACCTGTCCAGAATTTCAGTTTTGACCTATGATAATCTCCCAAATCCACACAGTTGATTTATATCTGTGTATTAGAGTTACTTAAATACTCTGATGTCCTCTCTTTGCTGCATATACTTCACAAGTGATCTTCATCTTCCCATTGGAAAAAAAATACTTAAATACTTATAGAAAGTTAAAAAAGAAAGAAAGTTGATATATCACTCTCATGGAATTTATAATCCAGATGATTAAAAATACTATAGGAGTGCAATGTATAATCATAATTTATACATAAGTTTTGTTAAGTATTGATGGAGCATGGGAATAAGAGACATGAAATAAAGGAAAGAAAACTTAATGTGAGTTGGGTCTTATGGAAAGAAAACAATGATCCTAAGTGTAGGATAAGAAGTAGCAGTTCAGAGGAATCAGTGGAAACACTGAAAGTGTCCGGAAAAGTGTGTTTTTGAAAATTTAGTACTATTAAATAACCACAGTATATAAGCCAGGCATTTATAACTATCATAATTGATAAAAATTTTTTTTTTACTTCTTCCCAAATCCTCTAAAGAAAAAGAGTAATTTAGGATCTATTAGAATCTGTTTAGTTCCTCTTCCTTTGAAAGGTGTCATGCATAGCCAAGCTACTAAATAATTTTTAGTCAATAATGTAGATTGTATGTTATTTTTTATGAACAGCATGGAGTTGTTGGATCTGCCTTGCCTGTTAGAAAATCCATGGGATAAGAGGAATATTTGTGTGTGCAGTTCAATTATCTGAGGATAAAACTCCTTGAATATTTTTTTATTCATACCATGAATATCAAAGTTAACCTCTTGCTTTCATGCAGCATTTGTTTTTGCATATCTAGTGTAGGAAAGATTGAAATCATACCTTTACCTATACCATATTTGAGGAAGAAAATTATTTCCTCTTGACTCTTGAACAGGTATAAATAGCTATTTAAAATATGTTTTTAAAAATTGAAGAATAGCAAATACAAATTTTTGTAAATATCTCAATTATATCATTCTTAAAAGCAATTAAACCTGTGAGTTTAAAGTAATAGACTTGGATAAGTTATGGAAAATTCATCCCTAAATCTTCTCATTTTTAATAAAGCTGTCAAATTCAATTCTCATAGGCTAGAATGTTCCTTCAGTAAAGAAAATCTGGTGAGAGTTTTATATGTTCATGACATGAGCTTCATAAGTCATAAAGTTCTTCATTAAGAGGTTTTTGCCCATTATATCAAGATTTTTGAGAAATAAATGGAAATATTTAAATTTATTCAAAACTTTATCTTTTTCTTTAAGTATTAGAAAGTAAAACTAGTTCCAGACTTGACTTGTTTCTGAAAAATTAATTCTTCCAAATGGATGTTTTATTATATACACTGTATCTAGCATTTGGTAAGTGTGAAAAAATATTTATATGGTGATAAAACAACATTTTAGTGTACTGTGTCATCATTATAATCATGATCTTTGTATTACTAAATGTGTTGCTTTTTAGTCATGGAATAAACCCAAATGCTTCTGTAAGCTTGACCTTGCCATGAATTGGCTATGATAAAAAAACAAGTTAGGTTTGATACATACAATTAATTCTTCCATTTGTATACTTTCTCATTAAATTTAAAAATCTCCTGAAAGTAACTTCAGTGGTTTTTTGGCAGAGGAATCTATAGTTGGCTTTGGACAATAAGAGAAGGAGGACAGGCCTGTATATGGGGCTAAAGTGTTAAGGATGGGATCAAATTTAATATACTCTGAGTTCTCTAATCAACAAGTTAACAAGTTAATGGATTTAGGAATTGTGTCAGATATTTTGTATGACTAATATTGATTATAATTTTAGAAAAACTAACAAGATGAGTTCTGGCATTTTATAAATTTTGGAGATTAAGAAATTGAGTCTTTGATTATGTAATTTTTCCAGGATCACACAGTGAGGTATACCTGAGTTAGAACTATACCCCAAGAATATCTTATTCTAATATCCAAATTCTTAATTATAGGAGTTCTTATTGCATCACTGTATAAGCTATATGCAACCTAAAGTTATAGGGGAAGGTAGGTATTATCTGTCAGCTTGTTTTTGTGATTGAGAGAAAAATAAATCTAATTTTAGATAAAATGTGTATGTTTCAATTATCTTTTGTTATAAAACATACTCCAAAATTTCATGATTTGGGGATGATTTGGTTTAACTAGGCAGTAGTCAGTTGGGGTCTCATAAAGTCAGCTGGTAGTTAGAGCTACAGTTATTTAGGAAGTGTCTTCACTTTCATATCAGGCATTTTGTGCAGACCATCAGTTGGGACGTGATGTAGGATTGTCAGCCAGAACACCTCCACATGTTATCTGCTTGTGTCCTGGACTTTCTCACAGCATGATAGATGGGTTTTAAGAACAAGATTCCAGGAAAAAAACCCAGGTATGAGCTTCTACAACTTAACTCTGGAAGTCATGATGTCACATCTTCAGTATTCTGTTACATATATGTCGTCAAGACCAGCCAGTATTCAGGAAGAGAGAATTAGACTCCATATATGACTGGGAAGGTTATCAAAGAATTTGCAATCGCGTTTTAAAACCACTTCAGCATACATGTGTTCTAATCTTCAATTACTTGTTTTAGTGCCAGCTAGTAGACTCATTTCCTAATTCCTTGCCAGTTGTTAGGGCATCGTTCATTGTTCATAGCCAGCCAAAAATAGGAACCAGGCTGATTGTTCATATTTGACACACTCCACAGATAATTCTGGGGTAAAACTGTTAAATTATACATTAAAAACTAGAAGCCTTGGAAATAGACACGGTTATGTAATGAGAAGAATACTTGCTTAGGCATGAGAGACGTGGGTTTCTGGCTTCTTTATCTCTTAATTGTCAACATATATTTGGTCAATTTATTAAAGTTTTTAAAGCTTCAGTGTTTCGTGTATAAAAGAGGAATATATATATACATATATATATGTGTGTGCATGTGTATATATATGCATGCACACACACGTATATAAACATATACCATTTTGTCTGGGTTTCAAATGTGATATAGAGAAAAAAGGTGTTTGTTTTTGTTTTTGTTTTACCATATATGAGGATTTCAGAAAGGGGAAAATTGCCTAACTGTTAAGTCAAATAAATGTGCTGTCCCCTGGATACTGAGTTTGAAAGCAGATAGAGGAAATTACAGATATTTCAATTTAGAGTAGACTTTAGAGAATATCTACCAAGCTCTTTTTTTACAACTGAAGGAGATGAGATTAAAACAGGTAAGATATTTGCACAAGGTCACATATTGCTGGACAGGGACATACCCAAATTCAGAAGTTCTTGACCAGAGCTTGAGCTTGCATTCTTGACCAGAGCTTGACATGTTTATAGGTTTTGCTTTTTTATTTGTTTTTTTTTTTAAATGTACTGGCTTAGCATAAATTTTGCTTCTGTACTGGTAATTATTTTATATAATCTTTCACTGAGTTTAACTATTTGAAGCCACATTTCTACCATTTATATGTTTCTAAGTGCTTATAGTCCAAAATCAGTATTTTAGTAATAATATTCTTTAAAATTTCTCTCCTTTGATGGGATATATGGATGAATGAAATCTGATTCTTGTGATTTATTGGTGGAGCAAGGGAAAAATGTAGTCAGGAAATACATAATCAGTTGACGATGTGCAGAAACAATACTGGAACACTGCTAAGACATCATTCTTTTAATGATCTCTCATACAATATAACCTGGCCTTTATTTATGGCAGTGAAGCAGCGTTCAAGAAGAAGTAAGAGGAAGATCTGAAGTGCATGCAACATATTTTACAGTATAGCTGATGAACCCATCTTAAATTTTCAACAGATTGTCTTTAATAAAACTGTAAGTTTGTATTTTTTCATTCAATCATTCGCTATGTACTGCATGCTTAGGACCATACAAGATGCTGAACACAACATGTTGATGTGCTAGAGGTGGCTCTAGCTTTCACAGAGCAAGCAGTCTTATTGATAAGACTCATAATTGATCATCATGGTGGAGCATGTGCAGTGACCTCTCAGTGTAGGTAGAGGGCTCTGAAGAAGCTTTGAGATGCTGATTCAGACAAGGGTAGTTGGGAGG